>VDFB02000013.1:166521396-166585735 GCA_007258455.2 Sequoia sempervirens | reverse complement strand
TCTCTCATGCTAGAGTCTAGCATTGATGATTCTTCATCCTATTTCTTTGATATGGTAGGATGGTGGATACTCACCCTTAATCATCTTGAGAGAAAGTTATTCTCCAACTTATCATATCCTTCTCTCACTGACATACCAAATAACATCTATGTCAGTCCTTTATAGATTCCTACTGATTTCAATGCGAAACCCCTTAGGGGAGTACTTGTTAATCCAACCAACATGGTTAATATTGTGATAGAGGAGATCTTGTATCTCCATTGATCAATTATATCGAGACAAGTATGAGAAATCAAAAGTGATAAGACCTAAATTCCTAGATGTTCCATTTCCTATCATCTCAAGATCTAACTGATTTTATGAAAAGGTGGACTACCCATGGCTCATTTTCATGAAGGTGGTCACATTTGTTGTGTATAATTGTCTAAATTTCCCTCATAATGGATTCATGTACATAGTCCACCATAGTGGATTCTAGCTGCTTTCATTATGTGGGAACTTTGCTTTCAATATTTTTTGGCTATCCATGATAGGACCTCTTCAACTTCTCATGGATATCTTGTTCAAGTCATATAAAAAATTCAAGGTAGCTCAAAAAGCATCATTTTCTAGTATTCCTGCCTGCTCATCATCCCTAGTCACATCCCCTTCATCTTCCTAGCCTTCATAGGTTTCTTTTGCTCCCTTAACCACCTCTTCAATCTTAAAGAGAAAGAAATATTTATTGGGATTCCCTTCATTCCTCCCTTGGTCTCACAACCTCCAATGAAGGTCTCAATTCCTCCCTTAGACTCTATGGATATGGGAGGAAAGCCACATATGCTGCATAGACTTCCCCTTCCATTTTATCACACTTATATGTGGTTACTCACTTCTATTACCTACCTCTGCAATAATTAAGGAAAGAAACCATAATATTTACAAGCCTCCTTATGCACATATGACCCCTCACCTTCTAGTGGTTGCTCTAATTCCTCCACATGTCTCTTTAGTAGTACAAGGAAAGTGACTCATAGTAAACAAAATAAGCCTCATACTCCTATGGTCTCCTAGCCTAGGATGGTTGCTTCAATCCATCCTATCCACCACAAATATAACATGCACTAGCTTATGTTAGTATACCCTACACTTCCCCTAGTTTTCTCTAAGGCCCACACCAAGTAGAACTATCTTGCAAGAGATTGCAAGCACCACCACCATGAAATGACTAGAGAGCATGCTACTTTTTTGGATCCTAATCATAAGTGTCCCCTCCTATGAAATTTCCTTCTAACTTGTTGCTTCATCCCCCTTTCCCCCCTTCTCCCCCTATGTGTGTCCTTGATGTGACCCCTTATGTCCCTCCTTGGGACCCAAATGAGATGAAACTCTAAAGATTCATTCAATCTTGGCCCCACCAATGGACCTTCCTCTTCTTCCTATCACCCATAATTTTCGTGACTTTTGTTATCCCATGGACATGTGCTAAATTCCAATGTTATCTCCAACAATATCTTTCTTTCTCATTTCCTCTCATCAAACCTTCCATCAAGTATTTCTTGATGTAATTTGCCTCAAAACTATTCATATAGACATCCCACACCCATTTCCCAAGCACAAGAAAATAATCTTTTAACCTCCATGCTATTATAAAAGTAAGCTTAATCTACCTTCATCACCACCTCTAGACCATTTTTTCACCTATTCTACCAATAGCATAGGCCCATTCATCTCCACCTATAATTTTTCCTACTATCATTGATGTGGCTAGCAGTGAACATTTGAAGTTTGTCAAATTTCTTGATAGTGATTGGAGCAAGAACAAGAATAACATTACCTCTGAAACTTTAAGTAGCCAAGAAGGGATAGTGTTAGACTAAAGGAGTTTCTATCAAAATATTCATGAATACAATAAGAATACTGAGAACCTTCATATACAAAGAATATTGGTAAGAAGCTTCAAAATAATTGAGATAGTTTAGAAATTTTTAATGGAGACCTTGAGAGATTGAGAGATGTTTTCTTCAAAGTGGTAAAATGGAGAATTGGAAAGATCTTTGAATGGGTTCAAAGAGAGGGAAAAAGTGGATATCTATCTCAAAGTCTTTAGGGTAGTTATCTTCTAAGTGTAGACCCTAGTAAGGAAGTAAACTACTTGGAAATAGTCATTGAATCATGAATTGTCCCAAAATTCTAGCACATCATGTGGAAATTTGCATGTATCTCTCCCATCTACATAATTCAAACCAAACAAAGGTTCAAACTTGATTAAAAATAATATAAGGATTAGCAAAAACACAAAAAAAAGGTGCAACACTTTGACATCAAGATAATGCAAGCTAAGGTGCTAGAGTGAGTGCAAGATACAATGTGGAATTATAAGTGTTGCAATGTTTTACATTACACTCATACACAACCTACATATGGACAACATATGCACCTACATCAATACACTCAATCCAACTCCATACACATTTGAGACATGGTTATGTTTGCTCTACATGTTTATATCAAACAATTAGCACCATACATATTTGGGACCTATCATAATTGTGGCCACATGGGAAGCATACCATACATGCATGACACTTGCCAACATATTGTGAAAGGCTGAAATAATAACTCATTGTATAAATAATATATTATGTGAAATAGTTTGCAACTAGAAAGGCTTGCTAAATCATTCCACCTAGTCTAGTTGTACTCCAGGGTGTGTTGAAAAATTAGGTGGGCACATTATTACTCCTTGCTTGGTCATGGAAACCCACATTCCCACCATCACCTCTATAAATATTATACATTCACACAATATCAATGAATGAAGAACAACATATTCTTCGTATTATTTTTATGCTTTGTTATTTTATGGCTTGCTTCTTCTATACAACCTCCACATATTAAGTACTTAATGGCAATAGCCTTTCTTCATTAGCATTATGTCATAGCCTTATTGCTATATGTGAGGTTCTCTTCCAATCTTTGATAGAAATGAGATCATTGGGAGATATGAAAACTAGAACATTGTAAAGGTCATGAAAGTAGCTAGAGGGATTAACTCATTTCACACTTCCAAAATCATTGTACTTAATTGGAACATTGTCTACAATCACATAATCAAATCCTAAATAATAAAATATACAACCTTATCTCATTTACTCTAAAATAAGCTTTTAATTCCTATCTTCATGTACTTGTTTTACTTAGATTAGATATGCAATTATTTCTTTTGTTCAATTAAAGAATAACCTTCTTGACATAGATATCATGTGAATTTCTTAGACTTTCAATATACAAAACTTTGCACCTCTTACATCATTTTAATTATAAAAAGCAAATTAAAAATTTTAATATTATAAAATATTCTTATAATTTAAAACTATATTATTAAAAATATTAAAAGTTGAATAATACTATTTTAGTATTTTTTCACCATTTATTTATCTTTTCCGTTTATTAAAAAATATGTTATTTTTATATAATTTTACTTATTTTATCCAAGTTAAAACGACCAAATGTATCTTTTAACAACATTTATGCCCTTACAACCCTCATAGATGTTATAATCTGACATATGTATTGAATTCTGTCTAACGAGAGAGTAAATTGAAATCCAATCCAGTCATAAAATATAAGACTAAGCATTAATGTATATATCAATAAGTGTGAAGGCAAATAGTCAATTATTTAGACATTAGAAGCTATAATGAATGGTTTAACCAGTCATCTCTTTGCCCTATCAGTGGGAAGAGGCCTTTGCAGGAGAGTAAGGTGGAGATTATCCCTTGGGGAAATCCAGAAGCGCAGTCATGGATGAAGAGGAGTATATGTTTACAAAAGATTCTGAACAGAGTCACCTGCACAAAAAAGTCTGCGTGACTCTGTCTTGCTATATAAACATTTCCGAAGCAACAAGCTGTTTTTAAAACCCTGAAAAGGAATCGGGTTGGTTTTCATCAGACGTAGTCATCTCAGTTTTAGAGTCCTTTTGGTAGAGAAGATGTTTCTCCACGTCAATGCGCTGCATGGCGGCGACATCGTCCATGCAGACAGGTGAGGGAAGAAATGGCGGCGTAGTAACGCTGAGCCTCTCAATGGATTGCCAATCGAGGCCTCTGAAGAAAAAGTGGGATTTAATTTCTTGGGCTCCGTTGAAGCCCAGTCTGCGGCGGGGGTCCTTGATAAGCAATCTCTGAATGAGGTCGCGTAATGGTGACCAGCGGCCAGAGTAAGTAGGTTGCTTGACGAGGACGTTGTAAAACGTATCCTTTCTCGTCGACCCCGCGAAGGGCGTGGTACCAGAGCTCATCTCGTACAGCAAAACTCCCAAAGCCCACCAGTCCACGGAAAAGTCGTGGCCGCTGGCTTCGAGCATCTCCGGCGATACGTACTCCTCTGTTCCCACGAAAGAATTGGTTCTCGTGTTGGGTGGCTTCTTGTTCACAGGAGAAACACGGGCAGCCGGGCTAATAACGCACGATGTCATGAAAGCGAACTTCCCACGCCGTCTTGGAGACTCCGGTGGTTCAGGTGGCGGTCGAAGGACCGCCGAGAGGTCGAAGTCTGTGAGCATTATGTGACCGTCCTCTTGCACAAGGACGTTCTCCGGCTTCAGGTCTCTGTACACAATGCCCACGCTGTGCAAATGTTCCAACGCCACAACGATCTCAGCGGCATAGAACCTGCCAACACGATAACGGCGTCAGGCTTATTTTGTATATTATATTCAGCCGTCCACCTAAATATTGAGTAGACCAAAAACTACAAACAAGAAGCGTTAAACAAATAAAATCCAAGCATGCAAATACTCAAACAATACAACTTCTTTAACTACAAGACGCCAAGAAAATGGAAAGCTGTCAGTTTAGGTGTGAATGCTCACGGGCTATCAGCTTGCCTCATATAAAATCAATAAACTACACGTTGTTAACCGGTCATTAATAATAATAATAATAATAATATTATTTTATAGTCCACGATACCCGGCAATCTGTTTTTGGGTCTACAGACGGCCTACAGCAATATGGGACTCCTCGTACTCCCAATATTGAGGGAGGCACCTAACTCGTGCTCCACAATACGAGGTGTACATACGACGTAATCGTTCATTGATTATTCTGCTGTTGCATAGGGTTGCTAAGTTCACATACCACCAGGCCTGGAATTTGACGGCCACCCCTACCTGTCATATGAAATTTTTTTGACGGTTTGTTCATTTAAATAACTGTCACTTTACGTTTTATGAAAAATTTTAACTGTCAAAAAAATTTAAATATCAATTTCAAATCTAGTTTAATCCTTATTCAACTCATTGTCTAAAATTTTAATATGCTCACCAATAAAACACGAATGTTGTATTATCTTGAAAAAAATTGCTATAAATAAATGTTGTTGAAATTTGTTTATAGTTTAATCCTTAAATTCATCTATCTAAAAACATAAATTATCTATAAAAGCCAAATAAAATTTAACATGCTCACCAATAAAAAAACAAATGTTGTATTATTCTAAAAATATCAAAGTTCGAATCACTAATCACTAAAACAAAATGTTGTTGTTGAAAAAGCAATGAAAATTTGTGTTATGTTATTCATATGGATATCCTATATATATTAAAAAAATGAAAAATTAGAAAATATTGATAATTGGAAATAAATGTAAAAATCTTAAATTGACTGTTACAATTAAGAAGTTTCTAAATTCATATAAAAATAAATCTTGTTAAAATATTCAAAAAGTTAAAAAACAATTATATTCTATTTTGAAAAGATTTTGTATTAACATATATTTTATAATAAATATTATAAATCATATATATTAAAATAAAGCAATGATAGCTATTAGTAAAAATGTTAAAATCTTAAATTTATTGTTAAATATATTTAAAAAATTAGAAAGAACTATATTTAATTTTGAAAAGATTCTATTTTGAATAGATGTTGAATTAATAAATATATTTATATTATAAATCAATAAATTTATATTATAAATCATATATATTAATATAAAGTGAAATTAGAAAGAATTATTCCAATTCTAAACTAATTTATATTTTTATCATAAACATTATATATATATATATATATATATATATATATATATATGCTACAATAATACGGTTTAATAATAATTTTAAGTGTTATATTTACGGTTATATAAAAATATAGCAAGTCAAATAATACGGTCTAATAAATTTTTAGATTGTAATATATGGTCCAAAATGCAAAAAACGGTCAGATAGACCATCAAATTTCAGGCCTGCATACCACCACTTGCAAATATACATGCAAGACAATTCAAATCTACCTCTACCTCTCTAAGCAATATAGAATGTTAGGAAAAAGATTCGTATAATAGAAGTATTGTGTATAAAATTTAAAATAGCTAAGCATTTTTTTTATAATTCTAATAAAATAATTTTCTTTATTGTAATATAAAATTCAATCTATAAATATATATGTAATTATTAATAAACACATAAAAAATAATTCATAAATATTTTAAAATTATTTTAAAATAATAAATTACAATAAAAAATAAAAAATAAAAAAATTATACACTTTTAAAAATTCTAACTTCTTTAAACATAGACAATATCTCTTCAAATGAATTTGAACCTCTCCAAATATAACTTATACATTCATGGAGTCTCTCCAAACTTAGACCTAGGTTCCAACCTATCCAAACATACATAGAGGTTCCTAAGCAAAACATCAATTCAAACCTCTTCATATGTGAAGTCTATAAAGTTTGAGTATCCAGACAAAGCCTCTTTAAGCTAGTAATTTTTTGGGTCTCTAAGATAAAGCTTGTTTAAGTTAGTAATTGATCAAAAAGAGATTAAATAAAAAAATACTAGACTACAAAAAAAAATAATTAATATATTAAAAAATATATTATTTTGTAACGTTAATTTATTTATTATTCTTTATTTTGATGATAGATTATAAAATATGATTCAAAAAATTAAAAAGTTAATATAAAAAATATTTACATAATTTTTTACCTAAATCTTTCTTGATCATTATATAAATTATAAAATATCATATTTATACATTATAATAATTTTTAAAATACAAAAAAAATCATTAAAATTTCACTTATATCTAATTATGAACATTTAGAACACTAATTAAATAAAAAATAGTTTTTTATTAAAAAAAAATAATCTATAACATTTTTAAAATCTTGCTAAATGAAAAAATATGTTTTATCACATGATTCAAAATACAAAAAAAAATCATTAATCTATACATTATAATAATTTTTAAAATACAAAAGAAATCATTAACATTTCACTTATATCTAATTATGAACATTTAGAACACTAATTAAATAAAAAATAGTTTTTTATTAAAAAAAATTAATCTATAACATTTTTAAAATCTTGCTAAATGAAACATGGGTCAATGAGTTTGACTCAAAACTACACGGTTGAATCCTGATAGCAATATCATAATTTGACACGCTGTGGAAAAATACCTCCTACTTATCAATCGATGAGCTAAAGGGGCTCTATAATGAATGGTTCATAAGGCACAACACTTGCTGAAGGTTTTGCAAATGGGGTAACAACTCAAGCGGGCTTAACCTTGGAGAAAACTCCCTGGTTAAGCGCGCTTGAACTGGAGCGATCTTGGGATGGGTGACCTCGGGGCGGTTGATTCTTCACCTCTGTGAGCATCACTTAGATGCAGTGCTAAGTGGACCATTAGATATCATGAGAGATGGGTTGGGTGAACCACTACTCATGAAACATGGGTCAATGAGTTTGACTCAAAACTACCGCGGTTGAATCACGATAGCAATATCATAATTTGACCTTGTGGAAAAATACACTCCTACTTATCGATGAGCTAAAGGGCTCTATAATGAATGGTTCATAAGGCACAACACTTCTGAAGGTTTTGCAAATGGGGTAGCTCCAGCGGGCTTAACGGAGAAAACTCCCGGTTGCGGCTGAAGCTGGAAGCGATATTGGATGGTGACCTCCGGGGCCGGACGGTCTTCACCCTCTGAGCATCACCTAGATGCAATGAATTAAGTGGACCATTCGATATCATGAAGATGGGTTAGGTGAACCACTACTCATGAAACATGGGTCAATGAGTTTGACTCAAACACGGTTGAATCATGATAGCAATATCATAATTTGACCGCTGTGGAAAAATACCTCCTACTTATCAATCGATGAGCTAAAGGGGCTCTATATGAATGGTTCATAAGGCACAACACTTGCTGAAGGTTTTGCAAATGGGGTAACAACTCAAGCGGGCTTAACCTTGGAGAAAACTCCCTGGTTGCGCTTGAGCTGGAGCATCTGGGATGGGTGACCTCCCAGGACGGACCAGTGCTTCACCTCTGTGAGCATCACCTAGATGCAATGAGTGTTAAGTGGACCATTCGATATCATGAGAGATGGGTTCCGGTGAACCACTACTCATGAAACATGGGTCAATGAGTTTGACTCAAAACTACACGGTTGAATCCTGATAGCAATATCATAATGTTTTATCAAATTAAAAATTACAGAGAAAGAAAGGAAAGAATTTGTGATTGCCAATTATTATTAAAGGAAACAATTCCGAAATTAACTGTGATGCAGGCTATAAGATTTGAGCTCGTCCAACAAACTTCGAAGCAAGACCCAGTAGTGCTGAAGGTTTTGAGTCTCTCCAATGGGCTTACAAACTGCACCCAAGCTGTAAGCATACCTGGAGAAACAACCTCCAAACTACAAACAAGGCTTGAGTTCCTTCATATTGAGGCCTCTCCAGGGATACACCCAACCTTCCATAGGGTTATCAGGATTTCCCACGCCAGGGTCGGCTCAAAGATTTATCCGGACCAAAACAAATGAAAAATCAATGAGATCTCCACTCAATAAAATGCGGACATTTGTGAAATCTTTTACCCAAAGCTTGCGGCAACTACTTTCATGGTTTTATTTGCTAATTGGCAGGTTCCCCATAGTACTAGTTTTGAAGAAAAACATACTGTTGAACGAACTATCTCAGATTTGATTCTCTCGAGTTATCTTAAAGAAGGGTATTGTTCTAACCACTATGATTTTAGAAATTAAACAAGCTGAAATATTTGGAGGATGACAGACGAAAAAAGAAGAAAACAACAAACTTACCGAATGGCGTTCTCTGAAAATATTTTATCCGGCTGCCGACGCCGAAGGGCATTCAAATCACCGCCGGGGCAGTAATCCACAACCCACCCGACGATTTTCTCCGTGTCGACCTGTCCAACCAATGTGGGCAGAAACGGGTGCCTAAGAGTAGTCAAAATCTCCTTTTCCGCCCGTAATCTTTTCAAGCCATCTTCCTGCTTCTCTACCACAGATTTGCTCATGGCCTTCAACGCCAAAGGCCTATCACAGCCCTGCTTGTGGACCAAAAACACAGTTCCCATGGCTCCCTTCCCCACCACCTTCACGGCCTTGAGGTCTTCCATGTCCGCCCCCAAATCCTTGGCAGAGCCTTCGCCAAAATTTATCTTCATATGCGGCGTTTAATGCGTCGATCTACAAGTTTTCCAAAGAAGAAACGGTCGTTAACTGCTGCTGGCATGCAATAGCAAAGCAGATCTGCTTTCCAATCTCTTACTTTCCATATAAACCATACGATCTCTCGAAGCGCGAGTCAAAGAAAGATTTTGTTCTAGAAAGCGGCGTGTTTCCACCGGCTAGTAAATGGCAGGAAAGTGAAAGGCAAGATGGAAGGGCATCTAGAAACAGAATCTCCACATGTTGTCTTTCTATAGTTCAACACGTACCCGTTAATTAGTGCCGTCCCTTTGATGGCTATGGAAAAGTTCTCCGCCGACTGGTTAGTAGTTATTTGTTGGCTGCTACATATTTTCTTCCTTTTTTCCGCTGGTCCACTACCTATGACACGTTCATATTGATTTCCCATTAAAAATGGGGCTTTGCATTCATCACCCATGGCCAAGAGGCCAAAAATCTCCACTTTAGAATAAAAGGGAACGGAATTTAGGTCACAGAAATTTGGTGTTGCATCCGCCGGAGGAATTAGGTGTGGTGATTTATGGTAGTAGTGAAGGTTGTTGAGATTTGAATGCGGGTGCACTCTCCAAATTGGCTAATTTAAAACTTATTTTTATTGATAGATTTAGATTTCGTGATCCCTAAGGCAACAAGAGAAGGATTGACCAAGAGGAAAGACAAGGAAGGAAAACACAACTTTCCTGCTCAAAACTCATTTGAATTTTTTATTTATACATTTGCTTAATCAGTCAAGAAAGGAGAATCCTCTTCAGGACATTAGATTCTTGTTGGATACATTTCTTTATTTATACATTTGATCAATTATTGAAGAAAGGAGAATTCTTCAAAGGAGAATCCCCTTATGTACATTAGACTCTTGTTGGTACATTTTTTTATTTATACATTTGATCAATTCTTGGAGAAAGGAGAATTATTCAAAGTAAAATGCATTTATAAATAGATAGATGAATAGTAGTTTTATTATTATTTATACATTAAAAAAAAAAATAATATACCAGTCATAAAAAAGTGAATGGTTGAAGGTACATATTTAATGTTTATGTGGGGTTAAATCTAAATAACACTCTAATGAGGTCAAGCCCAAACAATAAAAACCAACAATGTCATTAGATGGCGATAGCTACATCATTAGGGGGGATCATGATAATATAGTTTCCCTATAAATCAATGGGGATGGAACCATCAGTAATTGGCTCTTAATTAGTGAAAGTGTACTCCTCTTCTAAATCATCTATAGGTTGTTGGACACAAACATGAGAAATGATAAGATTGAAGTGAGGAAACTCACCAAAATATGACCAACTAGGAGCACCACACCCATATGAAGAGGTTGATGGTAGGAGAGAAGGCTAAGACCATCCACAAGAAACATGATCCCTAGCTCATCTAGAAGGTGATTGAAAGCCATGTGACTAGGAGCCATGATATCTTTTGGCAAGATGGCTACATTAGTGTGTATTGCCCACCTAGAGAGAACTAACCTTGGTAGGAAGCAATAGGAGATGGCACTTTGGAAACTATAAAAGGGGCATTACCTCAATAATCTAAACACACATATAAATGAAAAATTCTTAGTGTACGCCTAATTCTACATAAGCACATTAAAGAAAATCATAGCTTTAGTGTAAAATAAAAATGAAAATAAATTGCTCAAGTAATAAAAATAAGAGAATTTTTATCTTTCCAAATGCTAAAATGAATCTCCATCCTAAAACATTTCAAATTTGGGTAACTTTGAAAAGGAGGAAAGGTTAGTATCCTTGCAATACTATATGTCATGAAAATGGGTTAGGCTTGAATGGTTTGAAGAATTCATGAATCCAAGTCCAAGCTTCCTAAGCTTTGGTATATAACTAAAAAAGTTGCTT
Source organism: Sequoia sempervirens (assembly GCA_007258455.2). NCBI lineage: Eukaryota > Viridiplantae > Streptophyta > Pinopsida > Cupressales > Cupressaceae > Sequoia > Sequoia sempervirens. Next base: position 166,574,356 of record VDFB02000013.1, on the reverse strand, counting down.
GAGAGTCTCAAGTTGTTTATAAAATAGATAGTAGAGATTAAAAACTCTCATATGAGACAAGTGGAATCCAAACACAAGGCCTTGATAAATAAATCACCAAGCAAAATGAGCAAGCTTGGGTTCAAGAATAATGGATCATATAGTATGGAATTTACAATACTAAGTGCCTAGAGAGGACCGAAGTTGCTACTAGAGATTCAACTAGGCCAACATAGGGAGGTGAGGTGTGAGCTACAAATATCCCTTACAAGGTCCATAATTATAAAATGGTGCATATTTTGATATCATTTCTAATCCTTCCACCCAAAGCTAAAATTCCTTATGAGCACCCCATTAAACTATGTCCACATTTTTAGTCATAGCTCCCTTATGCATTATGGCCTTATTTATCTCATCATTGATAACTAATCTGAGAAAATTTCCTAATGGATTTCCCTTAGTCTAAGTGTACATAAGTTTTGTTCTCCATCACCCCCATGTGCCTACCAACATGATGGATGTTGCAAATTGTTCCCAAAAGCTTCTAAGTCTAGGGTTCTTTTGGTCATTTTCCTAAGTATGGGTAGCTGTCTTTTCAAATTTTTGGATTTTTCCTTCCTTGTATTTATTTTTTCCCAACTTCAACTTTTTCATTGTCTAGATACTAGAGATTTCCTTCTCAACATCAATTTCCTCAAACCCTGCTCTTTTCCTCATCCTTGGTAAAGTTTCAAACTTTATCTTACTAGCATACGGGCGGGTGCATGAAGTTGGGTACCAATTTTTTAGCCACTTTTGAATTTTTTTTTTTTAAATGTGCTTGCGTTATAACTCGCATGCGTTATTTTGCGTTAAAAAAAAAGAAAAAAGTGAAATTATTTGCCTTGGAATACTAACCCAAAGGCTTGGAGGGCATTCCCAATAAGGCCAGAGACATGTTTTTGTAAATTCTACAAATTTTCACATAATCGGGTCTGTGCTCACCATCAAGATTGCATCTAGTTCAATATTGACAAAATTGAAAACATGGTTAATGTTAGGTTCTCTCTTAGCTATCCAACGATGTAATTTTTTTCACTTTTGATAATGTTAAGCCTTTCATCCATAATTTATTTTGTTTGTATGTCTGCTTTTTGCCAAAAAGTAGTGTTTAGTGTTTTTTTTGTTATAAATTAACCGTTCATCAAAATTTCAAATAAATTACATTTTTATAAACTAGACTCCATTCTACAATTTTTTTTAAAAAAGGAAAAAAAAATCAATTATTTTCAAAATTTGTAGGGGGAGCATGGCCAAAAATTCTTGCAGTGCCCACTTAGAAAATTAGTAAAAATCAAATATTCATTAAAAATTATCAGAAAATTTTTGCACCAACTAGATGCTATTAGCTAACCGACCATAGCGATTTTAAAATACTACAAAAATTTCATGCTCTGGTGTAACAACACCAATTTCTGTACATCTCTCTTTTGAACCCCTTAATCTCATCTATTTTTCAAAATAAATTAGTAGTTTAGAAAGTAGACTGAGCACTTTGATCCTTGTTTTTGTTCCATCTCAAAATTTTGAGTGTAACTATCCTCAATTTCACGTCCAAGGTCAGCATTTCCTGATTTCAGAAAAAAAAAAAGTGGCCACTTAAGCCCCCTTTTTGGGAACCATCTTGGTGCACTTACCCATACATTTCATCTTATCCTTGATTACTTGGCTATTTATAGTGAGTTGCCTTTCAAAGCTAGAGTCTCAGCCATCTCTCTACCTAAGTACCCTTTCCTCAATACCCAATTCCTAAATTTTGATATTTATTTATACATATTTCATTAGTCAGAGATGTGAGAATAATTCTAAAGTGGTACAAGGCATAAAGTATCCTTGATTCTCAATTCCATACACTTCTCTTTACATTACCTTATGAATTTTGTGAGTTTAAACCCATCATTATTTTCATGCCTTGTGGGATAGATTCTTTAATACCCTAATCTTTGACTCCCAGTAATTTCTTTCCTATGTATTTTCGGAGTCAATAATGTGGAGATACTCCTTTTTTCTTGTTTTGAGAATGAGGTATGACTTACATTCGATCGTTAATCCTCTACAAGTGCTATAAGTTATGAGGTATCTCGAACCCCTGATCTCAAAACTCCATAACTTCCACATTTTTTACTATTCACTCCCACCTAGCTCCTTGCATGACCCAAGCCACCATTAATGACCAAATTTGATAAAATAACTATCAAAAGGGAATTTTCAACCTAGAAATAATTATTTGTCTCAAGGGAATGAGTTTACACCTAATCCTAATGATGAAATATGAAGACTACCATGCAACCATTAATATGGTGGTTGAATTCCAACCCTCGATGATTCCCACACCATCTCTAAACTATCATTTCAATATTTCTCATTGGATTCTCCTTGCCTTGAACATCATAACCTAGTAGCATCATTAACGCCCAGTATGGTTATGATAAAAAATAATATTTACATATATCCTATAGTACCTTAGCACATCTTGAAGAGGCTATTTTTATTTAAAAAATTAAAGAAGATAATGCCAAAGGCATGGACAACCTTTGCAATGGTGGGAAACCAAGTTTCTTCTCCCAATGTTAGACAAATATGCTAGGGAGATATATATTGATAGATTTTATTTTTTCAATAGATGAAAAAATAGGTTGCAAAGTAAAAATAAAAGATTTTTTTAGACCGTTAGGGTTTTGAATTCCAATAAAGGTTAAAGGTGTTTTTGTAGTGTAATGATTTGATTTTCTTCACAAATGTGTAATGAGACATTTTAATCCATAGCAAATTGATTAAGTGTATATCCATCCAATATTATTTAAATATCTCTATATGTAATACATGTATATTTTTTATTATTAATTATTACTAGTTAGTCAGCCAAATGACTATAAATTTTTATAAAGTTTTTACAAGGTATCTAATTAAGACAATGCAATAAATGTGTAGGTTTATTCATGGATTATTAAGTTATATAATTTTTAAATAATGTTTTAAAATTCCATTCATCTTCTTATCTTTATACATAAAACCTAGCTTATGTGTAGGGTTTAACGGTGTAGTCTTCAAGGTTATCTTGATTAAGGAGTTATAATGTGGGTTCCAACCATTGCATCCTTTTGTGTTTGAAATATGAGACTCTATTTTCCAACTAGATAAAGTCACCCATTTGTCACATGCTCAAACCCCCATCATCAACACATCCAAAAAAAAATGTAAACATCAATCTATGTTGTGTTACAATTATTTTCACCCATTGTCATGTCTAGGTATGTGTAATATCATGATGGACTATCAAGAGTGTGCATACTTAGAAACATTGTGTGGGACTTCATCTACTTATAGAAGGTGCAAGGCCTTTTATTTTAAACAAACACACATAGTGACAACCTAAATAGGAGTATATAATGCACTTAATATGGTTTATACAAAATTATATGTCTATTACTTGTCATTGTATCTAAATAGCACATTAGGGAATCCACAATTACCTTAGTTTAAGGGAGATAAATGTCAAAAATGGTTTTACCTACCTTAGCAATTTGGTCTAGTATGACACAATCATTAAAGAAGTTATGAATCTAGGTAAGTTGATAGCCCATCAACTTTTGCTAACATATTGGCACCATTATTGTGGATGAGTTAGTTGTTGCTAGGTAAGAAGCAATTGATAAACATATTGAAGACATCAAAAACTCAAAAGTGTTAGTGCAAATAGGCTTATTTTATATCTAGTTAGCTTATCACCCTCTCTACTTTGACCTTTTCACATAAGTTAAGTTGAAACAAGGAGATCACAACAATCTTCATGAGGATTCTCCATCATTCCTTCATGGTTGTAGGAGACCATTAAACTTAGTAATGTGGGAAGGAAATACTGAGGTATACTTGATTAACATATATGATGACATGTGCATGGAGGAATGAACAAGTGATTCTAGAGTATAATATGTTGACAAGATGAACACATTAGTCTATAATTGTAGTAGCTTTTTTGCATAAATGTTGAATGTTGAGAAGCATTTTGAACAAGTAATCTTATCAAAGATCTTGTAGCAATGATAGGAGCTCCAATGATGAGGCATTATCATTAATTTGTTGGGGTGATCCCACAATATTGGTTTACAATTTTGTTAAGGAAAGAAATTTGCAAAAATGCTCCCATGAAAAAAAATGGTTTTTAAGGGTTTGCACGAACTGGGGGTTCGTATGGACCCAAAATGGGTTCGCTCAAACCCCCCTTCAAGTGAACCCTATTAAATGATGGGACCCACCTTTTGGCACATTTTTTAAATGGAAGACAAAGGGAAATTTTGAAAAAATGGGGGTTCACTTGAAAGGTCAAGGGGGTTTCGCTCGAAGGGGGGTTTGAGTGAACCCCCCTTTTTCCCCCTACTCCCCCTCTTCTACCAAATCTCTATAAAAAATTGTCTTTCAAAGCTTGGGTTAAGGATGAAAATGGAGGAGACTTCATAGACCCAACTAGATGATGATAGTCCTCAAAACAAGCTATACATCGAATATAATTTTAATATGTTTTGGTTTTATTATGCATTTTTTTTAGCTTGATTAAACATAGGTTTTTCACCAAAAATCAAGCTCTTTGTTCTGCACATGTGGAAAAATAGAAAATTATCAAAAAACATTAAAAAATATCATTGCACTAGATATTGATGTCCCTAATCCAACAAAAAAAATTTGAATTTCGATTGATATGATATGAAAATGAAATAGGAGAATGGGTTATCGTATAGGAAAAATGGATAAAATATGGCATAAAATAGAACATGAATGGCTCTCATCAGTAAGCCTATTTGAAGCAAATTTACAGTTGAAAATCTATGAAAAACCTAAAGAGGAGACCGACAAAACATAAGTCCATCTCCATGGAATGCACTTAGTGTGATAGATGAAAGGGAAAAATTGTCATGGATAAATGTCAAAATGGTTATTGAATAATGTCTTTCTCATTTGGTCAGCCATTTGTTGAAGACTAGGAATAACTTGAGAAAAGATAGTTGCTTGAAGAAAGAAAATTTAGAAAAATGATCCTTGCATGTTTTTTTTTTGGTAAAATAGTCATCAGTTATAGAGCATGTATTTGAGACAAGCATCCTCCACCCCAAGACTAGGTGATTTGCAAGTAAAATCCACTTTTAAATTTTACTTTAATAACTAGTTGTGTTTATATGCAGTTTCTGCACATGCAGTTATGATCTCTTTATAATGCATTCATCTTCCCCTAAGTTTACTCATAATTTCAATCCATATGCTTTTTATTCTTTTTTTATTATTTTAGGTGCTTAATCTGTTTGATTATCCACTACAACCTTATATGAGTCTTTTTAAATCAACTCTTCTAGGCGTCAATAGTTGTAGGAAATGGTTATCCAGACAACTTTTAAGCATCTGTCCAACATCAAACATAAACTCTTTAACCCAACATTCTAGCCTAGTATCCAGATATATTAGAATTTTATCTTTTTCCTAGCCAATTATTCTAGCTCATTCCAAAAAAAGAGGCATGTCCTCCTAATTTGACAGTTTTGAGGCACTACATTAAATATCTATTTCAGAGATTAGAAGATATGCCAAGGCTATAAACCTACAGATAACCATCACTAATTGAAAAATGTTGGATCAAAAAGAAAGAATCCTAGTTAGTCAAGGCTAACATAATAGTTGAAAAATGAGTTCTTGTTTGTCATGCTAGTCTAGAAAATGAGTTCTTGTTTCTCATGCTAGTATGGATTTTTAGAGAAAAAACTTCCTTTGACAAGTCATGTAGTAAAATTAAATATGAAAAACATAATACATTAGGGTGATAGATAGTAATTTATAGATAAAAAGAAGCATATTCATTTTCAATACTAATTTACAAGAAACCAAATCATATTCATTTTTCTTCAAATATGAACGCCATAGAATGCTTCACCAACACAATCTTGCACACATACCTATTTATGAATAAAGCACATATTTAGAATACGTATGCCCTATGTTTGCATAGGTTTCAAACCTAACTGCTCCCCCAATTGCAAAGGCTATATATTAGGGACAAAATTCTGACTTAGCAAGTTAATGAGTATTCAAAATGCATCTATGAAATATTTTATGAATAAAGAACAAAATAAAGCTTCATATAACAGCTTTACTTAATATTTGTTGTATTTTTTTTCTATTTGCACATCCACCTTGGTTTGATATTGATCTAAGAATCCATTTTTAATGCAAGTAAAACAGTTATTTGTAGATGAAGAGATTTTTATAAAATTGTATAGAAACAATTAGAAGCAAAAGACAAGAGACTAAAAGACCTTGCAAAAGATAGGAGAGTAAAAGACCTTGCAAATCTTCTTCAGAATTTCCAGTACTTGCAATTTTATGTTTTTGAAGACCTTGTAGAACTTCTTCAATCTTTCCAGAACTTGCAATTTTTGCAGCCTTCAGAGTGTCCAAATTGTATTGTCTTGAATTATTATTTGACACAAACTTTAATATTTATTTCATTCTACCAATATGAGATAATATTTTGGTAGATTTTTCTAGATAGTCAAAGATTTACCGATATCCAGGTCTTTTCCGATGCAAAATATGATTGCATCTGGACTCTGCTTGTCTGCCACTCAATGTTATAATTAATTCTTATACACTCTTTTATTTATTTATCCTTGACAAAATTGGCATGTATCAAATGCAGTCTTGAAAATATCACCATTGAGACATAAAAAATATTAGAAAATAAACTTTGTAGATATTTTATCAATGTAATATTTAATGTGAATAGATACATTTTATTGTAACATTTATTGTACATAGGAAAATTTGACTGTAATATTTATTATAGCTTGTTAAACATCAACTCCTTTAAATTTATTAAGCTTTGACAAAATTGACACATATCTAATGTTCATGTTCTTCTTGTCTTCCAAAATTTATTTTATTAAATGAAATATAGAAAATCATAATTTTATTATGATGTATGGAATAGTGCTTGTGTCATTCAAGTCATTAATAGGTTTGAAATTTGATTCAATGAATTGAATGCATTGCATTGCACATTTAATTTAAAAAAAAAAAATACTGACTTTTGCATTGACTGTTCACAACATCAAGCAATAGAAAGAAAGATAAAGCATGTTTTAATAATTTGAAAAATATACAATTAAATATAGACTATATAGAATTGTTGGTCAAATTTTTTAATTCTAGATGTTCATTGATAAGACTATGGGTTAAAAAATTTGCATTTGGGTGCAATAAATGCCTTAGTATGACGAAATAATAATTCAGCAACAGGTTGGGTGTACGACCATTTATAGAACTCTGTAAAGTTTACATCTTGCGCCTCTGAATTTAACTGTCATATCACTAAGATCGGTAGTTAAGCGAAGTATGGAAAATTTTATACAAGCCAGGCAATCACGATGCAGCAAAAGGCATGTATGATGATTTTATGTACATAGGAATCCGTCGAACAGATCAATCGATGTAATACACAACCTGGAAACTATGAGCCTTGGATTATCACCCAAAACTAGCACTCACAGCCCCGCAACATGATACTTTGTGGAAATCATGGACACATGCGAAGATTTTAAATATCTTTAATTTTTCGGCAGAAGGCGTAACAAGTCCCGCAATGATAATTTCGCAATGAAGAATTGCGGGGATACGAATGCTCTCGATTTTATGGAGATAAGAGACATTTTTGACAAAAGTCGCGTGATATGGGGATCTCTGCATTTCATGAATACCTATATGACTATTGCGGGAAATATGTGGATGGCAGTTCCGTAATGAAAAATGTGAAGGATGACAGCATAATCACCAAATGAAAAGCCCGCAATAATTATGATGCGAAAGTTGGTGGCTCTGAATTGTAAATCTTTTGAAAGGTAATAATGGAGAAATTTTGATAAGAATTTCTGCATGATTTGTCAATAATAGTGGCATGGTATCAAAATTTCTACATGATTTGTCAATAGTGGCATGACGTGATGGTTAAGTTGTTGTGGTGTTGTTCATGCCATCAAAATTCAAACTCCATTACGTGCTTATGTTAGAGATGAGATCCCCATTTATGACTTTCAGAACAAAAGCATTTACCCTTCATTAAAAAAAAATAAAAATCCCCGCATGACTTAAGCTTGATGGACCCTGAGGAGAATTTGATGGTCGAGAACTCACAAAAGCTGCGTATTACATCCACTGCATTCAACCCTTAGGGACGTGTCCTTATCTTAAAAACGTTTTCCATTTGGTGCGTCTTATTCATAATGTCGAGTAGCGTTAAGCACACAAGATCGACATACTACTGCGCCTCCCTACACCTGCGGATTGCTTCAAACTCGACTCACCAATACTTGATATGAAGCTGAGTTATGAGCAACGCATACCTTTAGGCGATAAACTCTTGCGATGGCCAGTTATGCAAATTGGAGGTAAATAATAAATGCTCGGGGCTCTGAGTGGTGAACGCAAAGGTATTTCAAATGGCTCTAGGAAAATTCACCATCAGTAATTTATGGATGGAAAATTTACCGTCAACAATTTACTGCAGCAAAATTCACTGCCACGAGCAATTCACTGTTATGGAAAATTAACCGCCAAAAATTCATGCAATTAATTTTTCACACGGTGAATTGTCATGGCGGTGAATTTTCCCATGGTAAATTGTTAGCAGTGAATTTTCCATCGGTGAATTGCTAACAATGAATTTGCCGCATGCCATTTCAAATCACGAAAAACTAAACCACTTGACATAACACCACCACATATAGGACAAAGGACGAAAAACCCAACCAATATAAACTTGCACTATGCATAAATATGTTATTATCCTTTTCCAGTGCATGACATAATGAAAATCATCAAGAATTTTCATGGATTGTCAATCATGGGTTTTGTGCAAATCTTCGACCTCACAAGCATAAAGGGTTCTAATACTGCACAATTATGCATATATGTCAAATGGAATGTGACATGAAAATTGGAAAAGCATCAAGGCTCATGGCGAGAGAGTTAGGTCACATGGGAAACTAACCTCGACAATACCATGTTGTAAACCTAGACACCCTTCGGTTATCACAAAAGTTTGGTGGGGTCGCATGACCAACCATCAAATTTCCAGAATCCTCCAAATATTAAACTTCAAGTAGAATTGAGACAAGAAGGTCAAACAAGCACCAACCTAAAGCAAAATGACCAAAACCCAAAAAGTGAAAAGCGGGCAAAGGCAAGAAGGGGGGGTCCTCGCTATCAGCAGGGCATGTGTGTAAAAAAGGCACAACAGCGTGTAATGTAGGGGATTATATGTAAGAGTTAGAGCTACAAGGATAGTATCCACTTTCTTCTTAAGTTGAATCAAACTACACCACTAGTATATTGAAGGTTTAGAAGGCGTGGGTAGTACAATGGTGTGAGAAGCATGGGTAGAATGGAGGATTTATAAAGAGAGTGAGAGGCAAGAGGGAGTGGAATGGTAGTAGAATGAAAAACCATACTATAAACGTAGAGTTATCATAGGATGACAAGGAGGGATGATACAAGGAATAGTGGTATTACTTGTATGGATATGAGTAAACACTATCCAACTTTAAATTGAGAACTCTAGCCTAGACATAAATCATCACAATTTAATATCATCATAATTCACACACATAATGTACATCCACAAAATAATTATTTCACTAGTTTCAACCTAAGAATATACCTCATCTAAACCTTCCTTATCTCCCTTAAACTCATATACTCTTCACTAGTTTGTATGGTGAATTGTAGCTACAATTCACCATGATATTAAAATTATTTATGAATATGTAGCTACATTTTGCATAAATGTCTACCAAAGTAGTTGTAACTACCTTTGAGAAAAATTCCTCTATCCTTTATGTGATGGATCATGTCCATACCATTTTTCAAAGCCCCCATTTGGGATAGTTGGGCGAACGTTGGTAAAGGTTGTAAAGTATGGATTTACATCTACAATGCAATTTTCTAAGACATTTTCAACAAATCCATTTTGTTAATATCCTACAATGAGTGCATTCCATGAGAACAATGTACTCTGAGGCATTATGTCAAACAAATCAAGTGCCTTATCTAGGCTTCCACATTTTGCATATCCTACAATCATGACTTTTTTGTCTAACAATTCGCATGCCTTGTCTATGCTTCCACACATTGCATACATGTCTACTAGGGTAGTTGCAGCTACAACTTTTGAAAAAAATCCTCTTTCCTTTATCTTATAATGGATGTCCTCACCTCATTTCCAAGCTCTGATTTTGCACAAGTAGAGAAAATGTTGGCAAATATTATGGAGTTTGGATTTACACCTACCAATTACATTTTATTAAAAGAACTTCTAAATCCTTTTCAAAAAATGCATTTTGTTTATATCTCACAATCATAATATTCTATGAGATCACATTTCTTTGAGGCATTAGGTATCAAAAAATCACATACCTTTTCTGCGCTTCTACAATTTGCACACATGTTTACCAGAGCATTTCCAACTATAATATCTAACAATAATCTTCCTTCCATTATGATTTGATGGATGTAAATTCCTTGTTCTAAATCTCTCATTGTCCCCATCCCAGCAACCATTTTTAGAAATAGAAGCCAATGAATCACCCTTATGTAGGAAAAATACCCATGTCTTAGAATGATGGTGGCAACATTATCAAATTTAAATATCCATGGAAGCCTTGTTTGGAGTGATAGGAATTTTCTATCATGGCCCAAGAAGAATAGACATATATGCAAAATAAAGATGAACACTTATAAGGATCTACAATATTTTCATGTGAGAATAGTTTCAAACAATTAACACGGTCGACACTTAAAGTATGCTAGTTAAGCCCAATCAATAAAATTAAGCAAGACTCCAACATTCGTAAGAACATAAGGGCATCGTCAATTTTTGTATATGCATCCAAAGTTGCTACTAGATTTTCCTTTGTTATTGTTGTCATTGTTTACAAGGGATAGGGGAATAGTCATTAATTTTTCTTAGCGGGCATTTATATTTTGATAAAGAAACATAGCCCATATCCATTGCAATTGTTGACGTGGCCATAGACACTATATCTATTATATTTACTAATCATTAGATTGTGTGTGAAAAGAAATATTCTTTCAAATAACTAAACAATGCATGCCTCTATTTAAGAGATTTATTCATGGATATTCTCTTTATTTTTAATCTTTTGATTATCTATGGAGTGATAAGAAGACATAAGGTGTTGATTTACAATTATGTGTACAATAAGAAGAAATGAGGGTTTTAAAGAAAAATTTTAGCATTATTGATTGAGTCTGTATTATGGGATCTATTTTATATGAAGATGAAATTTTATTTTTACCTATTTAGATTGAAAAATTAGAAGTTAATTAAATATTTGAGTTGTTGGAGACAATTTCAGCCTACTTTTATGTAATTTTGTGATCAATATATTTTTCTATGACGAGTTTTGAAGGGTACACGAGCACTAAGGAAACACATAGTAGAAAGATGTTAAGCATGATGTACCTTCTTCTAGCATTTCAATAAAACAAACAAATAAAACTAAAATATCCTAGAAGAAAGGTGTTGTGTCTAAACATGTGGCCTAAATTTCCATCAACCAAAGTCACAAAATTAGAAACCCATCGAGTCAAAAATTGTTACTTCATCCAAACCCATTGTGAGAGTTTGAGAATCTCATTAAATATATAGGGGGAAATGTGGTCTTGGTTATAATGGTTTTGGTGGCTTTTATATCCCAAAACATTCTAAACTCATAAAATTTATATTAGGGGGGAAATGTCATGTTGAGTCTTCACCTATTGGTGATACTCATGTAGTTCAAAAATTTAAGCAACCAAAAGAAATATGTACTAAGTCAAATTATGTCCAAATTTGTTCCCATTGTGGATGTCAAGGTCATCTTTCTAGTTATTTCTTTGATCTACACCCTTGTACATCATGTAGTTTGCATACTCATTTTTCCAAACATTGTTAAATCTACTAGTTCCACCTTCAAAGTCTATGAGATGTATGAATTTTGGATGGATAGATCATTGTAGATGGATATCCAAGGTTGATTTGTTGGTTGAATCTTAAAAGAGAACTAAATCTATTATCGATGATGAAAATGTGACTACTCATAATGTTGATATTATTATTCCTCATAATTCATCTAATGATGATGTAGACTTCATTGAGCCTACATTAACTACAGTTGTTTTTGAGATGCTATTTGGTATATTTCATAAGCCACCAATTTTTTTATAAGATTAAAGAATTGAATTTTCTTCCCATGAAGAATAATTTTTCAAACCAATATGACTGTCTTGAGTATATTGGACTTGCAATTTATGATGTTGATGGTCCTTAATAATTTATTCCATTTATTTGAGGCCATGGAGATTAATGCATTGCCTCTTATTGATTCGATATATGGTATATACTCTCCTCTTACTTCATCAAGGAGACCAAGTTGTTGGTATTTTCCTCTTTCATCTACCAAGGGGTAATCTTGTGCATATGTCAGATTCAAGTGGAGACTATAGAGATTGTTGACACCTTGTGTTTGGTGTAATAATTACATTTGGTATTGTAGTGCATTAGATGATGTTTGATAAGATGTTGACTACAAATATTTGCTAATATTTTGTAACATGTTGATTGTAGATATTATTGGTGGATAGTTGGCGTGTATATTTCCAACTCCTTATTGTATTGATTGCACCCAAGGTGTGTTATTTTATATATTATTTTAAGTGATAATGTAGATTTGTCCTAGATTGATAGTTGGTGGCTACTCATATTGGCCACTAAAGTTTGGTCATCTTTTTTCAAACTATAGCATTACAAATAGAGTGATTGCATTCATGATTGAAAAATATAGATTCACCATGGAAAAAACAAGTCCAAAGTTAAGACCTATCAAAGAAAAAAATTCATTATCAATTTTTTGTGGCCTATCAAAGTAATAGCCTTTTTATCAAATTAGAGGCCTATCAAGGAAGTAGGCTTATATCAAAATTTGAACCATATCAAGATAATAGGATCAACTCAAACAAATTTAAGACCTATCCTTATAGTAGGCATTTGAAAAAGCTTAAAATTCAATTCTCGCACAAGTACTTGGTTGAGACAAGTTTGAGTAGTTCAAAAAGTATTGCTTTGTTTAATGATAACCCCTTCAAATTAAGGGGATGATGCTAATGTTTTAATAATTAGGGGTTAATACATTTGTAATTTATTTTTAATTTAGATGTTTGTGGCAATTAAATTATTTTTCCTACCTATAAATTTGAATGTAGATTTTCCTTTTGTAAAGTACAATTTACAAAAATAATATAATTTTGATACACAAGGTAAATATACAAAAATTATGATTAAAGCAATAGGAAAGTACCACAAATTTGATTAAAATCCCACAATAATTGATATTCTCTGCTAAATATATAAGTTCTCTTTGATATTTTACTACCACTCACTGTAAATCAAGACCCTATCAAACGCATCTACTAGTATTTAATTAAAACTAAATATTAATTTTCAAACAAAAAGATTAAAAATTATAAATAGAGATATTTTTTCTTACAAAAGTTTTATTGGATTAATTGATGGGAATCTAAAAGCTTCATATTGACAAGTGGCAGAGAAATTTTTTTACAACCATGAAAAAAAAAAATTAGCCCCTCCAAATCTACCCACTCAAAATCTACAAACTATAAAACAGAATGAAAAAATTCTAATTAATCTTATAACATTTTTAAAAAATCTACAAACTATAAAACAAAAATAAAAAAATTATAATTAATGCTGTAACTTTTTTTTTCTCTAAAACTTTCCTTAGTCTACAAAAAAATACTTCCTAAAATAGTTAAAAAGTGCTTGTCAACCGACCTTCCTATCCTGGAAAACTACCTGAGAAGATGGCAGCAGCAGCTTTGAAGTGGCTCTAGATTTAGAAAGATGATGGACCTACAAATTGTAGCCTACATGCCAGACAAAGCCTAGCGTAGCACAATGTGTCCATAAAATAAATCTTATTTTCATAAACCTAAGATAAATACAGGCAATTAAAAAACATTTTGTCAGGCTTGGCGGTTTGCAATTATTAAATCAAGGCATTATTTTATACAGGCAGTTCACAATTAAAAACATCAACGTTCATTTTTCCCCAGCCAAAAAGTGTCGCACATTATGCCAACAAAGAATCAATTTAAAGAGAGTATGATGCAGAAGGATTTGATGTAGGAGAATATAATCTTATTTGTGGCAGACAGTCAGAAATAGAAAAGATGGATAAAGAAGATATGGGCTCCAAAGGTTTGGTTTTATTCTCTGTTAAATCACTCATTATAACAATAAAAAAGAAGGAATCAGATTTTGGAGATGATATTTCAGGGAGGTAGGTAAGGAAATCATCCTTCGTTCTTTAGTTTATTTAGTTCTCCTTCCTTAAATCTAAAGTAAGATCTAAGGCAAGGCATTTTTAAAAGTTTTAAGGAATTTACAGATGTAGGAGTTTTATTTAAGAGAGGGAGATTAAGTTTACAAGAAATTTATAAAAAAAAAAATATTGAAAGATGTTAATGGAAGTCAAGGTATTTTAGATTTTAGTAGATTTAAATCATCGTGAATAAAGATTATACGTTATCTTATTTGAGGGTTATTTGATCTATGCAATCAATTATTTTTATAGTAGTGTGTTTTATAATTATCTTTTTTTTTTTTCTATAAATCTTGTACCTTATGTTTATAACTGTTAATTTATAAGAACTATTTTTAAGAGATGACATCGCATGGGAGTAGGAGCAAAGAAAGAAAAACATTTTGAACTAGAGATACATGTGGGAGTAGATCTAAAGTAGATAAAGGTGTTGATGAAGATGTGGATGACAAGTCTGACTCAGATGAGTGGGTTGTCCCTTACGAAGATGACAAATACGAGACCCTCATGGCAATATGGTTCGAGGCCTAGAGGTTTGTGTTGTAGGTGTGGTCATCTTCTAGGTTGCCAATTTCATTTGGTTTTGAGGATAGTGACCTCAAACATTCTCTTTCGAGGAGTTTTCTTGCTTCCCTCTTCTAATTTTTTTTCTATTTAAAGTGTGGCAGCTATACAATAGATTGTGGTCAATCTTTGTGAGACAACGGTTCTTGATAGGTGTCTCTTTGTTCTAGAAACTAGGGTATCTAAAGACACAAATAATTTGAGTTTGCAAGATGCAAAATCCTATGAGGTGGTTGTAGGAGGTTTCATTGAGGGTCATTTACCTAAGGTTTGTTGATGTTGTTTCCATCCAGGTTGTGGGGGAGGGGCTAATACATCAAATTACCATTACTATCTCCGTCAATGATAGGTCAATTACTTGGCTCAAGAGCTCTCTTGTTGGGAGAGTTCTATGTAAATCATCCCAAAATTGACATTTTAAAAGATGGGTGCTTTAGAAATTGAAACTAAGGGGACATGTTGAGGTGGTCACTCTATTTAATATTTTTTTCTTTTTATTTTTCAATCCCTGGATGATTGCTCAAGGATCCTTCTAGAAAGTTCTTGGTTTCTTGGGTAGAATGGTATTTGCCTAAAAATTGGTATCTGGGTTTTAATCCAATGAAAGATAGCATCATCAATTTTTCAATTTGAGTTAGATTGTGGAGGCTACAATTAGAATAGTGGTGTGAAGAGATTTTTATAGGTATTGATAGTACTTTTGGGTAGTACATTGCAATGAATGTGATAATGAAATTCAAGAAACATTTTTGTTTTGCTAAATTTTGTGCTCTTGTGGAGGAAAATAAGGCAACACCTTCACAAATTACCTTACCATCCAAGCTGAGTGATTGGGTGTAAAAAACTGAATTTGAAGACTCTTCAATTGTTTCCCATTGTTACTCCAAAGCAGGGGCATATTATTGTTGATTTCTTGAACAAGAAATACTATTCCATTTAGAAGAAAAAGGAACAAGCACTAATTGTTGATGATGATTGCATCATCATCACCAAGGATACACAAAAGAAAGGAGGTAGGTGGAATGCTCCTAATCATTGTATTATGATGGAGACCCCTTTTCAAGTGGGGCTTCAAGGTTGGGAGATGGGACTGCTTGTGGCCCTTTGGATCTTCCTGTTTCTTCCAAAAAATGAGATTTGTGTAGAAGAATTTTGCACTAAGAATACGATTGTTGAGGTTGAAGAAAGATCGTTGGAACAATTTGGCTTTAAACCACCGTGACTTTGGGTTGACTATTTGTAATGTATTCTAGTACCTCTTTGTTAATCTATTTTTAATTGTGGTGTACCTGTTTTGTCATTATTTTCTCATGATTATTTTATCATCCTTACTGTACAAGAATATAAGCCCTTTTAAAATCCCTATTTACCTTAATAAAAACTATTAATTTACAACCTTTATAATACTAAACTCTTTTACTAATCCTTATTTAATGCCCAATACTAAATCCGATTTAATTTCTTTACTTTTACCCTTTAATTAAGTATATATAAATATTTATTATCCTTTGCAAAATTTGGCAGTAATCAATTATTGTGGAATTAATCAGAATCCACTTGCCACCGCTTCCAATTGTAATAAAAAACATTTATCTCTCGATTATATATACAACCATGTAATTTAATTTACTATCACCTCTTTTACACCATAAGTGCAACTTCAATTGAATTACAGGTAAATGTCTGTTCTAACCCAATCTTTTCCCCCAATTTCTACTACTTTTGTCTTCTCATCCTTTATAATTATACCTTCTATTAATTTCTCTTGTGCTCTTTCATTCCTCTCTCTGCTTTCTTCTTTTTCCCTGCACCAGCTGTAATCTTCATTAAATCAATTTCAAATGCAGCAACCAGGTTACTAATTGATTTTCTTCCCTAAATGGACTGTATAGGCATTTGAAGTTCGGCTCTACTAATTATATTAACAATTTCATGGGTTTAAAGGTGTATTACAGCATCAATCACATCCTTCAGTGGGAAGGCTATTCACATTTTCAAAAGTATCTATTTCATATGGAATGTCAGAGAAAAATTCTCAGAATCTTGATTTTTTGTGTTGAATTTTTAAATAACAGTCGTTTGTTGTTTAATTTTAATTGTTAATAGTATGAAGTTTTCACGGTTCATGATAATAGAGTGTCGGACGTTTCTGGATTGAAACTGTATGTAGATTTTTACATCAAATCAGAAATAAATAAATAGCAATGATAAGTGAGAGGAATAAAGATTAAATAAATAAATAATGAGAGATTGAATTTGATATTCGTACAAAGTATGAGAAAGGTTAGCATCATAAAGTCAGTATTGAATATCTCTCTGTTACTTGCAAACAAGGAAATTTAAAATTTTGCATTTCTAAAAATGTTCTGGACTATATACCCATCACTATAGACAAGGACTAGTAGTGAAAGAAATAAGGAAATCCAAACTTTACAGTACTATTTTGTACATGAAAGCAAATAGAGTAAAAATAATCCAAGTTGCATATCTGTATGATTCAAAATGTTGAATCAGTATTTACTTCCACGATTTTGTTTAACAAAGTGTTGTTTCATAATGTTAGAATCCATTGATTGAATCATGTATTGCATGCATTTGCAGGTCTTAGGAACGATCCTTAGAATGCCTATTTTGTTTAATGACCACCATAATCACATACTTTGTTAGAATGCTTGAAATGAAAAAGTTGTCAATAATAAAAAAACTATTATGAGTAACAAAAATCATGAAATCTAGCAGATTTAGATGGTTTGTTACATTCTTATGGACTTATTAGTTACTGCATGGTTGCTGGCCTCAAGATGTTCCATGATGTACCCACCACGAAAAAAAGTTGTGTAATCTCAATTAAATACATGAAGGAAAACTCTAACCTCACCCTCATTGAAGATATAGTTTTCTCAAATTGGTTTTGTCAGGAGCATAGGCAAAAAGTTTGTTCTAAATGGAAGGCCTCTGCATGTTACTTCTCCCAGTGTATATGATGAACAAGTGTTCTAGGTTTGCAAGCTTCGCGATATTATGGAGTTTGTATTCTGTTTTGCAAGTATAATTGTTAAACATGCTCCAGAGTTCCAGACACATGCTTTCATAGGCTTCCAAATGTTCCTTTCCATGGCATTGAAAAGCCATCTCAGTAAAATGTTCTACTTGACTGAGTTGTCTCATAGAATTTGGACTGGACTTTCTATCAGGCATTGGATTTTGTGATATGTGAAGCCCGAATGCATGGCATCAGGATCGATTATATCAACAACTACAAGGGTTTTGGGGGAAGAGCACAAAATGTTCAGTGGGAAAACAATGCAACAGGGTTGCAGATTAGTGAGGATGATTTCTGCACAAATCCAACTGTTAAAGCCTGCAAGCTAGAGGCATCATATTGCTTATTCTAATATTGTTAATAACTGAATTGGATGCACTAATGCCTTTGAGATTTTGTGTGCAGAGAATAATGACAAGAAAGAATAGCCTAAATGGGGTTGCATACAAGGACGACCCCACAATCTTTGCATGGGGGCTGATCAATGAACCCCGCTGTAAAATTGATCCATCTGGAAGGACAGTTCAGGTCAAAGCTTGTCTCCATTGCCTCTTAACTTGATTTTGAACATTTTTATTCTTGTACTTTCTTTGTCACCAATGTGATTTTGCTATGAGTACTACAGAGATGGATAAAAGAGATGGCTACCTATGTGAAATCAATTGATAGTAATGACCTTGTTGAAGTAGGTATGGAAGGATTCTATAGTCATCCAAGTCCTGAAAGAAAGTAATTCAATCCAAATGGGTATGAATTTGATACTGACTTCATTAGTATAAGTCAGCTTCTAGGGATTGATTTTGCAAGTGTTCGTGCCTACCCAGACTCATGGTATCCATCCTTCATCCTCACAATGCAATAGTTCTTCTTACTGTATTGTTTCTTCAAAACTGACTTGATTTTGCCATTGAACTGAATTCAGGATAGTTGGTTCGGATGAGAAGGTACAACTCTTATTTTTGAAGAGATGGATGAAAGTACATATAAAAGATTCCATCAGAGTGCTAAAGAAACCAATTTTGTTTGCTGAATTTGGAAAATCATATAAAGACCCAATCTTTAGACAAGTTGGTTTTGTTATTTTTAGATTCTATCTTCATCTAGAATAGGAAGCTGGTCCAAAACGCTCAATTTAAATTCATGTGAACATATCTGGATAGAGAATAAAAAGAAATTATGACTTTCTAAACACTACATTATTCATGAACTTCATTAAAAATTACAGTACACTATTCATTTTAATTCTGCAGTGATCAATTATGAATTAAGACACTGCAATTTTTTCCAAGTGTATCGACAACCAAACCAAGCACCATGGTTGTGGTTAGCTCTATGTTACCAAAATTTGAGCCATTATGAAAACCAGTTTTCCTAACTCAAAACTACAATTTACCCAAAACTACGTTCATGAACAAGCGTGCTCAATCTTCATGCAAAAGCATATTTTTCAAATAAAAATTTAACATAAATCCCATGCTAGTGACATTAATTGTAAGTTCAATCATGGCTTGGAAAGTTTGCATAAGAAAATGGAATAGTAGTTTGATTTACCCTTGCAAACATGTTACTATTGGACTACCCTTGAAACTATCCTAAATATAATTGTTAAACCAAGAATTATCATAAGCTCACCTATATGAATCCTAATAATAGTTCAAGGCTTTAATCTATAACATATATAAATAATTACATCTATGAGGAAGAATCTTCAAAATCATAAATTAAAACACTAGCAAATTAGCACAAACAAGCAATTTCCGACAACCAATATTTATTTCCACAATCTACAGATAAATAAGAATAAAAATTAATGAATGGTTGATTGTAATGTCCCCTTCTCAGTCCTAAGCATTTCAATGACCATTAGCCTATTGTCGAAGTCTCATAGGCTAGTAGGAAGCATTTCTAAGGATTTCAAGATTCTTGAAGGTTTTTTGTCTACTTTTTAGGAGGTTATTTCAGGAGTTTTCCAAAGAGTTTTTTGGGTCTTTCTGGGTTTTCTGAGATCCTTGGTGGGTAGTCACTGCTGTTTTTAATAATTCATAGCTGCATCTCAAAATAGGCTTATTTTGAGTTTGGACACACTTACTATTTCTAGCAATATGCTTGTTTTAGTAAGTGTTATTTCTAGTAGTGGTCATAGCAATAGTTCAGTGCAAGATTCCTATTTCTAGTACTGATAGCAATTTCAATTGGTGGTGTCTTGATAGTTTTGGCGGTTGGTGTCTCCACCATCCTTGGAGTTCGAAAAAAGAAATATTTGCAACTTAAGTTAATATTATAAAGTCAAAAAGGCCCCTTGGACCCCCATGCCTAGCATGTGACAACTTAACTTGTTTTTAAAAAGCAAATTGATGCAAGACTATAGTGGTTGCCAAAATGAAGGTTTTAAGTGAATTTTAATAAAGCTTATTTTCTCTGGCATCTCTTTTTAGAGGAAAAGGTTACTCAAACTTTTGGGTCTCAAGTCTTATATATAACTCCTCATTTTCTCTCATTTGGTTATGCAAAACTTATGATAACTAAGTGTTATCGGATTGCAGAGAGATCTCCTTGGGTTTTGAGGACAAAACCCCTCAAAGTTGACTTTAGTCTTGGGGTTGCAAGATAACTCCTAGCTCGATAGTGGCTTAGCTCCATTGCAAGGGTTACAATTGAACTCATATTGGTGATGTCTTCCTTTGTTCTTTCAATTTTTATTTGCTATGATGTTTTCTAGGCATATTTTGATGTGGAGTGATGGTTTGCAACATTGTAGGGCCTTTTTGGAATGATTTTTTAGTTTTGGGTGTTGTTGGTTCGTGGCTTTCGATAGCCCAATTGACCTACCTTTTCACTCACGTTGATCGAAGAACTTGATATCTTTTTGTTGGTGTTCTATTATTGGTTTCCTTATACTTGGGTGTCCCTATGCTCAAGTTTTGAGAATTTTTTAATGTGATTTAGATTTATTGGAGCTAGTCACCCAATCTAGGCATGTCATACCATCTTGCTTGTGGAAGTTTGAAAGGGTGTTGCTATTGTCTTCACATGTTTAGGTTTCTATCTAGCTTATCTTGGGAGCCTAGCCTTGTTTTTTCCTTTGAAAGTAGTTTGGAGTGATTCTATGGAGTATTAGTGAATTTATGCTCATCATATGGTTGTTGATTGGTGTTTTAAGCTTGATGTTCGAACATATCAGTCTGTTGTCTTGTGTATCAAACCTGTAGAAGCAAAAAATTTGACCTTCTATCGACCTCCGGAGGGCCTTTTATTGAGGTATTATTATGGTATTTTGTGGGGGTGTTATTATATTATCATTGTAGCTTCTTTGGGGGGGATATGCTTCATGTTTTTGTCATATCCTTATCATAATAGCAGCATATATAATTCTAGAGCATTTTCTAATTGAGTTGATTGTAAAACCATTGGTAGTACCATTGGTGATTTTTCATTGTATTCACATTGTTACTCACCCCACTAAACAAGTGATGCTCTTGTTGAATAAGTGGTTGAGCTTCTTTATGTTACATGCTACTCTCATTGAATAAATGGTTGAGTTTTCATTTGCTTTCTTGTTATGCTTGCTGAAAAAGCGGATGAGTTTTCTTTGATTGGTTGGCTTGCCACCAAGTATTTACATGTAGTTTCCACTGAGTAAGCAGATAATTTAATTTCATGCACTTGGTATGCTTACTCACCCCATTGAAGCAGTGGTAGCTTAGAAATTCAGTAATTGTAAGCCTTACCACTATATGCTCTCACCTTGCCCACATTAGGATCTAGGTGATTAGAAAGTGGAAGGTGTTTATTTTAAGTTAGCTAGATTTTCAGTTAATGCAAGAACCCCTTTTCACTATATGCTTCCACCTTGCCCACATCAGGATTTGGGTGATCAAAACGTGGAGGGTTGTTTATTCATTTGATTATCATTTCATTTTGGCTAACACTAATAGGTGAAGTTTTTGGAAAAAAATTGGGGTGGTTATTAAAGTGGTTGTATCAAAGCTAGGCATTCAACCACCCTGTGCCTCACATTTCCTTCAGTTGACAAAAATATCTATGAGTGATAGAGAAATCAAATACTACAACAGAGAGTAGAAGAGACAATAGTTTCAGACTACTCCAGTTCCAGTTGAGGAAACCTTCTCAGAAGTTCTCAAAGTTCGGAAATAGCCAGAGGTTGTCAGTAATAGAGCAATTGAAACCATGGAAGAAAGAGATAAGGGACCAACCCAAGAAGATATTCTGGATACTAGAGAAAAGAGAAATTTTTATTGCATGATGGATATGATGTCACAGTTGCTAGAAAAGATGAGCCAGAATGTGACTCCCACACCTCAACTCTAGAATAGTGAGACTAGTGCCTCAAATGTTAACCATAATGGGGGACAAAGTGGCCATACTGTTGAAGTGACTAGGGGATCCACCCCTAGACCTCTCCAACTCACCTTCACTCAAAGGGTGGAACCTCCAACCGAGCAAGAAGCCCAAATTCATATAACTGATGAAGTGGGAAATAGCTACATGGAGTATGTTACCCTTCCTTTGGAGATTTGAGAGATTTTGACATTGGATGAATTCATAAACTAGAAGAAGAGAAGAGGTGGAAGATATGAGAATCATGGTCCTATGGCTCTAAGGGATTATTAGAAAACCCTTGGGAAGGTGAATCTAGCACATTACAATGGGAGTGATAAGTGTTATGCTAGAGATTGGGTCCAAAATCTTGATAACTATCTTTCATTGAGGCCAATGTCGAAGTTGGACACCATCAAGTTTGCCACTCTTCATTTGGAAAATGTTACCCACGAATGTTGGTATCATGGTTTGGTCACTCTTGGCCATAACCTTATTGTGACCTATGATAAGTTCACTAACAAACTCATCAAAATGTTTTACCAAAAGGATCCTGAATCGAAGTTCCAAGAGTTAGTCTAGTTAAAGCAAGATGGTTCACTTGATGCATATATTTTTTATTTTTAGAGGCTTTCCATGATGGTTCCCAACATCACTGAAAGAAGACTTGTAGTTATTTTCACTAAAGGATTGATGAAACCACTAAAAGGATGGGTAAGGCTTTTGATCCACCAACTCTCTAAGAGGTGATCAGAAAAACAAGAAGTATGGAGTTGGCTGCCCTTGGGCCAAAATTTTAATCCAAGTCTTTCCACATAAGAAGGATTTAAGAGGCCTTTTCATAAAGATACAAATCAAACCAAGAATTTTCCTTCTCAAATGGATGATGACCTCTGAAATGAGCTCCAAAGAACTAAATTATGCTTCACTTGCAAAGAATCATGAGCCCCAGGACACAACTGCTTTGAAAGGGGAAAAAATCACCATATGGAGGTGTATTCTACTAATGAATCAACATCTGATATATCAAAACACCAATCAGATTTGGAGGAAAAGTATGAAAAAGAGGTCTCAAAAAAGGTGGAAGGAGACTGAGAAAATGGGGGTGGATTTTCCCAACATTCTAGATTTCAAAAAAGTGAGTCCTTTTGATTTTGTGGTGTACTTTGTGGGTAGAGAATTATTGCTCTAATTGATATGATAGAAACATATAATCTTATAAACGAAGGGATAGTAGCCAAGAGAGGCCTCAAAACTGAAGAGTTTGAAGGATTCAGATTCATGGTGGTGAATGGATTTATCATCACTTGCACTCGCAAGATCTCGAACATGTCTATCCAATTGGGCAATTACAAAGTCAAATATGACTTCTATGTTGTGAGCATTAGTGATGCATATGTAGTTCTTAGTATCCAGTGGCTGCAATCTCTTGGAGAGATCACTTCAAACCTTCAAACCATGGAGCTAAAGTTCACATTAGAAGGAAAGAAGGTGTTTTTGAGAAGATTGTTAAATGGAGGCCCTCACATAGTCTCATTCAAAGGGATGGAAAGGTTGATTCGGCGTGACATGAACCTAGAGTGGGAAATAGAGCCCGTGATTATACCTTCCAATCTTCTAGAAGATAAGATACATTATCATCCTAATGTGTAAGCTTTTCTCTCCAAGCGAAGCAAGGTGTTTGGCAGCATACCCTTTCGGAGACCTCTTGAAAGGGGGATTGAGCATGTGATTGAGCTTGAGGAAGGAGAAAAACCCGTCATCACAACTCCATATTGACATCCAAAAAGGTACAAGGATGAGATAGAGAAGGCCATCAAAGAACTCTTGGAGATAGGTCACATTCACCCAAGAAAGAGTCATTTTTCTTCTTCAATGGTTTTGGTGAAGAAGAAGGATAACACTATACACATGTGCATAGATTATCAGTCACTTAACAAGAAAAAAATCAAGAAAAGGTATACTATTCCAAGGATTGATGAGCTACATGGATTTTTTTACTTCTCTAAGATAGATCTCAGATCAGGCTACCATCAAATCAGATGAGAGAAGAAGACATAGAGAAGAATCCCTTTAGATGCCACTTTGGGAATTATGAGTTCCCAGTCATGTCATTTGGGATGACTAATGCACCTGCGACCTTTCACTCTTGCATGAACAGGGTGTTCAATAAGCAGTTGAGGAAATTTATGCTAATCTTCTTTGATGACATTTGGATTTACAACAAATCATGGGAAGAGCACATGAAACACTTGGGGGAGGTGCTTAGCATTTTTGAGTCTCAATCCTTGTTTTCCAAAGAGTCCAAATGCGAGTTTAGAATGACCAAACTTCCCTATCTTGGTCATGTGATAAGCTCTAAGGGGGTCAATGTGGATTATGAGAAGATTAAGACTATCTCGGATTGGCCACCACTTGAAAACCTCACTCAATTGAAGGGATTTTTGGGTCTTTGTGGGTTCTATAAAATATTTGTGAAGGGTTATTCTTAGATGGTTGCTCCTCTCACATATCTTACCAAAAAGGGGGCATTTACTTGGTTAGAAAAAGAACAAAATTCCTTTGATCAATTCAAGCACCTAATAGTTCATGTCTCGTTTTGGCTATTCCGAACTTCTCCAAGCCTTTCGATTTGTAATCTTCAATGCTTTGGTAGAAGGTATTGGTGTTGTCCTAATACAAGACAAACATCTTATTTTATTTGAGAGTGGAAATTTGAGGGGTGTAGAAAGGACATACTCCATTTACAACAAAGAGATTCTTGCTATCATCCATGCCTTAGCCAAATTCTAGTAGTATTTCGTTGGAGGAAAGTTCATTGTGAAGATTGATCATAACAATCTTAAGAACTTCTTACATCAGAAGGATCTCAATGATAGACAAAAAAAGTTGGTAAGTAAGCTTCAAGCTTACAATTTTGGCATCAAGTATGTTAAGGGGAAGAATAATAAAGTGGTTTTTGCTTGTCAAGAAGGCCACATTTGAGTTCATTGATGGAGATTATAGTTGATTGGAAGGAGCAGATCATTGCAAAGTATGCTAAGAATTCTTTTGTTTCCAATATAGTTCATGGTACCTTGCATTATGAAAGGTACAAATTGGTGAGTGATTTGATATTGTACAAGGATATAATCTTCTTGGTGCTAGATTCAAAGATCAAAATGAAGGTGTTCCAATCATTCCATGGAATTCCCTTGGTTGATCACCAAGGTTATTCAAAACATACAAGATTCGGGAGAGATTTTTGTGGAAGGGACTCAAGGATGAGGTCCTTCCTATGTTAAGGAGTGTCAAGTTTTCCAACAAAACAAAAATGAGCACACCTTTCTTGTTGGTTTGTTGCATTCCTTGCTTATTCCTAATAAAAAATGGGAAAGTATCTTCATGGACTTCATCACAGGTTTTCCTAAGTTGCAAGAGAGAGATTTTATGTTCGTAATTGTTGATAGATTAATGAAGTTTGCTCTTTTTTTTTCAATTACCAACATATTTACAGTAGCTCAGGTGGTTGATTTGTTCTTTAGAGAGGTGTTCAGGTTGCATGGGCTTCCCAAGAACATTGTGAGTGATAGGGACAATAAGTTCCTAAGTGCACTTTGGTAAGATATTTTCAGATTGAATGGTACAGTGCTCACTCCAAGAACTAGTTATCACCCACAAATGGTATGAACAAGTAGCTTGAAGGATATATCATAAATTATTTTTTAGGACAGCAGAAGACTTAGGTGAGATGGCTCCATTTGGGAGAGTATTGCTATAATTATTCATATCGCATTTCCATCAAAATATCTCCATTTATGGCTTTGTATGGGTATGAAGCTCCTAGCTTCGTTATTTTTATATTTGGTGATAGTAGAGCCCCTCAAGCACAAGTGAGGGATATGTTGCAGTAGATTCAAGAAATTTTGAAATACTTGAAGGAAAATCTTCTTCATGCCTAAAATAATAAAATATGTATGTTGATCAACAACGTATTGAAGATCCTAGAGAGTCACATGTTGCAGTAGTGAAGAGGATATGTAGATGCTTGAAAGGCACTATGGAACATAGGATTTAGTATCCAAAGGATACTAATTTTTCTCTAAGTGCTTATATAGATGTTGATTGGGTAGGTTGTGTTGATGACTAGAAAAGTACAAGTGGTGGTGCATTCTTTCTTGGATGCAAATTGGTGTCTTGACTGAGCAAGAAGCAAGATTTAGTGTCTTTATCTACTATAGAGGTAGAATTTATTATAGTAGCATCTTGTTGCACAAAGGTGTTGTGGATGATGCAAACCTTGAAGAATATCATAGTGGTATATGATGATCCAATTTATATCTTTTGTGATAATACAAGTGCTATTAACATTTCAAATAATATGGTGATCCACTCAAGGATAAAACATATC
Source organism: Sequoia sempervirens (assembly GCA_007258455.2). NCBI lineage: Eukaryota > Viridiplantae > Streptophyta > Pinopsida > Cupressales > Cupressaceae > Sequoia > Sequoia sempervirens. The sequence continues at coordinate 166,547,565 of VDFB02000013.1, read as the reverse complement.
TCAATCCAATATCACTTTTTGAGAGAGAAGGTTGTAGAGAATGAGGTGAAGCTTGAGTATGTGCCTACAAAGGATTAGGTTGTTGATATATTTACTAAGGCTCTTCTTAAGAATACTTTTGAGTATCTCTGAGAAAAGTTAGGGGTTATTACCCCTCCTTTGAATTAGATGCATAAGGATATGCATCAGTCAAGTGGATCCCAAGATTCATTCCTTATTTTGGATTGATGTTGGATGCTACCTCTTAGGGGGAGTAGATAGTGGCATTGTTGGTTTTTGTAGTCAAGGGAGTAAGTATTGGTGCAGGTTGGTGTTGTTCTTTATCATTTGTGTCAAAGGATATGTGTTAGTACTAGTTGTTGTCTAATGCAGTATGGTGTGTACTCCTAAGGGGAAGTGTGTAAAAAATGTGTAAAGAAAATAGAGAGCAATAAAAAGAAAAGCTAGTTGCAAAGAAGTTGTTGTACCTTATAGGTATTTCCATTAGGGGGAGAAAGTATGCATGTTTGATGTCAAAGGGGGAAAGTGATGCAGATGTGTTTCCCTTTTCCATTAATGTCAAAGGGGGAGAGAGAAAAGTAATGTGTAAAAGGAGAGTAGTTAGCTAAGGGGGAGAGAAAGTAAAAGTGAGAAAGAAAGAGTGGGTATGGAGTAGTATGTTGGTGATCATAGTTGTTATGTTTGTTATTGATGATTCAGAGTTGTTTTGTTTGTTATTGATGTTTTTTCACATCATGTGTTGTCATCAATGACAAAGGGGGGATTTTTGCAAGTATGAGGAGTTGGTGTTTCCACTCATTGATGTCAATAGACTTATATTTGTGTTGTCATTGATGTCAATTAGTGATGGTTGAGAAGTTTTGATGCTTTGATTAGTTTCGTTATGTTGTCATTAGTTAAGTGTTACTAGCACCTGTTAACCTCTAGTGATGCTTTGATAAGCTTTTGTTTGTGGATATTGTTTGGTTAAGTTGTTGTGTTGTAGTTGGCTTGGTGATGATGAGGAGGTGGTGAATATGATGAGAGTGTGTTTCTAGTGCTTGGTTTCCAAGTGATTTTGAGAAAATATGAATAAAAGAGGAAATAGTGTGTTGTAGAGTTGTTTTGGCATACAGAGTGGTTTTCTAGTTTTGCTTCACATTTCTTCTGTGTTGAAAATATTCTTGCGTGGTTTGAATATGCTGATCAGAGGTGTTCAAAGGTGTTATATCCAAAGTTTCTTATTTTGGATCATTGTGCAAAGAAAGATGTGTTCACTAGAGTGTGTGAATTGTGTTGCAGTGTTATCTGGGAGAAATGGTTTTATTCCACATTTCTCTGCAGTTCAATTTCTAGTCTTTTGATTATGGAAGTGTGTTGATAAGGTTCATATCTACCTTTGGTTGAAGTTTTTCAAGGTTTGGTGCTCCACAAGTTAATTTCTTGAGTTATAGTGTGTGGAAGATTATCTAGGTGTACAAGATGAGTTTGTTCTTCAGGTGAACATTGTTGTAAAGGAATGTATTGGATTTTAGGGTGTTTTTGGAAATATTCCAGATTGTGTTCAAGTGATACTTGTTGTTTGTGAGTCATCTTTCAATCAAAGGAATCATGTACTTAAATGTTTGATGGTGTTTACATAGGTTTGATCAACCTTGGGTGTTTACACTAATTGTGGATTTTCTTCAGTGATTGTGGAAGTGTGGCATGGGGTGTATGAGTGGATTTAGGACTGAGTTTAGATGTAATGTGGTTTTCCTTCATTCCTTTCCACTGTGGGAATGTTTTTTGTGCCGACCTAATTTGAATTTGCATTGTTGAGGTGCATATCCAACCTTGGAGAATTTTTTCAATGTTGAAGATGGTATAAATAAGAGTTACACGTTGATAGAGGATGTTTGTGTAGAGTGTATGATGCGAATTGCAGAGGTGTGAAGTGTGAATTTGTGAAGTAAAGTGAGAGGTTTAATGAGTTAGACTATTGGAAGCAGTGAGAAGAAGGTGTCTACAATTTTTAAAAAGGTTGTTGATGTGTTGGTAATGTTGTGGCGAACCTTTTTGCTGCATTAAGATGGATTCCTCACTATAAAATTCTTCCTTTCTTCTTTTCTATAATTTGGCAGTGAACCATTGGCAGTGATCCCTTCTTTCTTTTGGGTAGCAAGCCCTTCGGCAGTGAGCCTATTGTATTCAATGTTGCAATTAATTTATATTATGAGCTAATCCTCACCATGATTTTTCCCTTCTTGGATTTTCCATGTAAATCTAGTGTTCTATTGTGCATAGTGTTGATGTATTTCATATTTTGTTAGTTTCCTTCATGCTAAATCATTCTAACATATTAGAGGTTATTGAATTTAGTGTGGATCTGAATGTTTATGAGGGTTTTTTATTTTTTAATGTACAATTGATTCAACCCCCCCCCCTCAGTTGTCTTGTGCATTCAACAAACAAGCGCCCCAAGAGTTTTTTACCAAAGGTATTCTATGAGGTATGTCCTTTGAAACCCCTACAGATGTGGTTTTTATCATCCCTAAATTTGATAACGCATGCCAATGGTTAGATAAATTTAATCTTATGGATTACTTTGTGGGGCGAACCCCCTAAAGGGTGTGTGCAAGAAGTTGAGTCCACTTTTTGGCCAAAAAGTGAAAGTGTTTTCCTTGATTTTCAAAAAAAATCTCATTTGACCTAAAAATTTGAAGCACTTAGAGATTGAATCTTAAAAAATTTAGTAAAATGAAATATATTACTCCAAGTATAGTTTCCAAATATGTAATTTATTTTAATACCCAAATGATAGAATTGATTTTCAATAGGCATGTTTGAAAACCACTATTTAAAAGTCACTTTTTTTGCCATACCATGCACATGTATGTCATCTGTATTTTGACCTAAATCATTATTTTTTTTTAATCCTTTTGGGAAAAGATTTGTAACACAATGAAGAATGTGCATGATATTTTTTTGTAATATTTTTTTTGTTATTTTTTATTGGCCATAATTGTTGTTTTGAAAATCCCTCGTGTGTGTCATGAATAAGATGACCTAAACTTATCATTTTTTAATTTTTTTTTCAAATTGAAAATAATTGTCTAAATATTGTGCACGTATAATTTATTTTTCAAAAATTATTTTAATTAAAAGTTATTAAAATACTAAAAACCCCAATATTTCAAGTTTATGGACTAGTTCCATCAAAAAAATTGAAAAATAGAAAAAATAATTCAATTGTAAAAGAAAGTTATATATTTGGAATCTACACAATCCCATCTATAATGGATTTTAATTTTGTCAAAAAAAAAATTGCAAAAAAATTCTCTAGACATATTTCCAAAGTCACTCTTTTATACTAACACTAACATGACCTTCAAGTTGCAAGTCAAAGAAGGTCCAAATCTAAGGGTTGGATCCCCAAGCCCTTTTTCTGACTCGAAACCCATAGCAAAAACAAGGGAAAAACTATTTTTTTTAGAAACGGGATCCTATTCTAGAAATGTGATCCCATTTGATTTTAAAAAAAATTTAAGCCTTTATGAAATGGGATCTTAATTTAGAATGGGATCCTGTTTTTGGCTCGGGGTCTTGAAGAGAAAAGGGATCCCATTTTTGGCTCAAGGTACCGAAGAGAAATAGGATCCCATTTTGTTTTGTTTGATTTTGAGTTTTTGGCTAAGTCTAAAACTTCGACAAGAAGTGGAATCATCTTCTTGATTTTACCCTAAAAGTATGTTAAGGGACTAGGTTAACATAAATTAGGTCCCGCATGGTGTCAATCTTGATGTCATTCAAATCCTCACCAAGGGGTTTCTTCTTTTTTCTATTTTCTAATGCCAGTCATGCTTAGGTTATTCTTAAGCATGGTCTTTGGTATGCCCATTCTTCCTAGTTTTTTTTTCAACCTTGGACATGGGACTTCACTATCTTAAATGAAAAGAAACTTCATCTGCCTATATGGCTTGAATTTTAAGGCCTTCCTTTTCCTTGCTAGCATTTTTTGCATCCTATTGATTCTTCTTTTGGGAAATTCATTTGTATTGAACTTGACCATTTCTACTAGGTGCAACCTTAGAAACATGTCTATGTTGAAATTGATTTATATAAAAAAAATTAAGAGTCGATAGATATTCAAACTAAGAAATATTTTTCATACCCAATAGGTGCTTTACCTTGATTTTCCTAACATGTGCTTTCAATGCCAATCTTTTAAGCATAAAAGTAAGGATTTTCCTTTGGCTACTCCCAGGGATAACTTCCCTCCCTAGGTGGTTGAGGCCTCTCAAACTTTAGAGGCTACCATGAAAACTAATGAGCAATAGACTATGGTTTCACACCAAAGATGTAAAAATTCTAGTTCTAATAGGGCCTAAGTTAAGGTGCATGATTCCTCAACTACTAAGAAAAAACCCATTGATATTCCAAACCCTTCTAAGAAGGGGACACTAGTTTTTAATACCAAGGGTGATGTTCCTTCTAGATTGATATTTTCTTGGATGCCACAACCAACATTAGTGCTTTCTTTGTAATTGAATATGTTACTTAATAAATTCCCTCATTTCTCAAGCATTTGTGATCATTGCATAGCCATACTAGGCATCTAAAATAAGGTGAATGTGTAGCTGAGACACAAAGAATTTATTCACCCAATATTTAGTTGGGATCTTTCTCCCTAGATTTATCATAAAATTGCTTCTCCATGTTCGAGGAATCAAAAAGCAATGATATACTTGGCTAACATCCATAAAATATTTGTCCTAGAATGTATGAGGTCTCATTGACCTCACCAAGAAACATTATGTGTGGGATACTCATTAGAAGCATTATAGTTTATATGTTATGTGTTTACAAGAAGTTAATATTTTTTGGATTCATGCTTTCTGTAGCATGTTATGTTATGATTATATGGGAAAAACAAGTTTTGAATGGACCCAAAACCATTTACAATAGGTTTTGAATAGACCAAAAACCATTTACAAATAGGTTTTTACGGGGACCCAAAACCCACTTAACAAAGAACAAGCTGCACATGAAAACAACATAGCCAATCAACAGTGAACCAGAAGTAGATCACCAAATGAATAGCATGACTACCCAAATTTGCCCAAATTTGAAAAGGTTTTGAAGGGAACCTTAAACCCAAAACAACCAAGTTTTACAAGGGATCTTGAACCCAAAACAGGTTTAGAAGGGAACCTGAAACCCTCTTAAAGCTAGATTGTAGGGATCATAATTCCTTACAACAAACCAAGTTTTAACAGGGACCTTAAACCCACCAAAGTCTACCTACAACAGCCAAGTAGCAGCAATCCAAACACACAAATAGAACATTGTTGAGACAACACAACTTGAATCAGTCACTCAAAAGAAGATGCCACTCAATGGTGGAATAGAGTTATCTAGTGCACATCTCATTTCATCCACATATTTGGTCGCTACCTGGCCATCTTTAGGAGGCACTCATATGAGGCTACCACCTCAAATCTCTACCATTCCATGGATGTTTTCACTGTGTTGGATTTTTTTGATATGTGGTTGTCATTGATGTCATCACTATTAGCATTAATTTCTTTAAGGTTGTATATGTCTAGGATATTGAGAAAATTGTAATAAAATAAGTTGCAGGTTGTTAGTGATGCAGTGAAGTTCATCCTAATGACTAGCTCAGTATATTGATGATAAGAGGTTGTGGGTTAAAGGGTTTGTTTTCAATTATATCTAGTTTATCCACAAAAAATTTCAGAGATCCACATGAATATTTGATTGAGTTATGAGTATCTGTGCTTTGACAGTTGTTTTGTTGCTTCAATTGGTGTTCCTGAAAGATGATGATGTGATTCTAGTAACTTGAGTTGTTGTGGATGCTGCTTTAGTGATTCATGATTCTTGTGGATGTTTCTAGATCATTTTATATCTATGTTGTTGATTTGCATTGATCATTGAGCTCGTGATTGGTGATTTTCTTTTGTGAGTTCATGTTTTTCATGTGCATGGCCGACAGGGTGATTGTAGCGTGTTGTGGATCTTCAAGGAATAATTTTCAAAGGTGTTTCTTGTTTGAGGATGTTGTTTTGGGTCTTCAATATATTTTGGTCGACATTGGTTGGTGCCCATTGAAAATTATTTATGGATTGGGATGACAGTTTGTACATATTTTATATTTTGTTAAAGCTGACATGTAGATGATGTTATCTCTAGTTGCAGATTTATATGAGCGATTGTTTGTACCATTTGAAGGAAAATATGTGTGAGTATTGTGTGTGAATAATGTTCTAATCTTTCAAAGGAAGAATTAAAGTGTGAAGAAGAGTGAGAAAATGTTTATGTGCTTAGCCGGAATTGTAATCGGGCATTAGCAAATGTTATTTTATCAGTTAAAAATCTTTTGGATGTAATCTGAATGTTTTTGTAAGATAGTGTCTTCCTTTGGGAAGTAAGCCTTTTTGTATTTGAGCAGTGAGCTCTAGGAAATGCACCTAAATGCATGTGCATTCCCATTTACAATTATTTTATACTTTTAACAGAGTATAATCTTGTGGACTAACCTCCATCGTGGTTTTTCTCCTAACAGGTTTTCCACGTAAAAATTCTTGGTGTTATGTGTGTTTTTGATGTGGTAATGGTTTATGCTTTCATGTTTATATATCAGATCTGAGAATAAGTTCAATTTTTATAATTTCTATGACAATTGATTCACCCCCCCCTTCTCAATTGTCTACCCTTGTGTTTCCAAAAATTGGTATCAAAGTAGGTTCCTCATAAGAAGTTTAATAGCTTGAGGTGATCTGAGATAGTGACATATAAGAAGGATAGTCTGAGATTTGATGGAACAAATTATTCTCTGTGGAAGACTCAAATGGAGTGTCATCTGAGATGCATTGGTGAACCTTATTGGAAAATTACAAAGAATAGGTATATCATTCCACATAATGGTCCTTCTACTACAGATGAGATTAAGGAAGCTGAGTACAATATCATGGCTAAGGAAGCATTGTTGAGTGCTTTGAGTGATTCTAATATGAAAAATGTAATGGAGCTAAAGACTACTTATGAGATCTGGAAAATTTTGGAAACTTTGTATGAAGGTGATGCCCATGTGAAGATTGCTAAGTTACAAAGCATGAAAGGGAAATATGAAATGTTGAGAATGGGTGAAGATGAGAACATAACTTCTTTTATGCAAAGAGTGAATGAACTTGTGTGTAGTATCAAATGTGTTGGTGGAACATTGGAAGAATTAGAGATTATTGCTCAAGTGCTCAGATCCTTTCATGTTGCATAACAATCCAAAGCTACTACTATTCAGGAGATCTGGACTATGACAAATGTAACCAGAGACATGTTGATTGGTAAGCTTACTGCTTTTGAGTTAAGTGAGTTTGGTAATTTTCTTCCTAAGACAGAATCTGCATTCAAAGCTATTATCTCATGAAAAGATAAACAGAGATATGATCTGAGTGAAATTTCTTCTAGAAAGGTGTTCAAGTATGAGGAGGAAATGAGAGAGATTGAAGTAGAAAGGAGAAAACTAGACGAGCTTGAAGCACTTATTGTCAAGAGGGAAGCTAGAGGAGAAGGTAAGTATAAAGGGAAATTTCCTATTAAATTTTTTTCTTGCAATAAGATAGGTCATTTTTCCTCAAGGTGTCCAGAAATATTTCCTAAGCCAAGATCTAACAAGCCTAGATTCCAAAAAAAGTGTTATTTTGTTGTTGATGAAGGTGTGACAGATGATGAATATGATAAAGGGAGTGTAAGTGAGGACGATTGGGTATTTATTGCTATTAAAGAAAATGATCCAACACCTACTGAACCTGCTAGTTGCACAAATATAGAGAAAGCTCTAGCTTCTTGAGTTGAAGAAAAAGATGAACAGGTGATTGATAGTGGATGCTCTCATCACATGATAGGTGATAAAAGTAAATTTGTGAGCATGGAAAAGTATGATGGTGGTGTTGTAATATTTGGTGATGATAAAGCTAGTGTAATATGTGGCAGAGGATCCATTTCTCTTGATGGTAATCATAATACTGATGATGTTCTATATGTGGAAGGTTTGAAGCATAATCTCTTAAGTGTTGGATAGATGGTTGACAAAGGATACAATCTTCAATTTAAGAATGGAAAGTGTAGAATATTGGGGGGTTCTAGAAATGTGATTGCATCTGGTACAAAAACAAAAGGTAATATCTTTCACCTGAGTGTTGCTAGTAAAAGTTGTATGATTGCTCAAGTTGATTAAAGTTGGTTGTGGCATAGGAGAATTTTTCATGTAAACTTTGACAATATTATCAAGATAAGTTCTAATTAGGCTGTGAGAGATCTTCCTAAGTTGATAAAACCCACTAATGCTATATAAAAGGAATGTCAGTTAGGGAAGCAAACTAGAGTTTCATTTTAGAGCAAACAACATTGTTCAAATGAAGTATTGGAGCTTCTACATACTAACTTTTGTGGTCCTTCTAGAGTCATAAGTTTACAAGGATACAACTATTTCATGTTACTTATTGACGATTATTCTAGAATGATGTGGGTTAGTTACTTAAGGGAAAAATCTGAAGCTCTTGAGAAATTCAAGATTTTTAAGGCTATGGTTGAGACAGAGACAAGTTTGAAGATTAAATGTCTGAGATCAAATAAAGGTGGTGAATTCACTTCCGATGAGTTTAATTCTTTTTGTGAGGATCATGGGATAAAGAGACAATTATCTTCCCTGCATACCCCTCAATAAAATGGAGTTGTGGAAAGGAAGAACATGATAATTCAAGATGCTGCTAGGACTATGATGCTGGAAGGAAATGTTCCTCATATCTACTGGAGAGAAGTTGTGATTACTTTCATTTACACTCTCAACCAAGTACATGTCAAAGGTGATATCAGTAAGACTCCTTTGAGCTATGGTATGGTCATAAGCCTACTGTTAGATACTTCAAAATCTTTGGGAGTAAATGCTATATCAAACGAGATGACGATATAGCAAATTTTGATGGTAGAAGTGATGAAGGAATTTTTCTTGGTTATTCTACTAAAATTAAAGCCTACCAATGCTACAATAAGAGATTGAGGAAAGTAATTGAGAGTACAAATGTCAAGGTTGATGAAGACACAGTTAGACCATCCAGAACTTGTGGATATGATTCAAATGATCAGAATTTTAGTTCAAATAAAGGAAAGAAAGTTTAGACTCTAAATCAAGTTCAGATCATTCCAGTGAATTAGGAAAATCAAGAGGAAGGAACTAGTGAAAGTGCAGAAGTGAGATCACAAGAGCTTGAAGTTCAAGAACATCCTAAAACTCCAAGGTATGTAAGACTAAAATATTCAGAAGATCAAATTATTGGTGATAAGAACAAAGGTGTTCAAACTAGGAGAATAATTATAGAAGAATATTGTTTGATCTCAAAGACCGAGCCTAATAGTCTCAATGAAGCATGCAAAGATGAACATTCAGTGGTGTTGATGGTGTTTTCTGCACAACAACAACTCAGACAGAATACAATATCCTATCTCTCTTGAAAGGTAATCTTCAACAATAAATTACTAAAAATCACCCCAAGGTCTCTCGGGTGTCAGGTCATGACAATGCACAACCAACTCAGATAAAATGTGAAATGCTGGTAATCACAATCAGACCTTACTACAAGCAGACTGTATCTTTTCAATTTATCAGATTTTGCAATATGATGATCTCAAATCCTAAATCTAACCAAATGATAAAGAAATAGAAAAAGATAAGGGTGCAAGGATATGATAAGATCTAAACTATTCCTAGAATGAACAATGCAAATGACAGATATCTAGAATGGACCAATCTCAAGTAACCAATTCTTGATCAACCCACAATGCAATATCACAAGAACGGTGCAATCTTCTAAGGTGTATAGATTTTCAAATCATAGACATTCATCCACAATCGAACTTAAGCACGTATGAATATATGGTCCAAGTTGACTTCACCAGCCTACTACAATCAGATAGTTATTGGGAGTATAGACCAGAGATCGCTACAAACATTCCAAATATGAAATCATAAACATCATTCACCAAACTAATGTAGTTCTTAAAACTAAACCCTAAATATTTAAGCAATCTGAAAAATAAAACAACAGGAACCATGCAAGATGAAATAACACAAGAGATTGCACCAGGAAAACCACAATGTCTTCAATTGTATTAAACCACCAAAATGTTGCAACAATTCCACTGTTTGTTTACAATACTTGCTTCAAGAAACTGACTACTACTTCTACTACAAAATATTTCTAGCTCTTTCTGCTCTTACTTATCTCTATTACCTTCTAGCTAACCCCTTACAATGAGGCAAGAATGCCCCCTTTATAGCAAATTCTTAAGACATGTCGGCCCAGGCAAACATTTACAAAATAAAACAGCTAAAACAAGTCAGCCCTAGGAATTCAAAATAAGGCACATATTAAATGCCGATACATCATCAAGGTTGGCCCAAACACAATCTCCAATGCAACCCGGATCAATACATGCCCCATGATAATAGGGAAGCACAAATCTCAAAATGGGCATTAACTACTGCCTCCCTTGTCCTTATTTTGATTTAGAACCTTCAAAAATAACTTATCCAGCTCGGCAATAGGTGGAAAAGGCAAAACCCTAAGCCGGAATTCAATGGCACCGATCTCCTCCTTTGACTGCTTAACAGTCTTATTCCAATCATCCTTATGTGTTTGATATTTATCCATTACCGCCAGATAAGTTGTTGCATCATCCAGCTGGTGTCCTGTTATGACATTCCCAGAATCTGGAGTATAAACATCATGCCACCATTCCTTCAGTTGTTCTAGACTTAGGTACTTAGGGGCGATCTTTCTCCTGCTAGTCATGACCTCAAAAATGCAATGCACTCCTCATATATCCCGGTTAAGTCACCATCTATCAACTTCTTCCGCTTCTGAATCTTCCTCATGGCCTTCTGTCGAATCTGCAGAGCCTCAAACCATTCCCACAGTTCACTCAGTCTGGAGGAAGAAAGAATCCCATCTGTAGCCAATTGATCTTTGCCATATTCCATAATAACCTTGGATTTCTGCAGTAGAAGGTCGATGTCCTCCTTATCTTGAGATAGCACATATTCTAGCAATTCCTTGGCTCTGACTACATCCTTTCCAACTAAAAGGATTTCCTTGATGGCATCGTCTCCTTTTGCTTGTACATCCTTCAACCAATTTGTTGCAATTCAAGCAGAAGCCTTCATCCTATCAATTTCAGAAATAGTTTCCTTGGGCAAGAAACCAGGAGTGGCAGAGGAGGAGGGGTGGAAAGATTGCAGAGGCTTCATTACATCCTCCAAGCACTTCCTAAGCCTTTCATTTTATTTTCTAAGCTCATGCTTGGTCTGAGCTTCCTTTCTTAACCTCCCAATGATTACTGCACTGGAGCCTTCATATTCATCAAAATCATGTTCCATAGAGGCTAGCCCAAGGTTAATGGTCTGCACATTGTAATCCTTACCAGTGACCTCTTCTCTAGTTTTATCCGCATCAGGGGTGGCAATGTGAATGACCCTGTTACTCGCCTCATCCCTTTCTATCCTTGAAACTACCCTGGCTACCTTCTTCTTTTTACCTTTACCTATCTTGGACAGCATCTCATCCCAATCCAAAGGAGAGTCCTCAACAATGACCTATTTTTTCGTTGTGATCTCCTTTTCAAGCCAATCCGGGATAGCAGGTTCTACCCGTATTTCTTTTGTTGTTGCCTCTTCACCATGTTGCTCTGTTGTTTTGTCTTCTTCCTCTTCATCCTGTTCTTTCCCAGGAGACTGCTCTCTTTGATTACCTACTTCGACCTCTTCTTCCTGCACCAGTGATGGGGCTCTAACAGGGATATCTTCCTCCTTCTCAGGCGATCCATTTCCTTTGCTACTCTCCGGAGAATCTTCATACTGCACTAATGGAGAAGTATGCTTTTCTCCTTCCTCAACCTCAAGCTCAACTGCCACCCCAAAGAGTTCTCCTTCCTTGAATGGCTCTGCCTCTCCCCTAGTCTCATGTTCCTAAAGAGTCTCTTGCTCAGGCACGCTTGGTGGAGGAGAAGCAGCCTTAGATGGTTCCACAACCGACATCTTTAGAGAAGGGTTCATCTCTTGCATCGGCTCCTTAGGAGGAGTCCTTGATCTCCTCATATAAACCTTAGTCTTTTCCCCTGAACTCTCCACATCAACAATCGAAGGCTCATCTTTTGAGGTATCTTGAACCTTCTTGTTTGAAACCCTAGTGGTTCTTGTCTTCTTTGGTGGTGGAGGAGCATCCTCTTCTTCTGCTTTTCCCAACTCTTCCTCATTAGAGGACCTGCCAATCTTCAAAGCTCTACTTCTTTTCTTTCCTTTTGGCTTTCTCTTGGGTTCTGGCTCACTTTCTTTAGGGCCCTTGATTTTTATTTTGAAGGGAGATCCCTTCTTAGTTTTCCCTTTGGGGTCATCTTCCCCGGATTCTTTTGAAGTAGACATGGGATTGAGATTTCCCATCAAGTTAAAGGTACAAGGTACCTTCTCACTCTCCAGCTCCCAAACCTTATGTTTTAGCCATGAAGTGGTAAATCTCATAATAGGAGCCATTAGGTCCTCTAGCTCTGTGACTTCATCCTCATTCCAATTTATTTCCCCGATTGACCTGTCCTTAACAGACTCATAAGCATGATCTTGCACCAAGTTTCCATCATCCTCCAGTTGGTCAGGGATCAACTTGACATTGTATTGTCTAATTGCATCAACAGGAAGCCTAGAGTACCTTTTCTTTCTTGCTTCAAAATCATCTTTGATGTTGGCCCAATAGTCCTCTAGGTCATCTTTATGATGGTACTCCTTGGTAGCCTTCTTCTGTGTTTCCCCAGTGATATCAAAGTTTGTTCTTTTGGAATGGAAGGAGAAACCATGAGCTGCCAACTCATCACCTGCTGCCTGTGTTGATTGAATGGAAGGGCACACTTCTACTACGCCAATTCCAAGAGGGAAATCCACACCAAAGCCTGTTTTATGCTTCTCTTTCTTGACAACTGCATCAAACTCACATACTTGCCTCACCAATTCCAATAACGCAATATGGTCGGTAGGGTACCTAGGCAACCTGTATGGAGCAGCCGGGAATCCATCAATTCTGATGTAATAGAAAGTGGGAAACTGAATGAACCAGGCTCTGTATCTCTTAATCAGTTCCTTCACTCCATCCGAAAACCTGACATGTTCAGCATTTTGAAGCATCCGGGTGATATGCATAGTGAATGCATCATTAGCCCTTCTGTAATCCCGATGTCCTAGGTGCAACTCCGGATAAATCTCGTAGACTATGTCCTGTCCAAATGTCCCTCGTTGATTCAAACCCTGTATGGGTAGAATCTTGCCAACACATACATGACATAGGAGGACATGGTGAACCTCTTGGTTTCCAGGACATCCCTTAGTTGTTTATCAATTATGGTGCTAATAAGACCTGCCCAGTGGTAGTTGGTTCCTTGTTCAATTTTGGTGATCACATGGACCATCCAACTCTCCAGTACTTCGCACTCTTCAATCCTACCACCCTGCTCAGAAATGTAATTGCATCATAAATGTCCGATCTGAACCTAATCCTGTGTAATTGCTTGGGTAGTTTAGGGTAATGTGACTTTGGCTTCTCCAACCAAGCATTGATTATCTGTTGAGCTTTAGCCGGCTCATTCTCATAATATGTCTTGGCCATGTCCATGTTCAGAGCACACACAGAAGGCAAATCTGGCATGTCAAAGGCTTGGGCAATAGAAACAGGACTGAAATTGGCTAAGACTCTCCCTTCGGTGCTGACAACCCTTTGTGTATCAAATTCATACTGTCAGGCACACTCAAGTATCAGCTCATAACATTGTATCGCTGGAGGAAACCCTGCCACATGAACAAGTTCAGACTTCATCATTCCCTGTCTTAGGATCGACAGATCCTTTTGAGTTGTCCTCTGTTTAAACTCTTTGTATCTCCAGGCCCCAACATTGGTGTCAGACACCTCGGACCACACAGAAGATATCTTGCTTTCAGGGAGTTGACTCTTAGTGTCCAACCTTAATCTTTCGGCCTCTGAAATGGAGGACCCCTCCATGTCACCTTTGGACTTTCCTGCAGCGGTCTTGCTTGACTCAGCCTGCACTCACAAAAGATCATCATAAGTATCCCATTATCATGCATATTCTAACCAAAGGTTAGCATAAAATCAGATTTAAAGCAGTTAAGAACTATCACAAATCACTAATCCTCAAAAATTCAAAAAAATAAAGCAGTCCGGGAAGACAAGGTAAGCCGGGAAAATCCAGTCGGGTCGGAATTTTGGAGAAATCCGACCCAGACGGATACCTGCTGCCAAACATCATTAGCCAAATAAATCGTTAGTACGGACAAAAGATCATAAGATAATCATGAAATTCATTGATTGGCCACAAGAAATTAGCATTTAACCTTCACTCCATGAATCCTATCTTCGGAAAATCGAAAGAAATAAAACCAGACAGGAAAACCGGAAAAGTCCGGACTAGAAGGATTTCCGTAGAAAGTTAAGATATTCCGGAATTCGCCATACCCCGCGGAATTGGCCGAAACCGGGAAAATCCAGGCGAGCAGGAATTCCGCGGACACCTCGAAAACCTGACGAAGGACAACACGCGAACCAACGATTGAATGAACATGCAAACCTTTATACTTAGATTCTAATGGTCCCGAAAATCGACGCCAATCAACAAATTCAGAATGCACATGAACTTGGATTACAACAGACCTCCGAATAAGTAAACCTCATGGCGAAACAACGATGCCCTAAATTTCATAACCAGACCCCCGCCATGAGAGCCCGGATAAGCTTAGAATTTCAAGGAAAACTATCATTGGGACGATCAATCAATGCGCACAGGGACTTTCCAAGGTTGAGCTGAACGTAAATCATGAAATCACAATAACTCTACTAAACCTTGGCAAACTCGGGCACATGAACCAGAACCCTAATTTTCACAGAATACGACGAATGGCACGCTTAGGGGCAAAGTCCTATTTAGATGTAGCTATAAAGATGCATCCGACACTCAATTGATGAACAAAACACGCATAGCGGGGATGATAGTGGGGATGATAAAATCTGGTGAAGGGATAAAGTCAAACCCTTAGCTCTATAAATACAAAATCATAATCAAGCAAAGGCCGACCCAAAATGACCATCAACCAATCTAGCAAAAATCAATCACCGCGCAAACAAATGGAAGGGCTAATGACAACTTACCATGGAACGTCCCCAATGAACTTGAACTCGGGGAAGCAACAGGAAAGCGAAGATGTCCAAGCGACGAAAATCTAGACACCGGCACCCAAACAATCCACATGCAAGCGATTCAAGACCCTCAAAGCTCGAATGGAGAATGCACTCAGACACCAGGGCAAAATACAGGTGAATAATGAAGTCAAAATGATGATTAAAAGATTTTAAATCCACCCATATACGCGTCTAGATGAGGGTACCTTGAGCATTAATGAGCGACAAGACGTGTCTAAAAAATCTGAAAACCCGAGCCCAGGATAGAATTTCAGGAAATCCCAAGATACGCGAAAAATCCGGATGAACACAGATTTCGCGGATATGGCAGAAACCGGGATTTTAATGAAGTTCGAGATTTTGGCGCAATCCAGGAAAATCCATCAGAACCAGAAAATCCCGGAGTCAAGCAGAAACCCGGATTCAGAGGATTCACCAATGAACAGACAATGAACCAGAGCCCGGAAAAATCCGCCGGAGCTGGAAAATTCCGGATTCAGGTCAAAACCTGGATTTTCACCAAAAGCCAATTTTAACCAATTCAATCCTCAAGGAAAAACCAAAACTAGAAAGACCAATATTTCAAGACCTTGAAAAGACAAATCCAATGAAACCAAAGGTCAAGAGACATCACGAAAAGAGGGTCCCTACTCCAAGTGGGGCGTGCATGCAAAACTGCACAACAAATGGCGACTCTGCTGGGGAAATGCTCCTGAACATTTCGATGACAAACTGGAATCAAGAACCCAAAACTCATGGTTTCAACTCACCTGTACTGCCACTACCCAAGTTGAAACAAAGAAGCCCCTCAGTCATCCAAACTTTCTTATACCAGGGTCAAAGTGTTGGCATATGCATTCATTATCCTCTTTTAGTTGCAACAAGAACCAAACTTGGTATGAACAAGCTGCATAAAGATTCATACTCTAAAAGTAACCTGAATAGAGCCTTGCTGCCAGTCAGGCGTCCATAGCCCCGACGAGGTTATCGTTGTGACCCTCCTGAACATAGCTCTACTGCCAGTCAGGCGCCTATAGCCCCGGTAGAGATATTCAGATCCTCCTGATAAGTTGAATTCAAACCTTTTAATTTTCAATATTTTCTTTTCTCTTTTTTTTATTTATTGCTTATCTTTTCACTGTTTTCACTTCAACCTGTGAACAATGAATTTCACACTCAGGGATGAGAACCATAGTGGCACTAGAGCAAAAAAAAGGATTTTTCACTTGTTCAAACTTCATAAGGACCTTATGCAACCTTAGGTATCTTTAATTTAAAATATGAGACCCTAATGTACTCCTGTTCAAACTAACTAGAAAACTCTTTGCCTCAACACAAGGATAAGTGACATTGGGTAGGAAATTCATACCATAATGCCCTGAAAGGATGATTAGAGTTTGTAAAAGAAATACCAAGAACATCAGACCTACTTTGTCACCACTGTCATACAAATGCACCCAGGGATCCCAAAAAGAGAAGGAACCAAGAGCAAGAGCGACGCAAACCAAAACAAACAAACCAAAGAAAACCTACACTAACCGAAACAAAACAAACAAACCGAAAGGAAACCTATTCTAACCAAAGCAGAAAAGCAAAAAAAAAAATGACCGAAACTAACTATATACAAAGTAGGGAGCTGAAAACAGCTCAGGACTGGAAATAATGCTTTAAATACTGCCCATTGACAGGCAGTGGAAAATTTTCTCCCGTGAGAGTCTTCAGACAGAAGGCATTATCTCCAAGTATTTTAGCAATTTGATACAGACCAAGCCACAGTTTGTTAAATTTCCCATGGTCCCCTTTTCGATCATGAGCCTTATCCCAATATAGGACAAGATCAAAAATTCTAAAGGCCTTGACTTTAGCCCTTCTATCAAACCATCTTTTAACTACCCCCTGATGTTTGGCAAAATTCTCAAGGGCATTGTCTCGTTTCTCCTCTAGGTGCAATAGTTCTGTCAACCTAGCCTCCCTTCTATCCCCCTCATCATAAAACTCATTTATAAACTTCAAGGTTGGGATCTTGAGTTGAATTGGGAATACTGGCTCCAGACCATATACTAAGTGAAAAGGAGATGTGCCAATGGACGATTTAAGTCTTGTACGATCTGCCCAAAGGGAAAACCGAAGCTGGGTGTGCCAGTCTTTTGGGTTCTTTTCTAATAGCTTGCGGATGACAGTCAATAAGTTTTTATTGGAGGACTCTGCTAAACTGTTACCCTGGGGATAATAGTTGGACGCAAATTTTACAATAATGCCATGATCGAAAGCCCAATTTGAAAATTTTAAAGATGCAAAAGCAGGACTGTTATCACAGACAACAAAAATAGGGCATCCAAATCGATTAATAATAGCAAATTCTAGAAAATCAATCACCACCTCAGATGTACATTGCCTCCAAGCAAAAGCTTCAGTCCATCTTGTGAAATAATTAGTAATAGTGAGAATATACCTGTGTCCTGCAGAAGATGGTGGGTTAATGGGGCCTATGAAATCCATCCCCCATTGAGCAAAAGGTTTTATCTCAGTGACTGGTTGGAGTGGAAGTGTTGCATACCTCTCCTTTGTTGTCGCAATCTGGCAGGTGTGACAGGTCCTGACATGATGGTGGACGTCTTTAAACAGTGTGGGCCAGTAATATCTTGCTCTCAAAATCTGATTTGCTGTGGCAATCGTGGAACCATGGCCAGTGCCATATTTTTCATGAAATTCATTTATCGCTCTTTCAGCCTCCTGTTTCCCAAGACACCTCAAATAAATTCCCTCATGATTTTTCTTGTACATAACAACTCCCTTTAGCATGAAAATGTCACTCTTTAGTCGCAGGGCTCTCCTCTGAACAGCATTAAGATGACCTATAGATCGTTGGTTTAGCAAATAATAAACTATGTCATTATACCAGCCATCTGGGGAAACCTCCTCAATGTTATAATTTTGAACAGTCAACTTAGGACCAATTTCAGCCATAGTCTGTGTGAGTCCTTGTCCTCTTACTAACTTCATGGGCTGGATCTCAATATCGTACTCTTGTAGCATTGTCACCCACTTATCTCTACACTCTCCTAACTCGTTTTGCATCAGAAGTAACTTGACCGCGGGATCTGGGACAACTGCATAAACCTTGTTCCTGAGGATATAATGTCTGAATTTCTTCACTGCTCTAACCAAAGCATATGCCTACTTCTCTACACTTGGGTATCTCAATTCAGCATCCTTTAATGGGGCACTCATAAAGGCAATGGGATGCTCATTTCCCTCATCCGACTTTTGAGTTAACATTCCTGCGCATGAATGGTCCGAAGCAAATGAATAGATGTGAAAAGGCTTGTTGTAGTTAGGACTTACCAATACTGGAGCATCAACAATGGCTTTTTTGATCTCTGCAAATGCCTCCTTTGCTTCTGTAGTCCATTCGACCTTAGCATCCTGCTTCAACATCGCATTCAATGGCTTAACTATTTTAGAAAATCCAGTAATGAACTTTCTGACGAAGTTGATCTTACCAAAGAAAGACTTCATCTCCTTTTTACTAGCAGGCGGTTGAATCTTCAGGATGGCCTCCACTCTTTCTGGATCAATAGCAATTCCCTTTTTTGATATTACATGTCCTAGTAGCTTTCCCTCTATTACTCAAAAAATACACTTTTTAGGATTCAAGGATATGCCAAATTCTCTGCACCTTTGAAACACTTTGCGCAAATCTGAGATGTGATCCCCTCTGTTTTTTGAAAAAATAGTCAGGTCGTCCATGTAAATAATGATGCATTTACCTATGATATCTTTAAAAGCAATATCCATAGCCCTTTGAAATGTGGCATTTGCATTAATGAGTCCAAATGGCATTCTCCTGTAAGCAAAGGTTCCCCATTTAGTTGTAAAGGCAGTCTTGTGTCTGTCCTCATATTGAACCATTACTTGATTGTATTCGGAATAACCATCCAGAAAGGACATCATCTGAGATCCGTTAACTAATTGAAGTACCTCATCCAACGAAGGAACTGGATAGTTGTCTTTTTCAGACGATCTGTTTAAATTCCTGAAATCAACACAGAGTCTAATTTCTCCATTCTTTTTCCTCACTGGAACCAGGTTTTCCACCCATGTTGAATGCCTGACAGGAAATATGATTCTGGCATATAGTAATTTCTAAACTTCTTTTTGTATGACTGGTTCCAATAATGCATTAATTGGTCTCTGCCTTTGCCTAAAAGGCTTGGCTCCTGGCTTCAGAGGGATAGTATGAGTTATGATTGATGTATCATAAGTTTTCAAATCTTCATAACTCCAGGCTACTATATCAGGAAAGCTACGCAGTGCTATAATTATTCCTTGTCTTTCTTCTGGAGTGCATACTTTGCCAATAAAAATGTTCTTGGCGTTATCTTCAGTTCCCATATTGTAAGTATCACACTGTCCATTGATAGACTCCTTCTTTGATTCTTGTTCCTGATCCTTGATTTTATCCATATCAAAAATTCTTTCCAACTATACCATTCCTCTTGGAATAGTATTTGATTTTAGGTTCATAACTCCTAAATCCAATTCTGCTTCCTGAAGCTTTGTCTCATCAATGATTTGAGAAGCAAAAACGTTTGTATTTGTGATAAAATCTAGAATATGCTTGTCATCTTCGAACACCTGGAAGTTAGTAACATTGTCTAGAACCAATGGCACAGGAGTCAATTCCACCGCGAACTTCTTCAATCCTGACAAAGATAAAGGCTACATAGTGCTTGTTGCTTGAGCCAGAGAATCAGCTATTTGATTCTTTCACCGTGGTATTAGCTGAATGTTGAAGGCATCAAATCCCTCAATGAGGTCCCACACCCTATGCCTATAATTAGTCATTCTTCTATTGTGACATGAATATTGTCTCCTTACTTGCTTAACTACTAACTCAGAATCACCAAAGACTTGCAGAATCTTAACATTTTTCTTAAGTGCCATAAGAAGTCCATGAATTAACGCCTCATATTCCATTACATTGTTAGTACAGTGAAATTGAAGCCTATGGGCTGCAAAGAAATTCTTACCTTTTGGACTGATCAGCTCAAACCCTGCCCCAGCTCCATGCTTGGACTTGGATCCATCAAATCTAAATGTCCAACACTCAGCAGTGGTAATCTTTTTCATCACATCCTTTGGTTTAATATTGCTGGATGGTTTTTCAGATGACACGAACTTCTTTTCCTGGTAGTCCTCCTGATGATCTTGTATATCTGTTTTAATGCATTTATGTACTCGTGCTACTACTGTTTGGCATAAACAACACTCCAACTCTGAATGGGAAGCATTATGGACTCTACACCAATTAGGTAAGAGTAATTCTTCAAAACTTGTCCTTCTACCTAAGTGAAGTTGATTTTCAACACACCGCTTGATGAACTCCTGAAAGCTGTCTAATAGGTTGATCTGATTATCTTCAGTTTCCTCTTCTTCCTCCATAGATTTTGTTAAAACAGCAACATGGCTGGATTTCGTTTCTACATCGACAAACATTGTGTGTAGCATCAATACTTCCTCTGAGTCTGACTCCTCATACTGGTCGACAACATATAATTTCCCATGCCAGCTTCTGATATTAGAACTTCTGTTGAAGTCTTTTGGTATTTTGTGATCATGTATTTCATTCTTGGCTCTCTCTCAATCCTGATCTGATTTGGCACTCCTTTCCAGGGAAGCCACATGTGAGAGTGATCAGTACACACATAACCATTCAAATCCTTAGTAAAATCTCTTCCTAGAATCAAACCATACACATCAAGGATATCAGCTACTTGAATATTGATAATCTGTTGAATCCTTGGGTCTGAAGCTATCTGCATGTGAATCATATTTAACTCTCCCACCACATTTACTTCAGTTCTATCCAACTGAGTCACCTTCTTTTGAGAGTCAGCAGGTGTAATTCCTAATGCCCTACATACTCCAAATGGCATCACATTGGTGGAAGCACCAGAATCTAGTAAACAATTATGTAGGTTCTTACCGAATATGCGCACAGAGATAAGGAATGGCGAGGTTTTTGTCTTCCCTTGAAACAAAGTTGGTTGAGTATCTACTTGAGCCACTTGAGTCTTATCCTTCTCCTTTCCTTTATCTCTAGGAGGCAAATTAGTCTGACTATGGGCTTGACTTCGTGTCTTCGCCGACTGAGAACTAGAAATATTGCTGATACCCTCGCCAGAAGATTTATCCAAAGACACTGAACGTGCATCATAAGTACCTAAAACTGCCTTCCTAATTGCAGGGAATCTTAATAACTCAAATGCTGAAAGGTTTACCTTCAATTTTTTGAACTCCTCAACAACATAGGAAGCCATTTGCTCCTCGCTCATGTTAGTTGATACTTCCCTGGGAGGTTCCTCCACCTTGTCTTTGCTTGCATGAACAACCTTTTCCTTTTGTAGGTCAGTTTGAGCTTGTTTTTCCTTCGAAAGGTACAGCCTGGATACATGTGGGAAAGATGGATTATTGCTAGCATTAGGATCTGGGGGAGTACTGAAGTTGTTAGGGGGAATAGAGGTCATGAAAGGTCCCCCAGCCTGTGGGTGCCTATGAGGCATATCCCTCAAACCTTGCCTTTGGAACATCTATACCTCTTCAACATAAGCTTCTTCCTGATCAAGGGGGCCATTATCATTCATTGTTTCTTCATTGAATAACTGAGCCACCCCATCCCCATTGCAGATCTGATCCGTTTTATCTTCCTGGGAATCAGATTCTTCCTCTGGAATATTTTTTTCACTTATTGGGAAGGGAGCGTGATTTAACACTAGCACGGTAGAATCATAGGGGGAAGAAGGAACCATCTCCTACCCATTTGCATTATTCTCCACCTCATACTAGAAAATGGAAGCAGCAGTTTGGAACTCTGGACATTCTAACTCTGAATGCTGACTTGTCTTATGAAGCCTACACCATCCTGACAGAGCAGCCTCAGCTAAATATACACCACTAGGAGGCTTGTCTTGACTGACTGGCTAGTTTGTTGATTGGTTGACAGGTTGATCCAAGGGAGTAGGAACTCCTCCATTATTAGGTCTCGTATTCCACGTTCTGCTCTGTCCCTACGACAGCCTCTTATCAAATCCTAATCCACTACCTTGTCCTCTATCAAAATTATGTCTCTTATCATTATTGTAGCCTTTGTCACTGTTGTATCCCCTATCTTGATTATATCCCCTGTCATTGTGGAATCCTCTCTCATTACGCTGTCCTCTATCAAAATTCTGCCCTTGTGGAAATTCCCTATTCTGATTAGATTGTATATTCTTCTAAGTGGCTTGTAATTGGTTGTTTTGATTCCTCAAGTAGGTCACCTCTAGGTTCAACTTCTTTATCTGCTCAGCCATTTCATCAATCCTTTCTTTATTTGGATCTACACAAGGGGGCCGGCTTGGGTTATTCTGAGGAGGGACAGACATTGTAGCAGATCTCATAGACTGATGTAATACTTCAGAGTTCTGCAAATAGGTAGGGAAACTATTTGGCTGTGGCTGATACATGGGTTGGTTAACCTACTATTGGGGAAAATTCATCATAGGAGAGACTTGGCTCATGGGAAGACTAGGATGTGGCACCAAGGGTAACTGGGGTATTGGATTCATGAGTGGAGTATGGTTGGTAAGTGCCTGATTTACTGCCTGAACCTGATTGGGATGCACAACTAGTCCTAAAGAAGGCAATGGTCCAGTCACATGTTGTCTCAGATCTATGCTAAGCTTAACAACTTCTGTATAGGCATCAGTTAGGTTAGCTGGAGGGTTGGGTCTCCACTTTAAAAAGGTTGTTGTAAGGCTATCCAATGCTTCATAATAGACTCCCAGGGCTGTATTGTTATCCAAAACATAAGGATCTTGAAGTCTGGTGTACGCACGGTGAAACCTATTATTGAAACTAGATATGGGTTCATTGACCTCTCTCTTGACTCTAGTGAATTGCAAATACAATTCATTAGCACTGATAGGTATTCTAAACTTCTGTAAAAAGGCAGTTTCAAGATCATTCCAATTAAGAATTGAGCCAGATGGGAAGTGATTATACCAGTAAAAATCCTCTTCCCCTAGTGAATAAGGAAACAACCTATAGGCAACATCCTTATGAACAATCCCTCTATCTTTGAGACAAGTTTGGAAAATCCTTATATGCTCTTCTACAGTCCTGTTTGGGTCATTTACATGGAACTTTGAATAGAAGTGCTCAGGGTTTTCGGGCATTACATTGTAAGCATTGAAAGACAAAGGGGATGGATTATTAGCTAGGAAAGCCATTGGCAAAAGCGGGGGTGGTGGTTATGGTTAGTTTACAACAGGCTGAGGTTGTTGAATGGGAACTGCCTCAGGGATGGGTATAGCTTCAACCTCTGGATGTGAAGATATGGATGATGCTGGTGAAGGGATGGGTGATGATGATTCTCCCCTTTCTTGAGTCCTTCTCGACCTAGTGGGGAATTGTAATTCCTGTAAATCTTCTTCTCCTGTGGTAGATATGGTATTTCTCCTATATCTCTCTGGAGAGATGGCGTTCAAGAAACGATCCAGTGTGCTCATTCAGGCCCTCCTTCTAGCGCCAATCTGTTGATGGTGTTTTCTGCACAGCAACAACTCAGACAGAATACAATATCCTATCTCTCTTGAAAGGTAATCTTCAACAATAAATTACTGAAAATTACCCCAAGGTCTTTCGGGTGTCAGGTCATGACAATGCACAACCAACTCAGATAAAATGTGAAATATTCATAATCACAATCGGACCTTACTACAAGCAAACTGTATCTTTTCAATTTATCATATTTTGCAGTATGATGATCTCAAATCCTAAATCTAACCAAATGATAAAGAAATAGCAAAAGATAAGGGTGCAAGGATATGATAAGATCTAAACTATTCCTAGAATGAACAATGCAAATGACAGATATCTAGAATGGACCAATCTCAAGTAACCAATTCTTGATCAACCCACAATGCAATATCACAAGAACGGTGCAATCTTCTAAGGTGTATAGATTTTCAAATCATAGACATTCATCCACAATCGAACTTAAGCACGTATGAATATATGGTCCAAGTTGACTTCACCAACCTACTACAATCAGATAGTTAGTGGGAGTATAGACCAGAAATCGCTACAAACATTCCAAATATGAAATCATAAACATCATTCACCAAACTAATGTAGTTCTTAAAACTAAACCCTAAATCTTCAAGCAATCTAAAAAATAAAACAACAGGAACCATGCAAGATGAAATAACACAAGAGATTGCACCAGGAAAACCACAATGTCTTCAATTGTATTAAACCACCAAAATGTTACAACAATTCCACTATTTGTTTACAATACTTGCTTCAAGAAACTGACTACTACTTCTACTTCAGAATATTTCTAGCTCTTTCTGCTCTTACTTATCTCTATTACCTTCTAGCTAACCCCTTACAATGAGGCAAGAATGCCCCCTTTATAGCAAATTCTTAAGACATGTCGGCCCAGCCAAACATTTACAAAATAAAACAGCTAAAACAAGTCAGCCCTAGGAATTCAAAATAAGGCACATATTAAATGATGATACATCATCAAGGTTGGCCCAGACACAATCTCCAATGCAACCTGGATCAATACATGCCCCATGATAATAGGGAAGCACAAATCTCAAAATGGGAATTAACTACCGCCTCCCTTGTCCTTATTATGATTTAGAACCTTCAAAAATAACTTATCCATCTCGGCAATAGGTGGCAAAGGAAAAACCCTAAGCCGGCATTCAATGGCACCGATCTCCTCCTTTGACTGCTTAACAGTCTTATTCCAATCATCCTTATGTGTTTGATATTTATCCATTACCGCCAGATAAGTTGCTGCATCATCCAGTTGGTGTCTTGTTATGACATTCCCAGAATCTAGAGTATAAACATCATGCCACCATTCCTTCAGTTGTTCCAGACTCAGGTACTTAGGGGTGATCTTTCTCCTGCTAGTCATGACCTCGGAAAATGCAATGCACTCCTCATATACCCCAGTTAAGTCACCATCTATCAACTTCTTCCACTTCTGAATCTTCCTCATGGCCTTCTGCCGAATCTACAAAGCCTCAAACCATTCCAACAGTTCACTCAGTCTGGAGGAAGAAAGAATCCCATTTGTAGCCAATTGATCTTTGCCATATTCTATAATCACCTTGGATTTCTGTAGTAGAAGGTCGATGTCCTCCTTATCTTGAGATAGCACATATTACAGCAATTCCTTGGCTTTGACTGCATCCTTTCCAACTGAAAGGATTTCCTTGATGGCATCATCTCCTTTTACTTGTACATCCTTCAACAAATTTGTTGCAGTTTGAGCAGAAGCCTTCATCCTTTCAATTTCAGAAATAGTTTCCTTGGGCAAGAAACCAGGAGTGGCAGAGGAGGAGGGGTGGAAAGATTGCAGAGGCTTCATTACATCCTCCAAGCACTTCCTAAGCCTTTCATTTTCTTTTCTAAGCTCATGCTTGGTCTGAGCTTCCTTTCTTAACCTCCCAATGATTACTGCACTGGAGCCTTCATATTCATCAATATCATGTTCCATAGAGGCTGGCCCAAGGTTAATGGTCTGCACATTGTAATCCTTACCAGTGACCTCTTCTCTAGTTTTATCCGCAGCAGGGGTGGCAATGTGAATGACCCTGTTACTCGCCTCATCCCTTTCTATCCTTGAAACTACCCTGGCTACCTTCTTCTTTTTACCTTTACCTATCTTGGACAGCATCAAATCCCAATCCAAAGGAGTGTCCTCAACAACGACCTATTTTTTCCTTGTGATCTCCTTTTCAAGCCAGTCCAAGACAACAGGTTCTACCTGGATTTCTTCTGTTGTTGCCTCTTCACCATGTTGCTCTGTTGTTTTGTCTTCTTCCTCTTCATC
>VDFB02000013.1:166462693-166521296 GCA_007258455.2 Sequoia sempervirens | reverse complement strand
GTTGAATTGGGAATACTGGCTCCAGACCATATACTAAGTGAAAAGGAGATGTGCCAATGGACGATTTAAGTCTTGTACGATCTGCCCAAAGGGAAAACCGAAGCTGGGTGTGCCAGTCTTTTGGGTTCTTTTCTAATAGCTTGCGGATGACAGTCAATAAGTTTTTATTGGAGGACTCTGCTAAACTGTTACCCTGGGGATAATAGTTGGACGCAAATTTTACAATAATGCCATGATCGAAAGCCCAATTTGAAAATTTTAAAGATGCAAAAGCAGGACTGTTATCACAGACAACAAAAATAGGGCATCCAAATCGATTAATAATAGCAAATTCTAGAAAATCAATCACCACCTCAGATGTACATTGCCTCCAAGCAAAAGCTTCAGTCCATCTTGTGAAATAATTAGTAATAGTGAGAATATACCTGTGTCCTGCAGAAGATGGTGGGTTAATGGGGCCTATGAAATCCATCCCCCATTGAGCAAAAGGTTTTATCTCAGTGACTGGTTGGAGTGGAAGTGTTGCATACCTCTCCTTTGTTGTCGCAATCTGGCAGGTGTGACAGGTCCTGACATGATGGTGGACGTCTTTAAACAGTGTGGGCCAGTAATATCTTGCTCTCAAAATCTGATTTGCTGTGGCAATCGTGGAACCATGGCCAGTGCCATATTTTTCATGAAATTCATTTATCGCTCTTTCAGCCTCCTGTTTCCCAAGACACCTCAAATAAATTCCCTCATGATTTTTCTTGTACATAACAACTCCCTTTAGCATGAAAATGTCACTCTTTAGTCGCAGGGCTCTCCTCTGAACAGCATTAAGATGACCTATAGATCGTTGGTTTAGCAAATAATAAACTATGTCATTATACCAGCCATCTGGGGAAACCTCCTCAATGTTATAATTTTGAACAGTCAACTTAGGACCAATTTCAGCCATAGTCTGTGTGAGTCCTTGTCCTCTTACTAACTTCATGGGCTGGATCTCAATATCGTACTCTTGTAGCATTGTCACCCACTTATCTCTACACTCTCCTAACTCGTTTTGCATCAGAAGTAACTTGACCGCGGGATCTGGGACAACTGCATAAACCTTGTTCCTGAGGATATAATGTCTGAATTTCTTCACTGCTCTAACCAAAGCATATGCCTACTTCTCTACACTTGGGTATCTCAATTCAGCATCCTTTAATGGGGCACTCATAAAGGCAATGGGATGCTCATTTCCCTCATCCGACTTTTGAGTTAACATTCCTGCGCATGAATGGTCCGAAGCAAATGAATAGATGTGAAAAGGCTTGTTGTAGTTAGGACTTACCAATACTGGAGCATCAACAATGGCTTTTTTGATCTCTGCAAATGCCTCCTTTGCTTCTGTAGTCCATTCGACCTTAGCATCCTGCTTCAACATCGCATTCAATGGCTTAACTATTTTAGAAAATCCAGTAATGAACTTTCTGACGAAGTTGATCTTACCAAAGAAAGACTTCATCTCCTTTTTACTAGCAGGCGGTTGAATCTTCAGGATGGCCTCCACTCTTTCTGGATCAATAGCAATTCCCTTTTTTGATATTACATGTCCTAGTAGCTTTCCCTCTATTACTCAAAAAATACACTTTTTAGGATTCAAGGATATGCCAAATTCTCTGCACCTTTGAAACACTTTGCGCAAATCTGAGATGTGATCCCCTCTGTTTTTTGAAAAAATAGTCAGGTCGTCCATGTAAATAATGATGCATTTACCTATGATATCTTTAAAAGCAATATCCATAGCCCTTTGAAATGTGGCATTTGCATTAATGAGTCCAAATGGCATTCTCCTGTAAGCAAAGGTTCCCCATTTAGTTGTAAAGGCAGTCTTGTGTCTGTCCTCATATTGAACCATTACTTGATTGTATTCGGAATAACCATCCAGAAAGGACATCATCTGAGATCCGTTAACTAATTGAAGTACCTCATCCAACGAAGGAACTGGATAGTTGTCTTTTTCAGACGATCTGTTTAAATTCCTGAAATCAACACAGAGTCTAATTTCTCCATTCTTTTTCCTCACTGGAACCAGGTTTTCCACCCATGTTGAATGCCTGACAGGAAATATGATTCTGGCATATAGTAATTTCTAAACTTCTTTTTGTATGACTGGTTCCAATAATGCATTAATTGGTCTCTGCCTTTGCCTAAAAGGCTTGGCTCCTGGCTTCAGAGGGATAGTATGAGTTATGATTGATGTATCATAAGTTTTCAAATCTTCATAACTCCAGGCTACTATATCAGGAAAGCTACGCAGTGCTATAATTATTCCTTGTCTTTCTTCTGGAGTGCATACTTTGCCAATAAAAATGTTCTTGGCGTTATCTTCAGTTCCCATATTGTAAGTATCACACTGTCCATTGATAGACTCCTTCTTTGATTCTTGTTCCTGATCCTTGATTTTATCCATATCAAAAATTCTTTCCAACTATACCATTCCTCTTGGAATAGTATTTGATTTTAGGTTCATAACTCCTAAATCCAATTCTGCTTCCTGAAGCTTTGTCTCATCAATGATTTGAGAAGCAAAAACGTTTGTATTTGTGATAAAATCTAGAATATGCTTGTCATCTTCGAACACCTGGAAGTTAGTAACATTGTCTAGAACCAATGGCACAGGAGTCAATTCCACCGCGAACTTCTTCAATCCTGACAAAGATAAAGGCTACATAGTGCTTGTTGCTTGAGCCAGAGAATCAGCTATTTGATTCTTTCACCGTGGTATTAGCTGAATGTTGAAGGCATCAAATCCCTCAATGAGGTCCCACACCCTATGCCTATAATTAGTCATTCTTCTATTGTGACATGAATATTGTCTCCTTACTTGCTTAACTACTAACTCAGAATCACCAAAGACTTGCAGAATCTTAACATTTTTCTTAAGTGCCATAAGAAGTCCATGAATTAACGCCTCATATTCCATTACATTGTTAGTACAGTGAAATTGAAGCCTATGGGCTGCAAAGAAATTCTTACCTTTTGGACTGATCAGCTCAAACCCTGCCCCAGCTCCATGCTTGGACTTGGATCCATCAAATCTAAATGTCCAACACTCAGCAGTGGTAATCTTTTTCATCACATCCTTTGGTTTAATATTGCTGGATGGTTTTTCAGATGACACGAACTTCTTTTCCTGGTAGTCCTCCTGATGATCTTGTATATCTGTTTTAATGCATTTATGTACTCGTGCTACTACTGTTTGGCATAAACAACACTCCAACTCTGAATGGGAAGCATTATGGACTCTACACCAATTAGGTAAGAGTAATTCTTCAAAACTTGTCCTTCTACCTAAGTGAAGTTGATTTTCAACACACCGCTTGATGAACTCCTGAAAGCTGTCTAATAGGTTGATCTGATTATCTTCAGTTTCCTCTTCTTCCTCCATAGATTTTGTTAAAACAGCAACATGGCTGGATTTCGTTTCTACATCGACAAACATTGTGTGTAGCATCAATACTTCCTCTGAGTCTGACTCCTCATACTGGTCGACAACATATAATTTCCCATGCCAGCTTCTGATATTAGAACTTCTGTTGAAGTCTTTTGGTATTTTGTGATCATGTATTTCATTCTTGGCTCTCTCTCAATCCTGATCTGATTTGGCACTCCTTTCCAGGGAAGCCACATGTGAGAGTGATCAGTACACACATAACCATTCAAATCCTTAGTAAAATCTCTTCCTAGAATCAAACCATACACATCAAGGATATCAGCTACTTGAATATTGATAATCTGTTGAATCCTTGGGTCTGAAGCTATCTGCATGTGAATCATATTTAACTCTCCCACCACATTTACTTCAGTTCTATCCAACTGAGTCACCTTCTTTTGAGAGTCAGCAGGTGTAATTCCTAATGCCCTACATACTCCAAATGGCATCACATTGGTGGAAGCACCAGAATCTAGTAAACAATTATGTAGGTTCTTACCGGTTCTTCGCAGATATCTTGAGATAAAGAATGGCGGGTTTTTAGCTCTTCCCTTGAAACAAAGTTGGTTGAGTATCTACTTGAGCCACTTGAGTCTTATCCTTCTCCTTTCCTTTATCTCCAGGAGGCAAATTAGTCTGACTATGGGCTTGACTTTGTGTCTTCACGGGCTGAGAACTAGAAATATTGCTGATACCCTCGCCAGAAGGTTTATCCAAAGACACTGAACGTGCATCATAAGTACCTAAAACTGCCTTCCTAATTGCAGGGAATCTTAATAACTCAAATGCTGAAAGATTTACCTTTAATTTTTGAACTCCTCAGCAACATAGGAAGCCATTTGCTCCTCGCTCATGTCAGTTGATACTTCCCTGGGAGGTTCCTCCACCTTGTCTCTGCTTGTTTGAACAGCCTTTTCCTTTTGTAGGTCAGTTTGAGCTTGTCTTTCCTTCGAAAGGTACTGCCTGGATACCTGTGGGAAAGATGGATTATTGCTAGCATTAGGATCTGGGGGAGTACTGAAGTTGTTAGGAGGAATAGAGGTAGTGAAAGGTCCCCCAGCCTGTGGGCATCTGTGAGGCATATCTCTCAGACCTTGCCTCTGGAACATCTGTACCTCTTCAACATAGGCTTACTCCTGATCAAGGGGGCCATTATCATTTATTGTTTCTTCATTGAATAACTGAGCCACTTCATCCCCATTGCAGATCTGATCCGTTTTATCTTCCTGGGAATCAGATTCTTCCTCTGGAATATTTTCTTCACTTACTGGGAAGGGAGCGTGATTTAATACTAGCACGGTAGAATCATAGGGGGAAGAAGGAACCATCTCCTACCCATTTGCATTATTCTCCATCTCATGAAATGGAATAGCGGGTTTGAATACGGACATTCTAACTCTGAATGCTGACTTGTCTTATGAAGCCTACACCATCCTGACAGAGCAGCCTCAGCTAAATATACACCACTAGGAGGCTTGTCTTGACTGACTGGCTAGTTTGTTGATTGGTTGACAGGTTGATCCAAGGGAGTAGGAACTCCTCCATTATTAGGTCTCGTATTCCACGTTCTGCTCTGTCCCTACGACAGCCTCTTATCAAATCCTAATCCACTACCTTGTCCTCTATCAAAATTATGTCTCTTATCATTATTGTAGCCTTTGTCACTGTTGTATCCCCTATCTTGATTATATCCCCTGTCATTGTGGAATCCTCTCTCATTACGCTGTCCTCTATCAAAATTCTGCCCTTGTGGAAATTCCCTATTCTGATTAGATTGTATATTCTTCTAAGTGGCTTGTAATTGGTTGTTTTGATTCCTCAAGTAGGTCACCTCTAGGTTCAACTTCTTTATCTGCTCAGCCATTTCATCAATCCTTTCTTTATTTGGATCTACACAAGGGGGCCGGCTTGGGTTATTCTGAGGAGGGACAGACATTGTAGCAGATCTCATAGACTGATGTAATACTTCAGAGTTCTGCAAATAGGTAGGGAAACTATTTGGCTGTGGCTGATACATGGGTTGGTTAACCTACTATTGGGGAAAATTCATCATAGGAGAGACTTGGCTCATGGGAAGACTAGGATGTGGCACCAAGGGTAACTGGGGTATTGGATTCATGAGTGGAGTATGGTTGGTAAGTGCCTGATTTACTGCCTGAACCTGATTGGGATGCACAACTAGTCCTAAAGAAGGCAATGGTCCAGTCACATGTTGTCTCAGATCTATGCTAAGCTTAACAACTTCTGTATAGGCATCAGTTAGGTTAGCTGGAGGGTTGGGTCTCCACTTTAAAAAGGTTGTTGTAAGGCTATCCAATGCTTCATAATAGACTCCCAGGGCTGTATTGTTATCCAAAACATAAGGATCTTGAAGTCTGGTGTACGCACGGTGAAACCTATTATTGAAACTAGATATGGGTTCATTGACCTCTCTCTTGACTCTAGTGAATTGCAAATACAATTCATTAGCACTGATAGGTATTCTAAACTTCTGTAAAAAGGCAGTTTCAAGATCATTCCAATTAAGAATTGAGCCAGATGGGAAGTGATTATACCAGTAAAAATCCTCTTCCCCTAGTGAATAAGGAAACAACCTATAGGCAACATCCTTATGAACAATCCCTCTATCTTTGAGACAAGTTTGGAAAATCCTTATATGCTCTTCTACAGTCCTGTTTGGGTCATTTACATGGAACTTTGAATAGAAGTGCTCAGGGTTTTCGGGCATTACATTGTAAGCATTGAAAGACAAAGGGGATGGATTATTAGCTAGGAAAGCCATTGGCAAAAGCGGGGGTGGTGGTTATGGTTAGTTTACAACAGGCTGAGGTTGTTGAATGGGAACTGCCTCAGGGATGGGTATAGCTTCAACCTCTGGATGTGAAGATATGGATGATGCTGGTGAAGGGATGGGTGATGATGATTCTCCCCTTTCTTGAGTCCTTCTCGACCTAGTGGGGAATTGTAATTCCTGTAAATCTTCTTCTCCTGTGGTAGATATGGTATTTCTCCTATATCTCTCTGGAGAGATGGCGTTCAAGAAACGATCCAGTGTGCTCATTCAGGCCCTCCTTCTAGCGCCAATCTGTTGATGGTGTTTTCTGCACAGCAACAACTCAGACAGAATACAATATCCTATCTCTCTTGAAAGGTAATCTTCAACAATAAATTACTGAAAATTACCCCAAGGTCTTTCGGGTGTCAGGTCATGACAATGCACAACCAACTCAGATAAAATGTGAAATATTCATAATCACAATCGGACCTTACTACAAGCAAACTGTATCTTTTCAATTTATCATATTTTGCAGTATGATGATCTCAAATCCTAAATCTAACCAAATGATAAAGAAATAGCAAAAGATAAGGGTGCAAGGATATGATAAGATCTAAACTATTCCTAGAATGAACAATGCAAATGACAGATATCTAGAATGGACCAATCTCAAGTAACCAATTCTTGATCAACCCACAATGCAATATCACAAGAACGGTGCAATCTTCTAAGGTGTATAGATTTTCAAATCATAGACATTCATCCACAATCGAACTTAAGCACGTATGAATATATGGTCCAAGTTGACTTCACCAACCTACTACAATCAGATAGTTAGTGGGAGTATAGACCAGAAATCGCTACAAACATTCCAAATATGAAATCATAAACATCATTCACCAAACTAATGTAGTTCTTAAAACTAAACCCTAAATCTTCAAGCAATCTAAAAAATAAAACAACAGGAACCATGCAAGATGAAATAACACAAGAGATTGCACCAGGAAAACCACAATGTCTTCAATTGTATTAAACCACCAAAATGTTACAACAATTCCACTATTTGTTTACAATACTTGCTTCAAGAAACTGACTACTACTTCTACTTCAGAATATTTCTAGCTCTTTCTGCTCTTACTTATCTCTATTACCTTCTAGCTAACCCCTTACAATGAGGCAAGAATGCCCCCTTTATAGCAAATTCTTAAGACATGTCGGCCCAGCCAAACATTTACAAAATAAAACAGCTAAAACAAGTCAGCCCTAGGAATTCAAAATAAGGCACATATTAAATGATGATACATCATCAAGGTTGGCCCAGACACAATCTCCAATGCAACCTGGATCAATACATGCCCCATGATAATAGGGAAGCACAAATCTCAAAATGGGAATTAACTACCGCCTCCCTTGTCCTTATTATGATTTAGAACCTTCAAAAATAACTTATCCATCTCGGCAATAGGTGGCAAAGGAAAAACCCTAAGCCGGCATTCAATGGCACCGATCTCCTCCTTTGACTGCTTAACAGTCTTATTCCAATCATCCTTATGTGTTTGATATTTATCCATTACCGCCAGATAAGTTGCTGCATCATCCAGTTGGTGTCTTGTTATGACATTCCCAGAATCTAGAGTATAAACATCATGCCACCATTCCTTCAGTTGTTCCAGACTCAGGTACTTAGGGGTGATCTTTCTCCTGCTAGTCATGACCTCGGAAAATGCAATGCACTCCTCATATACCCCAGTTAAGTCACCATCTATCAACTTCTTCCACTTCTGAATCTTCCTCATGGCCTTCTGCCGAATCTACAAAGCCTCAAACCATTCCAACAGTTCACTCAGTCTGGAGGAAGAAAGAATCCCATTTGTAGCCAATTGATCTTTGCCATATTCTATAATCACCTTGGATTTCTGTAGTAGAAGGTCGATGTCCTCCTTATCTTGAGATAGCACATATTACAGCAATTCCTTGGCTTTGACTGCATCCTTTCCAACTGAAAGGATTTCCTTGATGGCATCATCTCCTTTTACTTGTACATCCTTCAACAAATTTGTTGCAGTTTGAGCAGAAGCCTTCATCCTTTCAATTTCAGAAATAGTTTCCTTGGGCAAGAAACCAGGAGTGGCAGAGGAGGAGGGGTGGAAAGATTGCAGAGGCTTCATTACATCCTCCAAGCACTTCCTAAGCCTTTCATTTTCTTTTCTAAGCTCATGCTTGGTCTGAGCTTCCTTTCTTAACCTCCCAATGATTACTGCACTGGAGCCTTCATATTCATCAATATCATGTTCCATAGAGGCTGGCCCAAGGTTAATGGTCTGCACATTGTAATCCTTACCAGTGACCTCTTCTCTAGTTTTATCCGCAGCAGGGGTGGCAATGTGAATGACCCTGTTACTCGCCTCATCCCTTTCTATCCTTGAAACTACCCTGGCTACCTTCTTCTTTTTACCTTTACCTATCTTGGACAGCATCAAATCCCAATCCAAAGGAGTGTCCTCAACAACGACCTATTTTTTCCTTGTGATCTCCTTTTCAAGCCAGTCCAAGACAACAGGTTCTACCTGGATTTCTTCTGTTGTTGCCTCTTCACCATGTTGCTCTGTTGTTTTGTCTTCTTCCTCTTCATCCTGTTCTTTCCCAGGAGACTGCTCTCTTTGATTACCTACTTCGACCTCTTCTTCCTGCACCGGTGATGGGGCTCTAACAGGGATATCTTCCTCCTCAGGCGATCCATTTCCTTTGCTATTCTTCAGAGAATCTTCATATTGCACTAATGGAGAAGTATGCTTTTCTTCTTCCTCAACCTCAAGCTCAGCCACCGCCGCAAAGAGTGCTCCTTCCTTGAATGGCTCTGCCTCTCTGCTGGTCTCATGTTCTTGAAGAGTCTCTTGCTCAGGCACGCTTGGTGGAGGAGAAGCAGCCTTAGATGGATCCATAGCCGGCATCTTTGGAGAAGGGTTCATCTCTTGCATCGGCTCCTTAGGAGAAGGAGTCCTTGATCTCCTCATATAAACCTTAGTCTTTTCCCCTGAACTCTCCACATCAACAATCGGAGGCTCATCTTTTCAGGTATCTTGAACCTTCTTATTTGAAACCCTAGTGGTTCTTGTCTTCTTTGGTGGTGGAGGAGCATCCTCTTCTTCTGCTTTTCCCAACTCTTCCTCATCAGAGGACTTGCCAATCTTCAAAGCTCTACTTCTTTTCTTTCCTTTTGGCTTTCTCTTGGGTTCTGGCTCACTTTCTTTAGGGCCCCGAATTTTTATTTTGAAGGGTGAGCTCTTCTTAATTTTCCCTTTGGGGTCATCTTCCCCGGATTCTTCTGAAGTAGACATGGGATTGAGATTTCCCATTAAGTTAAAGGTACAAGGTACCTTCTCACTCTCCAGCTCCCAAACCTTATGTTTTAGCCATGAAGTGGTAAATCTCATAACAGGAGCCATTAGGTCCTCCAGCTCTGTGACTTCATCCTCATTCCAGTTTATTTCCCCGATTGACCTGTCCTTAACAGACTCATAAGCATGATCTTCCACCAAGTTTCCATCATCCTCCAGTTGGTCAGGGATCAACTTGACATTGTATTGTCTAATTGCATCAACAGGAAGCCTAGAGTACCTTTTCTTTCTTGCTTCAAAATCATCTTTGATATTGGCCCAATAGTCCTCTAGGTCATCTTTATGACGGTACTCCTTGATAGCCTTCTTCTGTGCTTCCCCAGTGATATCAAAGTTTGTTCTTTTGGAATGGAAGGAGAAACCATGAGCCGCCAACTCATCACCTGTTGCTTGTGCTGATTGAATGGAAGGGTACACTTCTGCTATGCCAATTCCAAGAGGGAAATCCCCACCAAAGCCTATTTTATGCTTCTCTTTCTTGACAACTGCATCAAACTCACATACTTGCCTCACCAATTCCAATAACGCAATATGGTCGGTAGGGTACCTAGGCAACCTGTATGGAGTAGTCGGGCATCCATCAATTCTGATGTAAGAGAAAGTGGGAAACTGAATGAACTAGGCTCTGTATCTCTTAATCAATTCCTTCACTCCATCCGAAAACCTGACATGTTCAGCATTTTGAAGCATCCGCGTGATATGCATAGTGAATGCATCATTAGCCCTTCTGTAATCCCGGTGTACTAGGTGCAACTTTGGATAAATCTCGTAGACTATGTCCTGTCCAAATGTCCCTCGTGGATTCAAACCCCTGTATGGGTAGAATCTTGCCAACACATACATTACATAGGAGGACATGGTGAACTTCTTGGTTTCCAGGACATCCCTTAGCTATTTATCAATTATGGTGCTAATAAGACCTGCCCAGTGGTAGTTGGTTCCTTGTTCAATTTTGGTGATCACATGGACCATCAAACTCTCCAGTACTCTGGCACTCTTCAATCCTGCCACCCTGCTCAGAAATGTAATTGCATCATAAATGTCTGATCTGAACCTAATCATGTGTAATTGCTTGGGCAGTTTAAAGTAATGTGACTTTGGCTTCTCCAACCAAGCATTGATTATCTGTTGAGCTTTAGCCGGCTTGTTCTCATAATATGTCCTAGCCATGTCCATGTTCAGAGCACACACAAAAGGAAAATTCGGCATGTCAAAGGCTTGGGCAATAGAAACAAGACTGAAATTGGCTAAGACTCTCCCTTCGGTGCTGACAACCCTTTGTGTATCAAAGTCATACTGCCGGGCACACTCAAGTATCAGCTCATAACATTGTATCACTGGAGGAAACCCTGCCACATGAACAAGTTCAGACTTCATCATTCCCTGTCTTAGGACCGACAGATCCTTTTGAGTTGTCCTCTGTTTAAACTCTTCGTATCTCCAGGCCCCAACATTGGTGTCAGACACCTCGGACCACACAGAAGATATCTTGCTTTTAGGGAGTTGACTCTTAGTGTCCAACCTTAATCTTTCGGCCTCTGAAATGGAGGACCCCTCCATGTCACCTTTGGACTTTCCTGTAGCGGTCTTGCTTGACTCATCCTGCACTCACAAAAGATCGTCATAAGTATCCCATTATCACGCATATTCCAACCAAAGGCTAGCATAAAATCAGATAAAGCAGTTAAGAACTATCACAAATCACTAATCCTTGAAAATCCGAAAAAATAAAGTAGTCCGGGAAAACAAGGTAAGCCTGGAAAATCCAGTCGGGGCAGAATTTTAGAGAAATCTGACCCAGACGGATTCCTGCTGCCAAACATCATTAGCGAAATAAATCGTTAGTATAGAAAAAAGATCATAAGATAATCATGAAATTCATTGATTGTCCATAAGAAATTAGCATTTAACCTTCACTCCATGAATCCTATCTTCGAAAAATCGAAAGAAATAAAACTAGACAGGAAAACCAGAAAAGTCCAGACAGGAAGGATTTCCGCAGAAAGTTCAAATATTCTGGAATTCGCCATACCCCGCGGAATTGGCCGAAACCGGGAAAATCCAGGCGAGTAGGAATTCTGTAGACACCTCGGAAACCCGACGAAGGACAACATGCTAACCGGTGATTGAATGAACATGCAAACCTTTCTACTTAGATTCTAATGGTCCCAAAAATCGATGCCAATCAACAAATTCGGAATGCACATGAACTTGGATTACAACAGACCTCCAGATAAGTAAACCTCATGGCGAAACAACAATGCCCTAAATTTCATAACCAGACCCCCGCCATGAGAGCCCGAATAAGTTTAGAATTTCAAGGAAAACTATCATTGGGATGATCAATCAATGCGCATAGGGACTTCCCAAGGTTGAGCTGAACGTAAATCATGAAATCACGATAACTCTACTAAACCTTGGCAAACTCAGGCACATGAACCGGAACCCTAATTTTCACAGAATACGGTGAATGGCACACTTAGGGGAAAAGTCCTATTCAGATGTAGCTATAAAGATGCATCTAACACTCAATTGATGAACAAAACACGCATAGCGAGGATGATAGCGGGGATGATAAAATTTGGTGAAGGGATAAAGTCAAACCCTTAGCTCTATAAATACGAAATCATAATCAAGCAAAGGCTGACCCAAAATGACCATCAACCAATCTAACAAAATTCAATCACCGCTCAAACAAATGGAAGGGCCAATGACAAGTTACCATGGAACGTCCCTAATGAACTTGAACTCGAGGAAGCAACAGGAAAGTTAAGACGTCCAAGTGACGAAAATCTAGACACCGGCACCCAAACAATCCACACGCAAGCGATTCAAGACCCTCAAAGCTCGAATGGAGAATGCACTCAGACGCCAGGGCAAAAGATAGGTGAATAATGAAGTCAAAATGATGCTTAAAAGATTTTAAATCCACCCATATACGCATCTGAGCGAGGGTACCTTGAGCATTAATGAGCGACAAGACATGTCTAAAAAATCCAGAAACCCGAGCCCAGGATGAAATTTCGGGAAATCCCAAGATACGCGAAAAATCCGGATGAACACAGATTTCGCGGATATGGCAGAAACTGGGATTTTAATGAAGTTTGGGATTTTGGCGCAATCCGGGAAAATCCTTCAGAACTGGAAAATCCTGAAGTCAAGCAGAAACCCGGATTCAGAGGATTCAGCAATGAACAGACAATGAACCAGAGCCCGGGAAATTCCGCCAGAGTTGGAAAATCCCGGATTCAGGTCAAAACCCATATTTTCACCAAAAGCCAATTTTAACCAATTCAATCCTCAAGGCAAGACCAAAACCAGAAAGACCAATATTTCAAGACCTTGAAAAGATAAATCCAATGAAACCAAAGGTCAAGAGACATCACGAAAAGAGGGTCCCTACTCCAAGTGGGGCGTGCGTGCAAAACTGCACAACAGGTGGAAGAAATGAAAGAAGAACTATTGCAAATTGAGAAGAATGATACATGTATTCTTGTTCCTAGACCTAAGGAAAAAAATGTAATTGGAACTAAATGGGTCTTTCAGAACAAACTGAATGAGCAAGGTGAAGTTGTTAAAAATAAAGCAAGACTTGTGTGCAAAGGATATTCTCAGATGGAAGGAATTGAAGTTAAAGAAATTTTTTCTCCTGTTGCTAGGATTGAAGCTGTGAGACTATTTCTTGCTTATGTTGCTCACAAAAAATTCAAGGTTTATTAGATGGATGTCAAGTCAGCATTTCTAAATGGTGAACTAGAAGAAGTCTATATTGAGCAACCTAATGGATTTCAATTAACTAATCAAGGAGATATAGTTTGTTTGTTGAAGAAAGCGTTGTATGGAATTAAGCAAGCCCCAAGAGCATGGATATGCTAGATTGGACAAGTATTTGTTGAAGCTTAGATTTAATAAAGGTACTACTAATAGTAAGTTGTATTTCAAGATTGATCATGATAAATATTTGATTGTTGAAGTCTTTGTTGATGATATCATTTTTGGAGGAGATGATAGTCTATGCATGAAGTTTGTTGATGAGATGCAAAATGAGTTCGAGATGTCTATGATTGGAGAAATGAAATTCTTTTTTGGATTGCAAATTACTTAGCTAGATAAGGGGATCTTTATATCTCAGTCCAAGTATGTGAAAGAATTGCTCAAGAAGTTTGGTATGGAAGATTCAAAGCTAGTTGGTACACCTATGGTGACCGGATGTAAGTTGACACAAGATAATTTTCCTAAAAAAAATTAGACTAGGTGTAGATCCATGATTGGTGGATTGCTCTATTTGACTCAAACTAGACTTGATATCATGAATGTTGTATGCATTGTTGCAAGATTTCAAGCTGATCCTAAGGAATATCATGTGACAGCTGTGAAGAGGATTTTTAGGTACTTGAAGGGGACAGTTGTTTTTTTCCTGTGGTATCCTAAAGAAGATGACCTTACCTTGAGTGCTTTTACTGATGTTAATTGGGAAGGAGATGTGAATGATAGAAATAGTACTAGTGGCAATGCATTTTTCTTTGGAAAAAAGTTGATTTCATGGTTAAGTAAGAAGCATAATGCCATTTCTTTATCTACTGCAGAGGCATAATACATTGTTGCTACTAATAACTATACTCAAGTATTGTGGATGAAGCATATGTTGAAATAAATTAGAGTTGTGTATGATGAACCTATTGATGTATTATGTGATGATTCAAGTTTCTAAGAATCTGGTGTTGCATTCAAAAACCAAGCATATATCTATCAAGTTTCACTTTTTGAGAGAGAAGGTGAGTGAAAAGGAAGTTAGATTGGAGTATGTGCCCACTAAGGAATAGATTGCAGATATCTTTACCAAGCCCTTGCCTAAGGATAATTTTGAGTATCTCAGAGGGAAGCTAGGTGCGATTACCCTCCTAATTAGAACTAAGATGCATTGACTTGCATCAGTCCATGCATTTCATAGTCATATCTTATGATCCAGATTGATGTTGTGGTGGCTGCTACTCAGGGGGAGTAGTTAGATGTTCAGAAATGTGGTTCAGAGCTTGTGTGGAGAAAGATAATGTGTATCTTTTTCATTGATGTCAAAGGGGGAGAAGATTCATGTGAAAAATTGTGAAAGAGTTAAGGAGAAAAGAGTCAAAATCTAAGGAGGAGAAAGTGCTAAGAGAAAGTTGCATTGATGGTGTTTTTCACATCATGTGTTGCCATCAATGCCAAAGGGGAAGATTGTTGGATGTTGCTAATATGTGGTTTTCATTGATGTCAACACTATTGGCATTAATGTCTTTAAGGTTGTATACATTGAGGATAATGATAAAATTGTAATAAAATAAGTTGCAAGTTGTTAGTGATGCAGTGAAGTTTAGCCTAATGGCTAGCTTAGTATATTGATGATAAGAGGTTGTGGATTAAAGGGTTTTTTGTTGAGTATATCTAGTTTATCCATGAAATTTTTTAGAGATCCCGCATGAAGATTTGATCGAGTTATGAATATATGTGTTTTGAAAGTTATTTTGTTGCTTCAGTTGGTGTTCCTAAAAGATGATGATGTGATTCTAGTAACTTGAGTAGTTTTGGATGCTTCTGTAGTGATTCATGATGCTTGTGGATGTTTCTAGATCATTCTCTATCTATGTTGTTGATCAACATTGAGCATTGTGCTCGCGATTGGTGATTTTCTTTTGTGAGTTCATGTTTTTCATGTTCATGGCCAACAGGGTGATTGTAGCGTGTTGTGGATCTTTGAGACATAATTTTTGAAGGTGTTTCATGTTCGAGGATGTTGTTTTGGGTCTTCACTATGTTGTGGCTGACATTGGTTGGTGCACATTGAAAATTATTTATGGATTGGGCCGACAGTTTGTACATATTTTATATTTTGTTAAAGTCGACATGTAGATGATGTTATCTCTAGTTGCGGATATATATGAGTGATTATTTGTACCATTTGAAGATAGATATGTGTGATTCCTGTGTGCGAATAATGTTCTAATCTTTCAAAGGCAGAAGTAAAGTGTGAAGAAGAGTGAGCAGATGTTTGTGCTTAACCGGAACTGTAATCAGGCATTAGCAAATGCTATTTTCTCATTTCAAAATCTTTCGGATGTAATCTGAATGTTTTTGTAAGATAGTGTGTCTTCCTTTGGGTAGTAGTCCTTTTTGTATTTGAGCAGTGAGCTCTAGGAAATGTGCCTAAATGCATGTGCATTCCCATTTACAATTCTTTAATACTTTTAATAGAGTATAATCTTATGGACTAACCTCCATCGTGGTTTTTCCCCTAACAGGGTTTCCACCTAAAAATTCTTGGTGTTATGTGTGTTTCTTATGTGGTGATGGTTTATGC
The DNA here is from genome assembly GCA_007258455.2 of Sequoia sempervirens. NCBI lineage: Eukaryota > Viridiplantae > Streptophyta > Pinopsida > Cupressales > Cupressaceae > Sequoia > Sequoia sempervirens. The sequence goes on along the minus strand of VDFB02000013.1, from coordinate 166,505,322 downwards.
TTTCATGTTTATATATCAGATCTGAGAATAAGTTTAATTTGTATAATTTTTGTGACAACTAATTCACCCCCCCTCTCAGTTGTCTTCCCTTGTGTTGCCAACACACTACCAACCCCTTCTCCCTTGCTTTGTAGGTTTGGGTGGCAAAGCTAAGAAAACAAGGTAAATAGAAAAAAAATATTCTATGAGAGGTTCCCAAATTAAAGCTAGACTTCATTAGCTTAAAGTTGGAGATAAAGATTCAAAAGAATTTTTCCAAGATCTTCCTACTCAACATACTTCCCATGGCATCAAACAAATCAAAGATGACCAACTGGTTCTTAAGGAGTTGCTAGATATTCTCCAGGCCTTCATCAAACATTATGATAAGTTTTTCATAGCTCAAAATAATTCTCCTAAGCAAGAGTGTTCCCTCTAGAAGTGCCTTCAGGTTGTTCCATCTTAGCTTACTTCAACACAAAAGGCATTTTGTGATCCATTACTCTCCATTTTTTACCTTAAAGAGGTTATGAGAACAATGGTTGATGACAAAGCCCCTAATTTTGTGATAGGTTTCTATGTGAATTATACAAGGATCTCTAGGAATGTGTTGAAGAGGACCTATATAAATTTTATCTAGAAGCATTTCATTCTAATTCCTTTGGGAAACTTATTAAAAAAGAAAATATTAAATTCATATCTAAAGCTAGCAATCCTTAAGATATGGATTTCATGAAGTCTCAATATATCCTAGATATTATTATTATTGTTGTCTAGGAAGGTATGGGATGGGCTAGACACTCTCAATAGAAGGACATTTTTTTGAATATTAAATTTACTAAAGCTTATGACCGCGTCGAGTGGAATTTTATTCTTGACATGCTCCAAGCTTTAAGGTTTTTTCCTCGCTTCATTCAATCTATGAAACATGATTTTTTCAATACTTTTGCTTGCATTACAATCAATAGTCACCAATTTCATGCGTTTTGGCTCTTTTTCTCCATTCATGAAGGTTTCCCTCTAGCCCCCTCTCTCTATGTTCTTGTTGTTGAAGGTTTTAGGTATCTTTTAGCTCACTCAATTTCCCATGGGGTAGTAAGGGGAATTTACTTTCCCAATTCATCGACCCAACTTGTAATTGCCACTTTTTGGATGATTATTTCCTCACTATCATTGAAAAGGAGCAAAACATTGAAGCATCTCTCAAATGTTTGGACACCTTCTATCAAGCATAGAGCTTGGCCATACAGTAGAAAAAGACTCAATGTTACCAATAATTTATTCTACCTACACCTCTATGGCTTCAAAATTTTGGATGGAAATAGATTTTCCATGGTGAAATATTTTGGTTTTTAGGCATTCCCTTTTATTTCTAGGCCTCTCAAGTGGCCTTACAGCATGTTGTTCTCTCTAGAATTGAAAAGAAGGTTTCCTAATAGATTAAAAATCCTATTAGGTATGCTCCAAAATTCTTGTAGCCACCCATTTGTATTATTCCTCCTATTGGGCTCCCTCTAAGGTCTCCAACCTAAAGTTGAAGAAACTTCTCTAATATTTTTTGTGGGTTTCCTGTGATGACCATAAGGGATTTCAATGATTTTCCTGGGAGTTTTTTGCCTCCCTCATGAGTTTGGAGGGTTTTCCACTCATTTAAAAGGGTTGGGTATTTATGTCAAAATGGATTATTTGTGCCCTTACTAGAAATGAATCCTAGAATATTTTCTTAGGCATTACATTTAATCCAACTCCCTAGTTCATTGGCCAACCTAGAAGGGGATTGGCCTTCAAACCCTTCTCACCATGAAGGATACAACTCACATAGAAGGAATTTTTGTGTCCAAAATAGTTTGGCATTCTTGGGAGGTTTTCAATCCTTGGATTTTTTAGAATGGGTCCAATTTTAGAGAGGGCATTTCTCTCAATCAACACAATCTCTAGTGATCTCTTTTTAAGATCAAGGTTTCCCCTGGCTCATTTTCCATGGGTGAGGGATTTATAATTTCAAAAAAAGGTATCTAATTCCCATAATATTTATTCTCCATAATTTCTATGTGTCTTATGTCTTGGGATGAGATTAAGATTGAATTTCACCTTTCTCTTCAAGATAGTGAGACTTTTACATCTACCATAGTGGGATTACTATTGATATGGTTCATAAAATTGGAATTTGATCTGCTAGGTTGTAATGGAAAGATTAAAAGTGGGGTCCAAAAATTTCCCTCCACAAATACAAGCTATATCTTGGCTACCATTGTCTTTCTCCATATTTACCCATGGTCCCCAATTTAAACCTAAGATGGCATTTTCAATTGCTAATCTCAATTTGGAAATGCAGATTTCTCGATGTTTGTTTTGTTGTTTTGGAGCCTAAATTAACCAACTTTGCTTGATGTATTCTTTTCCAAGGCTTTCTAGTAGGGTCATATTTAATTCACATAGGCATTTGAGGCCCTCATTTCCCTTTTTTTGGACATTCTAAGTCTTTTAAACACCTCTTTTTGTTTCGTCATTGAGCTCAACAACTTTGGAATTGGATTCATGATTTCCTTCAACCCTTTCAATTAGAGCCTTTTTCCATACATATGGTTCTATTGGGGGACTAGCTTTTCATTCCCCATAAATTCAATTAGAGTTGGCATGCTTTCAAGGTGGAGGTTGTTATGCCCTTAATATTAGAGTACATCGAGTTATGAATAGTCAGCTTGTGACAATCTTAACTCCTAATTAAGTCTTATTATCATTATTGTATTTTTATTTAGTTTATTAGGTTGGCCTAGGGCTTATGTAGCATTATCTGAGTAATCCTAGGTGATATCGTAGGCATAAATAGGTATATATGGGAGGTTGTGAGTCTTATTTCATCATTGTATTGTGAATTGCGTTCTCATTAGAGATATTTGGAGGTTTTCGCCCTCAAAATGGTTTGTTATTCTCAGTTATTATCCAATATTTATGGCATAATTTATATCATATTCTTCTATTATGTAAATTATTTCATTACATGTGGTATTAGAGTATGATCTTGACACCGTTGTAACAAGGCAATTTTTCAATTTTGGAGGTCATTTTGTGAAAAGAATATCCCCAATATTATAGCTATTTTTTGTCTGATTTTTAAAGGGTTTTTGAAGGACACTTTCAACAAGCTACAATACAAATTTTAGAATAATTTGGGTAGAATTGAGTGAGTTATTATAGAATTAGGTATTTTTCCCAATTTATTTGGAAAACAAATATCTCCCACATATTGAGGAATTGGTTTTTGATTTTTTGTGGGTTTTTTATAAGTATTAGAGGAAGCTACAATCCAATTTTTAGATAAATTGAATTAGAAATAATTGATGTATTGGTAAAGTAGGTTTTTCAAAAACATTACTCTCAAGGCTATAAATCACCTAATTTATGGGAGATTTCCTATTAGAGTGTGACCTAGGACCTAGTAAGTCATTGTGAACTTTTCAAAATATTTTGAATTTATTTGTGTGATTTGTTGCAAAATTATTTTCTACCATCATGACGGGGCCTGCAACAAGATGCAAAAAGAATGCTACCACACTAGGGAAATCTTTAGAGAATGAGGGGGTGGGAAATGAGGATTTTAACCCTAAGGATGAAATAAAAAAATTCAAGGGTAATATTTCATCAACTAAGAAGAAGATTATAGAAGAAATGGGTGAATTGAAATCACTTAGTCAAGGTATGAAGTTTAAGGGTGAAGATTCACCTCGTAGGGTGGAAGATAATACTTTTTTGGACACAAATTCCTTCTATTTTACTTTGATTTCAAGAAGGATCCTTCCCTTAATAATTATATGCCAAAGCAATTCGTACCTACGTTGGATATGAGAAATAATGACGGTAAGGATCCAACCAATTGGCTATGCCAAATTGGGTAGTCATTTGATATCCATCATGTTCCTAGTCAACAAAAGTTGGCTATGGCATCATTATACCTAGAACTAGATCAATTTATTTGGTATCGTTGGTTATGTGATGAGAAGAGAAAAGGAGTTGTGTGGTCACATGGTCAATTTTTCAAGAGGAACTTGCTACCCATTATGTAGATAAATTTATGGATAGCTACTTCTCCCAACTCACTAAATTAAAGAAAATGGGAATGGGAAAGGATTATATGCAACAATTTCAAGCCCTTTCTCTAACGATAGAGAATGTGGCAGAAGAAAATATGAACTATTTCTAGGTGGTGTAAAGGATCACATAAAATATGAAGTACAATTATTCCAACCACAATCCTTATCACAAGCAATAGTAATGGAAAGACGAGTGGAGGAGAAGGTTTTGGCTAGTAGGATACAAGGGAATATATATTTTAGCAAAAGGAGATCTCTTACACTTTCACTACCACAACCTACTAGGTTGACACCACAACAAATTGAGGTGAAAAGAGAAAAAGGGTTATGTTTCAATTATGACAACAAATATAGTCAAGGGAATAGACGTAGTAAAAAGAAATTATTTTGTATTGAAGGAATGAGTGAGGAAGAAGAGGAACCGATATTAGAGGGTGAAAGGGTTTTAGATGATAAATCACATGATTCCAAACCAATAATTTCTTGTCATGCACTCTCTAGTTTTAGTGCCCCTAAAACTCTCAAGGTAGTTGGATTCTTAAAAAAGAAAAAAGTAATTGTGTTGATCGACTCAAGTAGTACTCATAATTTCATCAACAAAAAGTTGGCTACTCATCTAAATTGTTTTATATATCCAACTCTAAAATTTCAAGCCTTGATTGTAGATGTTGACACCGTCAGTTGTTCTAGAAAGTTTCATAGCATTAAATTATCCATGGGAAATTATCACCTTGATAGGCCAATGTATGCTATCTCCATGGGTGTAGCAGATAATGTTTTGGGAGTACAATGACTTACTACTTTGGGAACAATTGAGATGAACTTCCAAGAATTGTTCATGAGATTCTAATTAGAAGGAATTACAATAGAGCTAAGAGGGTTGAAGGAAAAGTCACCAAAAATAGTTAGTGTAGACACCTAAATTTGGACACTTAATTTATCCAAATTTATCCCCTTTTGTCTAAACATCCCCTTATCTGCATTAATTAAGTAATATCACTATTATTTAATTAATCTCTTTAAAGTTCTTCTAATCCCTAAGGTATCTAGTTAAATAATTAAATACCTTCCCCTTTTCATCAAATAAATTAAATAAATATGTCATTTATTTAATTCCCTTTATGTCACATCCTCCATCATTTTTATTTAATCTTAATCCATCTTCTAATCTCATCATTAGGGGTGTGCACATGCCTAATCCTTGATTAGGATGTGTCACATCCTCCAACTTTTGCAAGTTGGCCTCTAATATCTCTTACCCACCTAACCCTCCCATAATCCTTTATTAACTAGCCTAATCAACCTCTCAAGGAATTTTTAATTCCTTTTATCCTTCCAAGGAATATTAAATTCTTTTTTCTCTTCCCCATGTGATATTTGACTTGTCACATCAAGTCACATGTGAAATCTAACCCTCTTCTAATATGTCATTAATTAGTCTAATCAAGTACTTGCACAACCTTAATCACTCCATGTCATTTGTCCTAAGTCAACCCTATTAAATACTTTCTCCTTTTGGACAAAACACTCCATTCCCTATGTGAATTTTTAATTCACATTTAATCCCCCAATGCATTTAAAGGAATTTTAAATTCCTTCTCTCATCCCCATGAGATTATTTAAAGAATTTTTAATTCCCCCCATGTCCTCTCACCCACATGGGGACAAGTACCTCCTTTATGAGGAGATCTTGTCCAATCCCAAGGTACTATACATTACCACCTCCATGTCATGTACTATCCTTCCGCCTCATGTACACATCACCCTTTTTAAGCCATATCACATGCCACTTGTCAAGATGTGAGGGATTTTGAGTTCTCAACTCACCTTAGCCCTAAATCTTGATCTTGGTGGATCAATCTTGACTATCCATTTTCCTAGAGAATTCCAAATTCTCTATAAATACCCCATTTTTTCTCTCATTTTGGAGGGAGATCATGCATTGTAGCCAAACTTTTGCAAAAAAATTCTAGAATCCATACTTAGCCATTTTTACACTTGCATCCACTTCCACTCATTTTCTCATCCTCATACCATCATCTAGCTTGCATCTCTTGCCATCCAAGGAGCATACAACACCAAAGATTGAAGGGCCAACCAAAAGATCAATTCAACACGAGGTAAAAAGTTCCATTTTGTTGTCTTTATTTTGTGTTGAATCCAACTAGGCTAATCTTGAGGTGTAGAGTGTTTTTAGTGTTATTTTGCATTCTTTTGTTTGTTTCTCATATTCTAGAACCTAAATTCGCCCTATCACAGTTAGCTCTAATCAAATGTAGAAATTTCTTAAGAAAGGAGTTGATAGATTTGTGGCCTTGTTATGTTCATTAGAAGTCTCTCAATCTAATGCTTCCACCCATCGAGATTTAAAAGTAATAATCGATCATCACTCGATGGTTTTTGGAGATATGCAAGTAAAGGAATGCCTCCTAAGAGGGATAATGGTCATGCCAAACAACTAGTTCTAGGGAGCCAACCTCCTAGAATCAAGCCTTATCGGTACCCACGTATGCAAAAAAGTGAGATAGAAAAGATTGTTGAGATGTTAGAGGTAGGAATTATTAGACATAGCCAAATTGCTTACTCCTCACCTGTGGTGATGGTTCAAAAGAAGGATGAAACTAGTGCATGTTTTCAAACTATAGAGTGCTCAACATGTACACCATCAAATATAAGTTTCCCATTTCATTCATTGATGATTTTCTAGATGAATTGAATGGAGCTATGTATTTTACAAAGTTAGATCTTAGATCCAGTTATCACCAAATTCAAGTTAAGGAAGAAGATATTTGTAAGATGACATTTAGGACTCATGAGGGTCATTGTAAGTTTTTGGTGATGTCATTTGGTCTTACCAATGCTCCATCTACATTTCAAATTTTGATGAATTCCATTTTTAAAAAGTTCTCGAGGAAGTTTGTATTAGTGAGAACTTTTTATGCTATATTGATTTATAGCAAGACATGGGAAGAACACTTGCAACATGTAGATCTTGAGTATTAAAAGTTCTCGAAGAGCATCAATTCTATGCTAAGCCATCCAAGTGTGATTTTGGTCTTAATGAGGTGGATTACTTGGGACATATAGTTTCACATCAAGGAGTAAAGGTGGATCCTAACAAAATTAAGGCTATCATGGAATGGCCTATTCCCAAAACCATTAAGAAATTGAGGGGTTTCTTTGGATTGACTAGATACTATTGAAGATTTGTGAAGAATTATTCTCATATAGCATCACCCCTCATAGCTTTATTAAAGAAGGATTATTTTCATTGGAATGAATATGCTAATTCAGCATTTGAAATGTTAAAGGAGGTTATGTACACAACTCTAGTACTTGCCACTCCTAATTTCACAAAGGATTTTATTATGGAATGTGATTCTTCAAGAAATGGTATAGGTGCAGTTCTCATGCAGAAGGGTCAGCCCATTGCTTTTGAGAGTCGTCAATTAAAGGGTAAGAATCAACTCAAACCTAATTATGAGAAGGACATGCTAGCTATTCTTCATGCAGTAAAGAAATGGAGGTCTTATCTAATGGGTACACACTTCAAGGTTAAGACAAATCATGATAGCCTAAAATATTTTTTGGAACAAAGATTATCTTCTGAAGAACAATAAAAATGGGTTACTAAGATGTTGGGATATGATTTTGAGATTGTATATATTAGAAAGGGAAGGAAAATTTTGTGGCAGATGCACTATCAAGGAAGGATGAGAAGGATGGAGCTTTATTGTGTGACCTTTCAATATTACAAGATGATTGAGTAAAAGAATCCAAAGAAGAGTGGAAAAATGATGTGGCTACTAGTAATCTCATTCAACAATTACAAAGTGATCCTAGTAGTTTAGATAAATTATTTGGGAAGGGAGATACTTTGTGGTATAAAGAGAGAATTTATCTTTGCAAGAATTCCTCTCTCAAATAAAATATTCTCACAAAGCTACATGATTCTCCTGTGGGTGGTCATTTAGTATTTTTGAAGACATGTCATTAGGTCAAGAAAGACTTCTTTTGGGAAGGGCTAAAAGGGGATGTTCAAAAAATTGTGGAAAAATGTTTGGTTTGTCAATGAAATAAAGGGAAGACAATCAAGACACCTGGTCTCTTTCAACCCTTAGTTATTCCTAGCTATATTTGGGAAGAGGTCTCCATGGACTTCATCATAGGTTTTCCAAGATCTAATGGTAATAATTTCATCATAGCTCAATTATGGATCACCCCACTAAATATGCACATTTTATTGTATTATCACGTCCTTTTACAACAAGTAAAGTGAAAAAATCATTTTTTAGAGAATATTCAAAAGCTACATGGTATACCTAAGGTTATTGTTAGTGACCATGATCCTATCTTTACTAGTAAATTTTGGAAAAGTTTATTCAAATGTTTGGGTACTCAATTGGCTCATAGTTCTTCATACCATCTGCAATTTGATGGGCGAACAGAGGTGGTTAATAAGTGTTTGGAAGGATATCTCTGTTGTTTCACTTCAGATAAACAGTCACAATGGGTAGATTGGCAGCTACCACTAGAAAAATGGTGGTGTAACACTTCCTTCCACAGTTCATCAAAAATGTCTCCATTTATGGCATTGTATGGATATCATCCTCCTTCCATCACATAATCATTGAAGCTGTCACCAAGAGCTCACGTTATGGAGGACCACATGACTCTTCAACAACAAGCACTTTCAGGACTTAAAGAGAATCTATCCATGGCAAAAAATTAAATGAACCAATAGGCATACCAACACCGTAGTGAAAGAAGTTTTGAGGTTGGGGAATGGGTTTTCTTGAGATTGTTGTCACAACCCTTTTTGTTATTACTGTTTTACTTTTACCTTCATGGGTAAATAGGATGGTAAATGAAATCATGAGTTTGATATTTTTTCTAAAAGAATGGGATACTGAAATAGATATTATGTGAAAGTATTGATAAATTCTTAGTATGGCTTTGAAAGAGTAAATATGTTTACATTGATTGCTATATGAATATGCTAAAGTTATGATTCATATGGATTTATTCTGAACATATAACTACCATTGCAAATGTGTTGAGTTGGTTGCAAGGATAGGTTCATTCCTCCAGGTGGAGGGGAAGTATCACTTAGGAGAAGATCTTGGTCGGATAACCAATAATGTAACCTAGCTGAGCTTACAGACACTCACGGTAGAATGGTTGAGTCAAGTTATTTTGTTGGGAAGGGTAAGTCATCCTTAGCATGATGTGGTTGCATTAGTAAGGGTCTTGATTATTGTTGAGTGCATTCTTGGATGATGTTATGTGTTTGAAGTTTATGGATCTTTGAGCTTTATGTTGATACATATTTACGTCAAATGTATACATGTATATGAATATATATACATTGATCTGTGCATGAGAGAATAATCATATGCATGTATGTGTAAGTAGAAATACTTACAAACATTAAATATATACACTTAACAAATGTGTGTATCAATGAGAATATGACAAGAAAGGGTAACCTGATATATGTGTGAATATTTTAAATATGTATATGTGTATGTATGAATACATGCATATGTGCTTGATAGTGCAATTGAACGTGTGTGTGTGTGTATACCGTTGATGTTATATATAATATTATTATTTTGGCTATATATGAAAGTAATGATATATAAATATGTGTAAAATATATATATACTAATGTGTGTGAGTGAAGTATGTAATGGAAACGTACATTGCACATAACACTATGTATGTATAAACATATGAATGTCATTATTGACCAATTGTATGTAAATAAATATGTATGTATATGAGTATATGAGTATGAATATATATATACATGATGTATTGTTTATGAAAATGATGATATGGGTATGTATATTTGAATAACGGGTAATTCATTTATAATCTCTTGAATTGATATATATATATGGGATTTGTATATTGAATACGTGGTATTTAGTTTTTGAGCAATGTTGCCATTTAAGTGAATGGCTAAAGCAACATAACCTTTGTGAAACATGACCTAGCATACAAAGCAAGGCACAACCATATAAGGAGTATGGCTTAATTAAAGCCACGTTAGAAGTCAAAACAATAGATCTTAACTGCTACATGTTGTAGAGGAATAAAGCACACAGTGTTGATAGACTTTGAAAGATCATTAGTTGGACATAGGCGCATGAATATAAAAGGTAGGGCACTAGTATAATGCGCGGGATATTAATAAGTATTGAGGTCGATTGATATAATAAATATTGGTATTAAGTAAAGATCAAACTATATACAATATATAGTGCAGCAAATAAGTCGATTTGGAGAGTTTGACTTAGTCAATGCTTTGAGATAGAATACATTTGACTTAGTAAACAACAATTAGTCTTGGGATGCCTTATCATATGGCGATGGATTAATACCAATATCAAAGTAAATTTAAATGCATGATGATAGGATAAGTTACAACAAGGCGATGAAATGGTCAAAACATCATTTAAGTGCCAAGTGACACTTCAATACTTTGTTTGCTACAAAGCAAAGACTTAGTCAAATTGAGCATGTGTTGCATTTTGAGAGTCGATTGATTCAATGAGAAAGGCCACTCCAAATTTATAGGGAGATTGGTTGCTTGCTTGGCACCATATTATGAATTTCTAATTGTTGTAGAAGTCCATTTTGGAAACAAATTGACTATCACCATTTGATCATGTACAAATTGAAATAGTCTTTTGCTGCTATCAAAACTTAGAGGTTGACCTATAGCTTAATGTGTTGAGTAAACTATTTATTTGTTGCCACCTATTTTCCAAGTGAAGTGAGTTGACTAGCATGGAGAATTTTGTCAAGTTACATGCCTTTTTAGTAGGCTATGAAGTCTCCTTTTGTTGTATAAATAGAGAGACATGCTTTCTTATTTGTTATTCTTCTTCTATTCCACTCTATTATGAACTTCTATTATGCATTATTCTGCTATATTTTGTAAGAGCTTTGAGTGTTTTGTGAGAGCATATTATCAATTTGTGAGAAGCATATTATCAACTTGATAGAGAGGTTTATTGAGGCATTGCTTGTGAGGTCAAAGTAAAGCTAGTTGTTGTTTTGGAAAGCCGCGCAACTATCAATCAATTGGACAAGCGTTTATAGGCACGAGGATAAATCTTCCTTATTTTTCTTTGTTTATAAAAGAATTGATTCTTGAGTGTTTAATTTGGTCTATTGAGATTACTTGCATTAGGGAAAGATAGCATTTGCTTTGAAAGGTAAATAGAAGTTGTTTAAATGTTGTTTGTGAAGTGCTTGTAATTACTCCATATCAAGAGGGTTTGTTTGCCATAGGTATTGTTATACTAGATATGATTAAACAAGGGTAGCTTAAGGGTTACTCATAGCTAAGTTATGTGATTAAACTAGATAGCTAGTGAGTTACTTCTAGGATTGTTTGTCCGTTGAACCTGGAGGGAACTTGTACATATACTTATGAGTAGAAATACCCTATATTTTATATAAAAAAAATATGATATGTTATTTATGGGGTTAAAGATTACCCAATGGAGGAAATACCTATGCATAGATTATAGTGGCCTTTTAAATTCAAATCAAGCTGAGTAGTGTAAGTGATTAAAATGAGCATCACTCAAAGTACTGAGTGAGAATACTTTGGCCAAAGTAGTGTGATCACCTTTGGCTCCAATGTCAATTCACCATGTCCCTGTAGTGCATACTAGTTCAAGATTTCATACTTGTAGGGAAGACGAATGTATGATTAGGTTCTAGTTTGTAGGACGCAACACCAAGCTCAAAGTGGTTGTTGTATGAGGTTATTCCACCAATCTCCTCATTGAATGGTAGGGCCATCTATCATTGATAGATGTGCGGGGGACCGCATATGAGTCCATGCTTGGAAAAAAAGTGCTTGAGTGATGCTTCTCCTCCTCAGCAAGCGACAAAAGACCAAGATTTGAAAGGTGGATCATGGACCATCTATATCTATTGCTATGAAGCTCAAAGGAGCTATGTTGTGTCATGTACCCATTTATATGGAAGGTTGTAATCATGAATGATATACTTGAGTTCATTCAATATGACATCTATATAATGGAAAGATTTGTGAAATTACAATGGAATGCAATGGAAGTTTGGAAATAGTTTTATTTAAAATGTGCATGCAATTTACATTATGGAAAGAAAAAAAATTATGCTATGACATCATGGTTTATTCACTTGAGATGAAATATTTGGAATTTTACTGAGTAGAACGTCGAGTTGTTACAATTGCAACCTTACAAGAAAATGTCACTAAAGCAATAGTCAAATAATAACAAGTTTTCTCCAAAATATTATGGCCCATATCAAATCATGCAGAAGATAGGTAGTGTTGCCTACAAGCTTGAATATTCATCAACAACAAATATACATCCAATTTTTCATGTTTCTTGTTTGAATAAGGTAAGTGGGAATAATATCCAGGCTACTTAGACAATATTATTGAAGCTTGATGAAGGAAGAATCATATTGGAACTAAAATGTATTCTTCAGAAATGCACAAGGAAGCTAAGGAGTGGAACACTCAATATCTCATCCAATGAGAGAATTTACCAATTGAAGATGTCACATGGGAGGATAAGGAGTTCATTCAAAAGCATCCAAAATTGCCTAGCATTGAGGACAATGCTTATCTAAAGAGGGGGCAATGCTACGCCCTTAATATTAGAGTACATCGGGTTATGAATAGTCGGATTGTGACTATCTTAACTCCTAATTAAGTCTATTATCATTATTGTATTGTTATTTAGGTTATTAGGTAAGTCTAGGGCTTATATAGAGTTATCTAAGTCAGCTTGGGTGATATCCTAGGCATAAATAGGTATATATAGGAGGTTGTGAGTCTTATTTCATCATCGTATTGTGAATTGTGTGAACTCATTAGAGATATTTAGAGGTTTTCCCCCTCAAAGTGGCGTGTTATTCTCAGTTATTATCCAGTATTTGTAGAATTTTTTCTATCATATTCTTCTAATGTGCAAGTTATTTCATTACAAAGATTCTCTTTAGCATTTAGAAAGATATATTTTTTTCTTTTTTCTCATTGTAATGTTGACCAAGATGTTTCACTTTTTGTAAAGCTACTTTATGTTCTAATGTGTTGTTATAGATCTAGTTGCAAGCCAAAAAGGTTTCCGTAGAGGTGGATCACCTTCAAAAATTACACGACTATTGGAGAAATACTCCTTATGTTGTGGCTAGAGTTCATCTATCACCTTCCTCTTCCTAGGGTCGCTCACCTTCTCATTAGTGTTGGAGAGGTAAGAGTCTCTTGGCTCATGATAATCAAGTTTCTCAACCCTGGGTTTTTCCCTCAACTCACCAACAAGATCAAGGTCACAGAAGTGTGTCATGACTTGTTTGATGACACTCATCCTTGCCTCTCCCTTAGGGCCCTAATCTTAGGTGGCCTTCTAGGGGTGCTTTTGGGTGGTCATATGGTTGTGCTCCTGGGTGGTTACCTACCAATAATTCCAAATGTTTTGATTCCAACATAATTCCTTGGCTAGCATTGGATATTTATTTGGCCCATGAAGAAGATAAAGAAAAAGATGACAAGTGGTCTAGGTGGATCCAAAAGACCTCAAAATTTCACAGTCTCAAAATCTGACAAAACCAACATCATTGTGAAGAGCTCAAAAAATTCAATCCAATGTTGCTTGACGGGAAAAAAAGAAGTCCATACGTGCAAGATATAGTCAGTCAAAGTTCGGTCAAAATTGTACTTGAGGCCATCAGGAAGACGAAAAAATGATTATAATGAAATTTGTTGAAAATTACATCCAATCAAAGAGCTCGTCGAGACATTTCCAATGACATTCATTTTGTTAAAATGGAGCTCGTACGCGTGAGATATGGCCAGTCAAAGTTCTTAGTTGACTCAGTTGACCATATCTGGTATAGGTGATGACATCAGCATGCTGATGTGGCAAGTCATATAGTATAGATGTTGAGTTGGTCCAATTGGGAAGTGACACGTGGCATCCATACTTCTAGTGAGCAGATACAGGTGGCAGTCCAATCAGCAATGAGGTGGTAGGTGACATGTTTGTATGGGTGAATCATGTTTTGCCACGTGGCACCCTCGTGGTGCACTCCTCCATCTACTTATTGTATTTGTTAAAAAATAGATCGATGGGGGTCAAACCCCCCACCTACCTCCTTTGAACGACGCAGCTTCACCAACACACCACACATATGTGTGTTATCTATTTATGATGGCGGCTTTATTTTCATGTGTTAAATTTTTTATTTGTTAGTAAAACGTGGTTGGCGGGGGTAGAACCACCAACCCACCAATTGGTAAAATATTTACATACTATTGCACCACTGGGCAAGGTTATCACAAATAGGGGTTGTGTTTTATTTAAAGACTAGTAAAGCCTGAATTCTTAACAAATTCCCCCTATATGGTTAAATCCAACCCTTTAAACCCAAAATAAATCCATACATAAAAAAAGGGGGTTAGAAAAGGAGTTGTGAACAAATTTTAAAGGGGGGTAATTTGTTGTTTCATTTATTATGGTGATTTTTAGCCCCATTATGTAATATAATGTATAAAATGAGGGGTGAGAGTGTAAGGGAGATAGAGTTTTTATGTTTTTGTGAAGGAAGGTGTAAATTTTAGAGGAGAAGAATTACAAGGTGATATTATATACCAAAAATTGTAATAGTGAGAGAGATTGTGAGAAATTTTGTGCAGGATTTTGAAGCTTGGATGATGTAAAAAGGCATGTTAAAGCTTGGTGTCATCAATAAAGCGGTCCAACATTAAGAAGCGGACCCAGAGATGTAGCTCAAATTGAGTGAACTTTGTTATCAACCTGCGTCTGATCCTTCTATCTCATGTCTTACATTCTCTCTAATTCCTTTTCAGTATTTTACATTCGGTATTTAAGTTCTAATTACAATGTTATGGTAATTAGTTAACTTTCTTAATTTTTGTAAAGTTTAATGAACCTAGTTGGTAATTTCAACGATTAAACAACATAGTCACGTAATTCTATTGGATCAGGAAAATGTTGTAATTAGGATTAATTTACAAGTGAATTTGTAAACCGCTAATTACATATCAACGAGGGGTGGGACCCTCCCCCCTCCACGCCCCTAAATGTCACTATAAACCTAATTGATGTATGGGGTAGGTCAAGTGATCGAGACTCACCAGTGCCTCCACCTTTTACTACTACTATTACCTCTTAGTGGTCTTTCTATTTTTTTAATGGTGTTTTAATCTAAGTCATGCCTCATTTATACTATTGGGGTGTGATTTCACCTTTTTGTCAATATGTGTATTTTAATTCTCTTATAAATAGAAATGTTGACACTTATTTATCAAAATAGATAAGAAAAGATTCCAACTTGTTAAGAAGGATTGCTTAGAGGAATTGGTCATGATAGTATACTAAATATTTATTGGGGCAAATATTTTTGTGCTATTAATGATTTTAGATTCAAAATTTATTGTTTTATTTTTATTATAAAAATTAAATGGAATTGTAAAGGATTTTGTTGTTTTTGTATATAATGGTATGAAGACTTTTGTAATTAGAAATATAAGAAATTTATTTTTTAATGTAAATGAAGAAAATAAAATGATAAGAAATATTATATAAAACGTGTTATTTTGGTTCGATCTAACACCAATTTTGTTAATGTTCAATTTTATTATTGTGTGAACCCTTTTCCTAGTACCTGCAAAACAACATGAATAAACGAGTTAGACAAGGAATTACAAGCTAAAAGAAGGATTCCCCATGAAATCCACTTACAACTCAAACTAGGAACAAAAATAATGAAGAACACAAAGAAAATGATAAAAACTAGATTTAATCCTAATTTAAATAGCAAACACTTGATCCCATGGGGGAATTGGTGCCAATTTGATGTGAAAATTGGCCATTTCCCAATTCCTATGATGCAAGATTCAAATGTTGAAGAGATTGTTGATCCACTTTTGATGAAAAGATGAGAACCCCAAGCCAAATTTATAAAAAGCCTAGCTAAGAATTTGAATGATGGATGGAAATGGCTAAGTATTTGAACATGGTAACTTTGCAATGTTTGTGGATGATAAAATGAGGAGAGGAGCTATTCATTTATAGGATTTAAAGATGGATGAATGCCCAAATTTGAGCAATGTGGGACTAACATTCATTCAATGATATGGTGCCACTTGTCAAGCTATGAATGGATGATGGTTGTGCAAGATTTGGGGTTTGTGCCAATAAATGCCAATATTTGAAATTCAAATTTGTTGAAATGACATGTAAGAGGGAAGGGAAAATGCAATAAATGCCACTTGGCTCAAGGCAAAGGACATGTAAGAGGTTTTAAATGCCTTGTTGGATGTATATGTTGACTTAGAATTTTTGAATTCAAATTGAGAGAATATTCCAAAAGATGCCATGTGAGGAAAATAGAGATTTAATAAATGAATTAAATCTATTTTCATGTGCAACTTGCATTATCTAGAGGATGTGACATGAGATTATATTAAATTAATCAAAGGTTAATTAATTTAACAGGAGATTAGATGATGTGACTTATTTGACTTAGATTTATGGATTTATTTAAATCAGATAAGAGAGGAATATGATAAGAGGCTAATTTGATTTATTTAATTAAAAAGGATGGTGTTAGATTAAATCAAATAAGGTTTTAATTTATTTTATTTAATGGATAGACTTTAGAGATTTAGTCACATAAATTGATTATTTAATTAAATAGGGATAATTAGATCAGATGGATTGATTTAATTAACAAGAGAAAGTGACTTAATTAGACAAAATAATTTATTTAATTAAGAGACGAATATTGATGAATTTAATCAGATAAGGGAATTTGATTAAACGGTTAGACCGAGGGATGATTTAGGATGAAATGATGTTAGTAAGTCAGGATCAGATGCACGATGTCAATCAGTACATTTTCAATGTTTATAATTATGTTACTAAATATTTGTACTTTTAGTGTCATCCATGCTACACCTACAACTTTCAAAGATTCCTCCCCTAACAACGAGGAGGAATATATTTATCAAAGATTAAACAAGTCAAACAAAAGGTTGGAGGAATCTTATCATCTCAAGCTAGCTTCTCACTTCGAGATGATGCTTTCCATATAAGAAATACTAGATTTCATTCACATCCTCTATTAGACTAAAAAAGACTTGGTAACTTTTGTTCTTGTGGATAGTTGGCTATATCTTGATCCACAAAAGGCATAGTGTATCTATGGGTAGTTGAGTATTAATCCACAAATTTGGTGATTTGCATCTATAGATAGTTGAGTATATCTCAACTCATAGATCTAGAGGTGTGTACCAATGGATAGTTCAATATGTCTCAATCCATAGACGATTGATTGTTGTTTCTATTCCAATTGAGTATATCTTAATTCACAGTTGGTTGGTGTTGTTGTGTTGTGGACAGTTGAGTATGTCTCAATCCAGAGACCTAGAGGTGTGTGTGTATAGATAGTTGAGTATTTCTCAATCTATAAAAGTATAAGTGTTTTTTATTTTAGTTGAGTATGTCTTCATTTACAACTGGCTAGTTTCAGTGTATTGTGGATAGTCAAATATACCTCATTTCACATGCAAAGTGGTGTACTTGTGAAAAGTTGAGTATGTTTCAATTCACATGTATTGTTGGACAATCAAGACATCCACTAACGAAATCAATTTGATGTGTTCCAATGAACAAGAAAATTTGATGAAATCACTTTATCAAATTTTTAAATAAACTATTATATTCAGTTTATACAATATTCTGTATTTTATTCAAATTTATATAATAAAAAAAATAAGAATATTATATTTTAATATAATAAATATAGATTGGTAATAATTAACAAATCATTTAAACTTTATAAAGATATATAATACTTATTTAGGATTCAATCTGATATAATTTGTTGCTATCATTTGAATAAATCATGACGTGATCTATAATTCTCTGTGTTTTTTCTCTATCAATTTCAACTCAACTCACCAAAGAGTCTCACCAACTGTCAACTCTCTCCTGCACGCTACACAGTAGAGAAAAAACTAACCGAGCTAACTACCACCATCTGAACACTGTCCAAGCTACAATTGATTGGATCATTACTCTGCTGGTCTAGAGCTCAAGTGCCCCATTGTTGAATATTTGAAACCTAATGTTTACATTTTCATTGGTGGCGTTTTGCCACTGTTTTTGGTTTCTTTGGACGACATACTCTATAGCAATTATTTCTCTCAAGTTGCAGTGTATATATATATAAATCGCTTTGGCAGTGCATTCATAAGCTGTTGTTAGCTACAATCGAGCCTCTGTGACTGTGGATAGCTGTGATTGTTGCATTTTCTCTGTGTAATTTGACTAGCATGTTTCAAGCAAGACTTAAAATAATAATAATTATCGATTCAGTCCAAACAGACCGTGCACTCTACGGTCTTAGAATTACATTTTCAAGCAATCTCAAAAGTAATTGCCATATTTAATGCAAGTCATTACTATCCTAGGGGTTGATACCACCCAAGGCAAGTTGGATTTTATGATAACAGTAAAAGGTATCTTTCACAACTCTGTATATGCAGGTTATATCCAATCGACACTTAGCTAGTGCATGCAGTAGTTCAGAATCCACGTACAATAGCTACATATTGTATAGAGTAAAATTAATTTTTAATGTTTCGAGGTTAAATATTGTCTATGGGATGATAGATCTATCATTCTAGTTTTCAAATTTATTGAACAATTCTTAAGGAGGAGGTATTTTCTACAGCGTGTCAAATTGTGATATTGCTATCAAGATTCAACCATGTAGTTTTATGAGTCAAACTCATTGACCTATGTTTCATGAGTAGTGGTTCACAAGAATCCATCTCTTCCCAAACCGGGAAGACCCAGTGCTTAGCTTAGCTTCTTCTAAAGAAAGGCACTTTCCAATTTCAATTGCCTTTTTAGAAGATTTAGGATCCATGAAAACTTCAATAGTATCTCCCTTGAGGAGAGGACTATGGTCTTCATGGTGTAGTATAGGAACATCATCATCCACATTAGATAGAGAAGCTTCCTCATCCACACTTAAGATGGATTCTCCAAAGTATGCTTGTTTATGCAAGCAATAAGAGAATCACCACTTATGGTGAAAAGAAGGAAAATGGGAGTAGGCACCTAAGAATTATTCTAGTGCTTCATCTGAGGAGAAAACATCTAGGGGAACTTCATCAAGTTCTACTTTGTCCTCTATCAATTCAGGGTGAACTAGACCAAGAGGTTAGGCTGAAATCATGTTAACACTCCACGATGGTTTTTGCATAGACTACTCAAGAGAGAATCCCAATCCCAAGTTACGCTTGCAAGGCCTAACTTGGATAGGGACCTGAATTCATTTCTCAATACACCCAAGATGTTTTCAGCCATAAGCATACTTAGAAACAAGCTTGTATCTAGGGTCGTACTATGTTTGTAAAGCCTAGGAAGAAGGTCGTTCCATATAGAGGCCATTGTTCCACCAATGGGTGTCAAAATGTATCTACAAGACAAAATCATCCTTTCCAACAGGGTCACAAACAAGCCTCCTTAGTAGCAACGCGATTACCTTCCTCAGCAGGGGAACTAATGTGCTCCTTGATAAGATCGCCATTGTCCCTCTCAATGGGAGGATGATTAGCTTTCTTAGTGGAGGTACTTGAAGTTATCGAAAGGTCAAGGTGGATGGGATCTACTTTGTACTCTCCTATAAAGAATTCAAATAAATCCAAGGACCCCCAATCATCACCAAGACATGCATTTGATTTAGAAGAAGAGGTAGACGAAGAAGACTTGGGACTTTTCACTTTCATCTGCTCCTCTTTAGGGACATTCTTTTTAGGGGTAGCCTCTATGGATGGCACCGTTGAAGAACATGTCAGCACATCAGAGGGTAGTGATAGAATAAAATTCTTAATAGTGGAAATAATTGAGGTTCAACTAGCAGTTGCCAACTCACAAAGGTGGACAGCCTCGGGGTCATTCAAGATTTTTGAAGACATATCATCAGGTTGAAAGAAAGATTTATTTTGGGAAGGGCTAAAAGGGGATGTTCAAAATTTTTTGGTAAAATGTTTGGTTTGTCAATGAAATAAAGGGAAGACAATTAAGACACCTGGTCTCTTGAAACCCTTAATTATTTCGAGATAGAGTTGGGAAGAGGTCTCAATGGACTTCATCACAGGGCTTCCAAGATCTAATGGTAAGAATTTCATCATGGCAATTGTGGATCGCCTCACTAAATATGCACATTTTTTTGCATTATCACGTCCTTTTACAACAAGTGCAGTGAAAAAATCATTTTTAGAGAATATTCAAAAGCTACATGGTATAGCTAAGGTTATTGTTAGTGACCATGATCCTATCTTTACTAGTAAATTTTGAACAAGTTTATTCAAATGTTTGGGTACTCAATTGGCTCATAGTTCTTCATACCATCCGCAATTTGATGAGAAAATAGAGGTGGTTAATAAGTGTTTGGAAGGATATCTACATTGTTTCACTTCAGATAAATAGTCTCAATGGGTAGATTGGCTACTACTAGCAAAATGGTGGTATAACACTTCCTTCCATATTTCATCAAAAATGTCTCCATTTATGGCATTGTATGGATATCATCCTCCTTTCATCACATAATCATTGAAGGTGTCACCAAGAGCTCACACTATGGAGGACCACATGATTCATCAACAACAAGTACTTTCAGGACTTAAAGAGAATCTATCCATGGCACAAAATGAAATGAAGCAATAGGCAGACCAACACCGTAATGAAAGAAGTTTTGAGGTTGGGGGAGGTTTTCTTGAGATTTCAACCTTACAAGCAAATGTCACTGAAGCAATAGTTGAAGAATAACAAGTTTTCTCAAAAATATTATAGCCCATATCAAATCATGCAGAAGATCTAGGTAATGTTTCCTACAAGCTTTAATTTCCATCAACAACAAAGATACATCCAATTTTTCATGTTTCTTGTTTGAAGTTTAGGTAATTGGGAATAATATCCCTACTTAAACAATATTATTGGAGCTTGATGGAGAAGGAAGAATCATATTGGAACCAAAATGTATTCTTCAGAAACGCACAAGGAAGCTAAGGAGTGGAACACTCACTTAATATCTCATCCAATGAAAGAACTTATCAATTGAAGATGCCACATGGGAGGATGAGGAGTTCATTAAAAAGCATCCAAAATTTCCTAGCATTAAGGATAATGTTTATTTGAAGAGGGGGGCATGCTATGCCTTTAATATTAGAGTACATGTTATGAATAGTTAGATTGTGACTATCTTAACTCCTAATTAAGTCTATTATCATTATTGTAGTGTTATTTAGTTTATTAGGTCAATCTAGGGCTTATATAGGGTTATCTAAATCATCCTAGGTGATATCCTAGGCATAAATAGGTATATATAGGAGTTTGTGAGTCTTATTTCATCATTGTATTGTGAATTGTGTTCTCATTGGAGATGTTTGGAGGTTTTCCCCCTCGAAGTGGCTTGTTATTCTTAGTTATTATCTAGTGTTTGCAACATATTTTCTATCATTTTCTTCTATTGTGTAAGTTATTTCATTACAAAGATTTTCTTTAGCCTTTAGAAAGATATAAAGTTTTCTTTTTTTCTCATTTAATGTTGACTAAGATGTTTCACTTTTTATAAAGCTACTATATGTTCTAATGTGTTGTTATAGATCTAGTAGCAAGCCAACAAGGTTTCTCTAAAGGTGGATCAACTTCAAAAATTACTTGACTATTGGAGAAATACCCTTTATGTTGTGGCTAGAGTTCCTTTGTCACCTTCCTCTTCCTAGGGTCGCTTACCTTCTCATTAGTGTTGGAGAGGTAAGAGTCTCTTGGTTCATGATAATCAAGCTACTCAACCCTAGGTTTCTCCCTCAACTCACCAATAGGATCAAGGTCGCAGAAGTGCATCATGACTTGTTTGATGACACTCATCCTCGCCTCTCCCTTAGGTCCCTAATCCTAGGTGGCCTTCTAGGGGTGTTTAAGGGTGGCCATCTAGTTGTGCTCCTATGTAGTTACCTACTAATAATTCCAAATGGTTTGATTCCAACATAATTCCTTGGTTAGCATTGGATATTTATTCGGGTCATGAAGAAGATAAAGAAAAAGATGATGAGGGGTGGGAGCTCCCCCCCAAATGTCACTATAAACCTCGTTGATGTATGGGGTAGGCCGAGTGATTGAAATTTTCCACATCCACATTTTACTACTACTCTTACCGCTTAGTGGCCTTTCTATTTTTGTAATGGTGTTTTAATCTAGGTCATGCCTCTTTTATACTATTGGGTTGTGATTTCATATCCACCTACCTTTTTTGTGAATATGTGTATTTTTATTCTCTTATAAATAGAAATGTTGACACTTATTCATCAAAAAAGACAAGAGAGGTTTCTAACTTGTTAAGAAGGATTGCATAGAGGAATTGGTCACAATAGTATACTAAATATTTATTGGGGAAAATATTTTTGTTGCTATTAATGATTTTAGATTCAAAATTTATTGTTTTATTTTTATTATAAAAATTAAAAGGATTTATAAAGGATTTTGTTATTTTTGTAAATAATGGTATGAAGACTTTTGTAATTAAAGATATAAGAAATTTATTTTTTAATGTAAATGGAGAAATAAAATGATAAGAAAATATTATATAAAATGTGTAATTTTGGTTGGATCTAACACCTTCAATTTTGTTAATGTTCAATTTTATTATGTTACTAAGTATTTGTGCTTTTAGTGTCATCCATGCTACACCTGCATGTTAGATATTGTTGATATGTGGTTTTCATTGATGTCGACACTATTGGCAATAATGTCTTTAAGGTTGTATATGTTGAGGATATTGAGAAAATTGTAATAAAATAAGTTGCAGGTTGACAGTAATGCAGGGAAGTTCAGTCCAATGGCTAGCTTAGTATATTGATGATTAGAGGTTGTGGATCAAAGGGTTCGTTTTTTAGTATATCTATTTTATCCATGTAAAGTTTATGAGATCCACATGAAGATTTGATTGAGTTATGAGTAGTTGTGTTTTGACAGTTGTTTTGTTGCTTCAATTGGTGATCCTGAAAGAAGATAATGTGATTCTAGTAATTTGATTTGTTGTGGATGCTTCTGTGGTGATTCATCATGCTTGTGGATGCTTCTAGATCTTGCTCTATCTGTTTTGTACATCTGCATTGATCGTTGTACTCATGATTGGCAATTTTCTTCTGTGTGTACATGTTTTTCATGATCAAGGCCAACAGGGTGATTGTAGCGTGTTGTGGATCTTCGAGTCATAATTTTTGAAGGTGGTTCATGTTCAAGGATGCTGTTTTGATTCCTTACTATGCTATGGCCAACATTGGTTGGTCCACATTGTAAATTCTTTATTGATTTGGGCTGACAATTTGTACATGTCTTATATTTTGTTAAAGTCGACATGTAGTTGATCTTATCCTTAGTCGTGAATATATATATGTGATTGTTTATGCCATTTGAAGATATGTGAGAGTGGTGTGTGAAGTGTGTGAGTGCTATGTGTAAATAATGTTCTAATCATTCGAAGGTAGAAGAAGAGTGAGCAAGTGAGTAGATGTTTATGTGCTTAACCGAAACTATAATCAGGCATTAGCAGATGTTATTTTCTCAATTCAAAATCTTTCGAATGTAATCTGAATGTTTTTGTAAGACAATGAGTCCTCCTTTGGGTATTGAGCCTTTTGTATTTAAGTAGTGAGCTCTAGGCAGGGTGCCTGAATGCATGTGCATTCCCCATTTGCAATTCTTTTATACTTTTAACAGAGTATAATCTTGTGGATTAACCTCCACAGTGGTTTTTCCCCTAACAAGGTTTCGACGTAAAAAATTATTAGTTTTATGTGTGTCTTGGATGTGCTGATGGTTTATGCTTTCATGTTTATTTATCATATCTTAGAATAAATTTAATAAGTATAATTTATGTCACAACTAATTCACCCCCCCCTCTCAGTTGTTTTCCCTTGTGTTTCCAATAATTGGTATCAGATCTCAGTTCCTTAGAAGAAGCTTAATAGCTTGAAGTGATATGGGATGGCAACATATAAGAAGGATAGTCTAAGATTTGATGGAACTAATTATTCTCTATGGAAGACTCAAATGGATTGTCATCTGAGATGCATTCATGAACCTTACTAGAACATTACAAAGAATAGGTATATCATCCCACAGAATGGTCATTCTACTGTTGTTGAGATTAAGGATGTTGAGTACAATATCAGGGCTAATGAAGCATTGTTGAGTGATCTAACTGATTCTAAGATGGCAAATGTTATGGAGCTGAAGATTGCTTATGAGATAAAGAAAAAGTTGGAAACTTTGTATGAAGGTGATACCCATGTGAAGATTGCTAAGCTGCAAAGCCTGAAAGGAAAATATGAAATGTTGAAAATGGGTGATGATGAGAACATCGCTTATTTTATTCAGAGAGTGAATGAACTTGTGTGTAGTATTAGATGTGTTGGTGGAACATTGGAAGAATCAGAGATTGTTGCTAAAGTGCTCAAATCCTTTCCTGTTGCATATAAAGCCAAAGCTACTGCTATTGAGGAGATTCAGACTGTGAAAAATGTAACCAGAGACATCGTGATTGGTAAGCTTACTACTTTTGAGTTAAGTGAGTTTGGTAATTCTCTTCCTAAGACAAAATCTACATTCAAAGCTACTATCTCTGGACAAGATAACCAAAGATATGATTTGGGAGAAAGTTCTATCTAAAAATGTCCAAGTATGATAAGGAAATGAGAGAGATTGAAGAAGAAGAGAGAAAACTAGACGAGCTTGAAGTACTTATTGTCAAGAGAGTATCCAGAGGAGAAGGTAAGTATAAATGTAAATTGCCTATTAAATATTTTTTCTTGCAATAAGATAGGTCATTTTTCCTCAAGGTGTCTGGAAAGAGTTCCTAAGCCAAGACCTAACAAGCATAGATTCCAAAGAAAGTGTTATTATATTGTTGATGAAGGTGTGATAGATGATGAATTTCATAAAGGGAATGTAAGTGGGGATGAATGGGTATTTATTGCTATCAAGGAAAATGATCCAGTACCTACTAAATTTGCTAGTTGCACAAATATGGAGGGTGAAGCCACATAAGTGGTTTACACTTTTGAAGAGGAAGGAAATTTGAGAAAAAATGACCCCATGGCAAAAAAATTGGTTATAGGGGTTCGCATGAACCTACATGTTCGACTGAACCATAAAGGGGTTCGAGCGAACCCATTAACTATTGGGCCCACATTTCCCACCCAAAAAACAAAGGAAATGTGCATATTAGTGGGGGTTCACATGAACCAGGGTTCAAATGAACCCTGGTTCATTAGAACCCCTGGGGGTTCGCTAGAACCCCCTGGTTCATTAGAACCCCTGGGGGTTCGCTAGAACCCCCTGGTTCATTAGAACCCCTGGGGGTTCACTAGAACCCCCTGTTCTAGCGAACCCCCTTTTTCCCTAATTTTTTAATTTGTTCACATAAAAAACCTAAAATTTTACGCTTTCAAGCTCCGGTTGGGGATGAAAATGGGGGAATATTTAGAAACCAAACTTGGAATCGAGTAGCCTTCAGAACGAGCTATCCAATGAATATAATTTTAGTATGTTTTGGTTTTATTATCTATCTATTTTTAAGTTTTATTAAATATAGGTTTTTCATCGAAAACAAAAATCTCTGTTCTGCACAAGTGGAAAAATAGAAGATTATAAAAAAAAAATTTAAAAATATGAGTGCACCAGATATTGAAGTCCTTGATCCAACAAAAAAAAAAGAGAAGAATTTCAATACATACAGTAAAATTTATGTGTTATACGGTCGCGCTAGGTTTGAATTGTCATTTGATTGACTTTGAAACTTGATTAAAGAAAAAATATTCAATAAAAAACTATCTAACCAAGTGGAAGCACTAGATATCGGAGTTAGAAATCTAAATTTGAAAGAATTGGAATTTTATCCTTCATGGAAAAAAAGTTATGCTTTATACGGTGTGTGTCACTTTTTAAAAATGCTGTTTTTTGAAAAAAACCAATTTTTGTGGGAGATGGAAAAAGAAGTGCAATCTGATTCCAAAAAAATTGAAAAAAATATTTTAGAATCTACAGACAAAATGTGACAAGACTCTAGTTTACATCATCTTCAAATTCCTTATGGTTTAATCGTTATAGGTGCCCGAATGTGGAGATTGTGTTAAAAAAAAAATATCAGTGTCCAGTTAGGCCAAAAAGTGTAAACCACTATTGTGGGATCACCCTGGAGAAAGCTCTAGTTGCCAGAATTGAAGAAAAAGATGAATGAGTGATTAATAGTGGATTCTCCCATCACATGACAAGTGATAAAAGTAAATTTGTGAGCTTGGAAAAGAATGATGGTGGTGTTGTAATATTTGGTGATGACAAAGTTGGTGTAATCCATGGTAGAGGATCAATTTCTCTTGATGGTAAGCACAATACTGATGATGTTCTATATGTGGAAGGTTTGAAGCATATAATCTCTTAAGTTTTGGATAGATGGTTGACAAGGTATACAATCTTCAATTCAAGGATGGAAAGTGTAGAATATTGAGGAGTTCCAGAAATGTGATTGCATCTAGTACAAAAACAAAAGGTAATATCTTTCACCTGAGTGCTGCAAGTAAAATTTGTTTGATTGCTCAAGTTGATGAAAGTTGGTTGTGGCATAGGAGAATGTGTCATGTAAACTTTGATAATATTATCAAGATAAGTTCTACTCAAGCAGTGAGAGATTTTCCTATGTTGATAAAACCTACTAATGCTATATGTAAAGAATGTTAGTTAGGGAAGCAAACTAGAGTTTCATTTCAGAGCAAACAACATTGTTCAAATGAAGTGTTGGAGCTTCTGCATACTGACTTGTGTGGTCCTTCTAGAGTCAGAAGTTTACAAGGATATAGGTATTTCATGTTACTTATTAATGATTATTCTAGAATGATGTGGGTTACTTTCTTAAGGGAAAATTTTGAAGCTCTGGAGAAATTCAATATTTTTAAGGCTATGGTTGAGATAGAGACAAGTCTAGAGATAAAATGTCTAAGATTGGATAGAGGTTGTGAATTCACCTCTGATGAGTTTAATTCTTTTTGTGAAGAGCATGGGATAAAGAGACAATTATCTGCACCGCAGACCCCTTAGGAAAATGGAGTTGTGGAAAGGAAGAACGGGAAAATTCAAGATGTTGCTAGGACTATAATGTTGGAAGGGAATGTTCCGCATATCTACTGGAGAGAAGTTGTGAGTACTGTCATTTACACTCTCAACCAGTCTGAGTACAAATCAAAGGTGATATTGGTAAGACTCCTTATGAGCTATGGTATGGCCATAAACCTACTGTTAGATACTTCAAAATATTTGGGAGTAAATGCTATATCAAAAGAGATGAGGATATAGGAAATTTTGATGCTAGAAGTGATGAAGGAATCTTTCTTGGTTATTCTACTAAAAGAAAATCTTGTCAATGCTACAATAAGAGATTGAGGAAAGTAATTGAGAGTGCTAATGTCAAGGTTGATGAAGACATGGCTAGACCATCTAGAACTTGCGGATATGATTCAAACGATCAGAATGACAGTTCAGATAAAGTAAAGAAAGTTTAGACTACAAGTCAAGTTCAAATCATTTTGGTCAATCAAGAAAATCAAGAGGAAGGAACTAGTGAAAGTGAAAAAGTAAGATCACAAGAGCCTGAAGCTCAAGAACATCCTAAGACTCCAAGGTATGTAAGACTAAAACATTCAGAAGATCATATTATTAGTGATAAGAACAAATGTGTTCAAACCAAGAGAACAATTGTAGAAGAATATTATTTGATCTCAAAGACTGATACTAATAGTGTCAATGAAGCATGCAAAGATGAACATTAGGTGGAAGCAATGAAAGAAGAACTACTGCAAATTGAGAAGAATGATACATGGATTCTTGTTCCTAGACCTAAGGACAAAAATATAATTGGAACTAAATGGGTCTTTCAGAACAAATTGAATGAGCAAGGTGAAGTTGTTAGAAACAAAGAAAAACTTGTGTGTAAAGGATATTCTCAGATGGAAGGAATTGACTTTGAAGAAACTTTTGCTCCTATTGCTAGGATTGAAGTTGTGAGACTATTTCTTGCTTAAATGCTTCTTACAAAAACTTCAAGGTTTATCAGATGGATGTCAAGTCAGCATTTCTAAATGGTGAACTGGAAGAAGAAGTTTATATTGAGAAACCTGATGGATTTCAATTGATTGATCAAGGAGATATGGTTTTTCGGTTGAAGAAAGAATTGTATGGACTCAAGCAAGCCCCAAGAGCATGGTATGCCAAATTGGACAAGTATTTGTTGAAGCTTGGATTTAACAAAGGTATTGCTGACAGTAATCTGTATTTCAAGATTGATCATGATAAAGATTTGATTGTTGAAGTCTTTGTTGATGATATCATTTTTGGAGGAGATAATAGTTTATGCATGAAGTTTGCTGATGAGATGTAGAGTGAGTTTCAGATGTCTAAGATTTGAGAAATGAAATTCTTTTTGGGATTGTAAGTTATTCAACTAGATAAGGGGATCTTTATACCTTAGTCCAAGTATGTGAAAGAATTGCTAAAGAAGTTTGGTATGGAAGATTCAAAGCCATTTGGTACACCTATGTTGACCAAATGTAAGTTGACACAAGATGATGATTCTCCTAAAACAAATAAGACTAGATACAAATCCATGATTGGTGGATTGCTTTATTTGACTCAAACTAGACCTGATATCATGAATGCCATATGCATTGTTGCAAGATTTCAAGTTGATCCTAAGAAATTTCATTTGAGAGTTATGAAGAGGATTTTTAGATACTTGAAGGGGACAGTTGATTTTGGCCTATGGTATCCTAGAGAAGATGACCTTGATTTGAGTGCTTATACTGATGTTGATTGGATAGGAGATGTGAATGACAGAAAAAGTACTCCAGTGGTGGTACATTTTTCTTGGGAAAGAAGTTGATTTCATGGTTAAGTAAGAAGCAGAATGTCATTTCTTTATCTACTACAGAAGCATAATACATTGTTACTACTAACAATTGTACTCAAGTATTGTGGATGAAGTAGATGTTGAAAGATATCAGAGTTGTGTATGATGAACCTATTGCTATATTCTGTGATAATTCAAGTGCAATAAACATTTCTAAGAATCTGATGTTGCATTCAAAAACCAAGCATGTATATCTATCAAGTTTCACTTTTTGAGAGAGAAGGTGAGTGAAAAGGAAGTCAAATTGGAGTATGTGCCCACTAAGGAATAGATTGTAGATATCTTTACCAAACCTTTTCCTAAGGATACTTTTGAGTATCTCATAGGGAAGCTAGGGGTGATTACCCCTCCTAATCAGAATTAAGATGCATTGACTTGCATCAGTCTGTGCATTTCATAGTCATATCTTATAATCTGGATTGATGTTGTGGTGTCTCCTACTCAGGGGGGAGTAGTCAGATGTTCAGAAATGTGGTTCAAAGCTTGTGTTGAGAAAGATAATGTGTATCTTTGTCATTGATTTCAAAGGGGGAGAAGAGTCATGTGAAAAACTGTGAAAGAGTTGAGGAGAAAAGAGTCAAAATCCAAGGGGGAGAAAGTACTAAGGGAAAGTTGTGTTGATGGTGTTTTTCACATCATGTGTTGCCATCAATGCCAAAAGAAGAGATTGTTGGATATTGTTGATATGTAGTTTTCATTGATGTCAACACTATTAGAATTAATGTCTTTAAGGTTGTATATGTCGAGGATATATAGAAAATTGTAATAAAATAAGTTGTAGGTTGCCAGTGATGCAAGGAAGTTCAATCTAATGGCTAGCTCAGTATATTAATGATTAGAGGTTTTGGATCAAATGGTTTTTTGTTGAATATATCTAGTTTATCCACATAAATTTTCTGAGATCCGCATGAAGATTTGATTGAGTTATGAGTAGTTGTGTTCTTACAGTTGTTTTGTTGTTTCAATTGGTGATCCTGAAAGAAGATAATGTGATTCTAGTAATTCTAGTTGTTTCGGATGATTTTGTGGTGATTCATGATGCTTGTGGATGCTTCTAGATCGTGCTATATCTGTGTTGTACATCGGCATTGATCATTGTGCTTGTGATTGGTGATTTTCTTCTGTGTGTTCATGTTTTTCATGATCAATGCCAACAGGGTGATTGTAGCGTGTTGTGGATCTTTGAGGCATAATTTTTGAAGGTGGTTTGTGTTTGAGGATGTTGTTTTGATTCCTTACTATGTTGTGGCCAACATTGGTTGGTTTGCATTGTAAATTATTTATTGATTTGGGCTGACAATTTGTACATGTTTTATATTTTGTTAAAGTCGACATGTAGTTGATCTTATCCTTAGTCGCGGATATATATATATATATGATTGTTTATACCATTTGAAGATATGTGTGAGAGTGGTGTGTGAAGTGTGTGAGTGTTGTGTGAGAATAATGTTCTAATCATTTGAAGGAAGAAGAAGAGTGAGCGAGTGAGAAGATGTTTATGTGCTTAATTGGAACTGTAATCGGGCATTAGCAGATGTTATTTTCTCAATTCAAAATCTTTTGGATGTAATCTGAATATTTTTGTAAGACAGTGAATCTTCCTTTGGGCAGTAAGTCTTTTGTATTTGAGCAATGAGATCTAGGCAGTGTGCCTGAATAAATGTGCATTCCCCATTTACAATTCTTTTATACTTTTAACAGAGTGTAATCTTGTGGATTAACCTCCACCATGGTTTTTCCCCTAGCAAGGTTTCCACGTAAAAAAATTCTGGTGTTATGTGTGTTTCTAATGTGGTGATGGTTTATGCTTTCATGTTTATTTATCAGATCTGAGAATAAATTTAATAAGTATATTTTTTGTGACAACTGATTCACCCCCCCCCCCCCTTCTCAGTTGTCTGCCCTTGTGTTGCCAACACTACAACTTTCAAAGATTCCTCCCCTAACAACAATGAGGAATTATTTATTAAAGATTAAACAAGTCAAACAAAAGGTTGGATGAGGCATGAGGTTAGAGGAATCTTATCTTCTTGAGCTAGCTTCTCGCTTCGAGATGATACTTTCCATAAGAAACACTAGATTTTCATTCATATCCTCTATTAGAATAAAAAAGACTTGGTAGCTTTTTGTTCTTGTGGATAGTTGACTATATCTTGATCCACAAAAAGCATAGTGTATCTATGGGTAGTTGAGTATTAATCCACAAATTTGGTGATTTGCATCTATAGATAGTTGAGTATATCTCAACTCATAGATCTAGAGGTATGTACCAATGCATAGTTCAATATGTCTCAATCCATAGACAATTGATTGTTGTTTCTATTCCAATTGAGTATATCTTGATTCACAATTTTTTGGTTTCCTTGCATTGTGGATAGTTGAGTATGTCTAAATCTAGAGACCTAAAGGTGTGTATGTATAGATAGTTGAGTATTTCTCAATCAATAAAAGTATAAGTGTTGTTATTTTAGTTGAGTATGTCTTGATTTACAATTGGTTAGTTTTGGTGTATTGTGGATAGTCAAATATACCTTGTTTCACATGCAAAGTGTCGTACTTGTGAATAGTTGAGTATGTCTCAATTCACATGTATTGGTGGACAATCAAGACATCCACTAACAAAATCAATTTGATGTGTTCCAAAAATAGATTATTATATTCAATTTATATTCAAATTAATATAATAATAAAAAAATTAAGAATATTATATTATAAATATAGATTTGTAATAATTAATAAATCATTTAAACTTTATAAAGATATATAATACTTATTTAGGATTCGATCTGCAATAATGTGTTGCTATCATTTGAATAAATCATGACGTGATCCGTAATTCTCTGTGTTTTTTCTCTATCAATTTCAACTCAACGCACCAAAGAGTCTCACCAACTGTCAACTCTCCCTTGCACGCTACACAGTAGAGAAAAAACTAACCGAGCTAACTACCACCATCTGAACACTGTCTAAGCTACCATTGGTTGGATCATTACTCCTGCTGGTCTAGAGCTCAAGTGCCCCATTGTTGAATATTTGAAACCTAATGTTTCCATTTTCATTAGCAATTATTTCTCTCAAGTTACAGTGTGTGTATATATATATAGTTTGAACGCTTTGGCAGTGCATTCATAAGCTGTTGTTAGCTACAACCGAGCCTCTGTGACTGTGGATAGCTGTGATTGATGCATTTTCTCTGTGTAATTTGACTAGCATGTTTCAAGCAAGACTTAAAATAATAATAATTATCGATTCAGTCGAAACAGGCCGTGCACTCTACGGTTCTCAGAATTACATTTTCAAGCAACCTCAAAAGTCATTGCCATATTTAATGCAAGTCATAACTATCCTAGGGGCTGATACCACCCAAGGCATGTTGGATTTTATGGTAACAGTAAAAGGTACCTTTCAGTACAACCCTATATGCAGGTTATATCCAATCGACACTTAGCCAGTGCATGCAGTAGTTCAGAATCCACGTGCAATAGCTACATATTGCATAGAGTAAAAGAATTTTAATGCCTAGAGGTCAAAGATTGTCTATTTTTCGATAGCCCCATCATTCTAGTTTTCAAATTTGTTGAACAATTCTTAAGGAGTTATTTTCCACAGTGTGTCAAATTGTAATATTTTTATCAGGGTTCAATCGTGTATTTTTACGAGTCAAACTCATTGACCCATGTTTCATGAGTCGTGGTTCACAAGAACCCATCTTTCATGATAGTGAATGATCCACTTAGCACATGTTGCATCTAGGTGATGCTCATAGAGGTGAAGCACTCGACCTTCCTAGGAGGTGACCATTCTAGGAAGGCCCATTGCTTCACCTCTATGAGCATGACCTAGATGCAACGAGTACTAAGTGGACCATTCACTATCATGAGAGATGGGTTCTTGTGAACCACTACTCATGAAACATGGGTCAATGAGTTTGACTCGTAAAACTACACAGTTGAATCCTGATAGCAATATCACAACTCCTAACAAGCTTGATTCTGAGCTCACCTATTTTTGGAACCTTAATCCTCTTCGAACAAATCTTGTAGCAAAGTATCTGCTAAAAATACAAACTCTTTCCTCATATTCTTTCTTAGACCTTTTCAATCTATCTGTTTCACATCGAAGATGATGTAAACTAATCCCTAATTGAACTCCAAGTTATATTTACTCCTGTCTATACACCTACAGAAACTTCCAAAAATACGCCCAAAATCTTATAAAATTATATATGTATAATGATACACAAGCATAATCCTATCATACACATTATTAATTTGCTGCCTTTCCATATAAATGGATTTATGATAGTGCAGTGTACCGAAATCTATGAGCATTAAAGGTTATACCAGTATCATATAATATTAGCATCATAGCTGGAGTCCGATAATCAACAGTTACTATATTTGCTTTTCCTGGCAGTTCCCTATAAGGTAGTCGGTTCCCCACATGAAACTTTCGGTGACAAGCCATGTGAAGGGCCCTACCATTCACATCGTCTGGAGGGTTGCTGAGCTGCTATGAGACAAAGGCTGCCATAGAAACATTTTTAATTGGCATGCCAGACCCAGGGTTGATTGTGAGAATTAATTTCTGAGAGAATATTTTCCACCACCTCGTCTATGATAATTCTCAATGAAAGATCTTAAGCAATCCAATTATGATGATTTACTATCCCCACAAAAAATAAATTGAGCATCTTTTGGCTACCCAATGATTTCTTCTTCAATGAAAAGTAACAAAATATAGTTTTTAATTCCTGGTTGCACTTTCTTTTCATGTATATATGTATATTATTCCAGTTTCCCTGAAATTTATGTGGGCCTTGAATACAGTGGGCTTCGAGGATAGAACTTCTTTTCAAGAGCATTATTCTGTGAGACTTAAAAGAAGTCAGAAAAGGTCAAGGCTCTGTATGAGATTGAGCCATAGATATGTCCCCATTTTATTTTTCTACATTTACCTGATTGGTTGGTATGAACACTGAGATCTCATATGGTGCAGCAAGTACCACAAAGAGCATATCACTTCATGTCGGTAGTGGAGATTAGGTTAAATAGTTATATTTGCCTGTGGTCCCAAAAATCTTGGGTGCTCATTCTTGCACTTTGCAACTCCTGCAGGTCAAATTATGTACTTCGTCTTTGGACAATGTAATGAAAATCTCGGTTGCCCTTTGCAGTTCTTGTAGGCCAAGTTTTGTACTTCAGTTTTTGGACAATGTAATGAAAACCAAATTGAATAAATCATTTCATACCTATGAAATTTTAGAATAATTTAAAACAATTTTTATTATTATGTTTTACAGATTGATTTTATTAAATTAATGATGGTGATTTAATTTGTATGTTTATGTTATTTTTCATTTAGTTTTAAGATTCTTTTGATATATAAATATATGTTATAATTATGTGTAAAGTTAAGTCTCTTATCTTATGCCACCTACCTATCTATTATGTATGCATCCTTATACATTTATCCCATATCGCATTCATATGTTCACGCATTTTCATAAATTTGCCTCATTTTAGTAGACCCATACTTCTATGTACATGATTCACCCACTTGACCAATTCAAATTCAAAATTAAAATTTCAAATTTGGGTCAACCCCTACCAAAAAATGTTCCCTCCAAGGGCTAACTAAACAAAACTTGAAAATTGTATTGTTATCCTTGAATTTGAGGGCATCCAATCCATTAATTTTAATCATCTAAAGATCTACGAACTATATTTACATATTATTCACATTTTAGACTTCAATTAGGGCAATAAAAGGACTATAGATTTGCACAATCATTCATAAGAGCATATGCATGATTGGAGATTATTGCTTTTGATTATTCATACAAATTTTCATAGGTTGACCTAAGAGAACATGTCCCCTTGTGGCATACCAACAACCTTATTTTCTAAACACCTTCTATGGACTTAAATATCAAGAAAGGAAAGAGAAGCAAAGATGAATCAAACAAAGTGAAGAGAAGAGCTCACTTTTCAAATCAAATCTAAATAAAGAAGGATAGATCATGGTCATAGACTTGGCTAATACACGGTCACCTTAGAATAGTGAACACAGGAAGGAAAATTAGGATTTTTTCCATTTGTCCACTCCAAATCAAATGGAGTTTGAACTTGATAGTTCATTGCGAACCAATCCCAAATAAATGGTTAGAGTCAACCATTATAGTTCCAATACAGAACCCACAGTTGTACAGGAAACCAATGAAAATCTTTCAAACCAGAGACAATATTAAAAGTGGGTTAAAATTTAGAAACATGGACTTTGTCCAAACCCCTTCAATATGACAAAAGCTCACCCGAATTTTCATTTTCACGCGCACTTTCTGCTGACAACTTTACAGATCCATCTCCACAGTGCGGCGTGGCGAAACAGTAGTGAAGCGGTAATCGGGGTTTCTCCGCCGTGAAAGCAAATTTCCGATTCCTCTTCAAGAGTTTATCATTCAGTTTGCATGACCACTATTGAGCCGAGGTATTTAAAGTCGATTTTTAGAGTTCAAAATGCGCTTTGTTTATTTGAAACTAAATGCAATTTTTTTTAAATTTGTTGAATTCAAATTGCACTTGTTTGAAAGTTTTTAAAGCATTTTCAATTTAGTATTTTGCTTCCCCGTTTTGCATATATTTTTGTCTTGTTAAACACCTTTCAAGAGAAAAATGAATATCAAAACTATCAACTATCTGTTAGGGGATGAGAGGTCTATAATTCAAAACTACACCCATTGAACTTGCATTTATATTTGGCATGTATTTTAACTTGTTCAATTTTTTTAAATCAATCCAAGGGTTTGAGTAAAGAAAAATGAGTTTCCTCCCAAAGTTAGTGCAAAGAAACATTATAATGGCTCTCAACATAGTCTAAAAAATGGAGATAAATAAATTCCTAAAGACTAGAAGTGTAGGGGTCAAGGTCACAAAATAATTTTAAAACTACAAATTTAGGGTCAAACTTGTAGATGAAAATGTAAATTTCATACATGTAGGGGTGAACCATGAAAGTCATAGCTTGGTTTGTTAAGGTGTCATAATATTAAATCTTATAAAAAATCAAGAATCATATCATTGATTATGTACATTACAATAAAATATCTCCATATAACAAATGAAGCTAAAAACCCTAACCTTCTTTGTGAATTCTATAGTGTGCTTGCTACATGAGTAATTTTTTTTATGAAAACCATGTTTAGGAATGAAAATATCCAATCCCTTATGCTTCTAAACTAAAGTTTGCAATGCTTATGGTTCTTTTGGCCTTATAGATTCTTGAATCATTTTACAATATAAAACCAAAATATAACCTACTTTGGCTCTAATAATTGTAAACCCTTTAGGAATTCTAAATTGTTGCATCTTGTCTTGATTTTCCCACCATTGTTATTCCTTTTAAAAATTTTACAAATTAGGCGAAGAATCCTTGGACTTATATAGAGGATCCTTATGTATGTTCTTAAAATTATTTAAGGTTAAATGACTTAATCTAAAATAAAGGCATATATGGATCTCTTGCAATTGTAACCTCTTTACTAGTGTTCAAACATATTTGATACCTTGATGGCATGACATAGATGATGTTGCTTGATATTTCTTTATCCATGGATACCCAAGTAAAATATGAGATACATCTAAAAGAAGAGAAATAATATGACATAGAATAGAACTTCCCTCATCTTTTTTTGGGCAAAAAGGCTAAGGTAAAATAATGGTTTTGATCCAACATATCATTAGTCAGGCTTTTAAATAAACCCTCAAATATGCATATGCTTGTTGATAAAATGATGATAAAACAAAATTCAATGCATACATTTTATTGGTGAGCCAGATAAATAAACACCCTTACATGGTTCATGATCACAAGTAAGGACCATTATAATTATTTGGTAACATCTCACAATGTGAAGAAGCTGTCAAAAAAATTAGCATACCTAAATCGTAAATTGACTTGTCATAAAGTGGGTGGGTAGCTTAGTGGTGGAGATTTGCATCCTAACTAGTTCATGGAAATTTCAACATGGTATTAGAGCCAAGCTGGGTGCATTTGACACCTATGTTGTGGCTCAAGGGAGTGTTGGAGAAACTGATACACACACCTAAAGCCATAAAAGACTATACAATGTGAGCATGATAGAATAATGAGCATCCTAATAACACCAAATGGGAGGTCCTAAGTTTGAATATTGGTTAGTCCATAGAAATTTCTATAAAAGTCAATCACTAGTACATAAGAAGAAGAATAAGTACCCTTATAATTTTTATTAATACCAACAAATTATCATTCCTCACATACATTGGTGAATCAATGATTTCAAGCTCGTCAACATGTATATGTACCTCAATCTCATGACCCTCATATAAAACCATTTTATTATATTTATTTAGTGTAAAATATTTAAATTTTCATTAGGAGGAACAATTGAAGGATTGACCCCAATATTAACCCCCTCAACCTAATTTTTTTTCATCAATCAAATCCTTAATCAATTGTTCCTTAATCCCATAAAATGTTGAGTATAATTACAATTAACTCTACAATTTAATAAAAAAATTCTTTCTCATTATCTTTGGGGAATAACTTTAGATTTATCTATTAGCTAATAGGAGGAAGTGTAATCATGTACTAGTAAAAATTTTTGAAGCACATTTTACAAAGGGAAAAGCTGGAGGCTTTAGAGTCATAATATTAGAAACATTTATAATGTATAGTTTGTACAATGGTCATTTCCATTATTTTTTACTATCCTTTTGGAAATAATTTTTCTTTTCAAATTTACAAGGGTAGGATGATGTAGATGAAGCATTGGAAGATCCATAATTAAGTGCGGTAGCCTCTAACAACTTTCGTTCTTAACATTCATCTCATAAATATTAAGAATGTATATATACTGTAGATCCTTGTTCTGATCAAAAATCTAAAATAATAAACTTCAATCCAACATTCCCAATATTTGCATGACATTTCAATAATAAAATAAGGACAAATGGAGAGATAATACTATTAAAATTTCATGGGAGGAAGAACTTAATAATAACTTATCTTCATACAGAATCTGACTTGCTTGCACTAAAAAGAACTTTTAACCAGATGTGTGAGATCTGCTAACATTGTGCATCCTCAAATCTAGGATCCAAAGTCAACAAAAATGGATATGTAAAATTTTTCGTAGAAATTAGCAGATTGGTACTTTGGAATTTTTTATATGTATGTCTTTTTGTTTCCATTAGGTAAGGAATCAACATTACTTTTCATCTCAACAAGCCTTTAAACATTAATGCCAAGGGTAGATAGAGGCACACTAGGATTAAGAACATGAATTAAAGTGGCAAGATGAGAAATGGAAGGTGGTGTATAAATTTGTCATGACATAATAAATGAGTTAATGGGTAACAAGACTTATCAGGGAATAATATAGTGAGGGTTTTATGGGAAGTGTAAACAAAGCGGTAGTTTAATGTAGGGAACAAAGAGAACTATGTGCATCATAATAAGTAAGCATGAGATGGATCTGGGAAAAAGGAGGATAAATTTAGGGGAGGTGGTGGAAGAATAAATTATAAGATAGATAAGTCGCTAAGGAGGAATACATGAAGAAAAACGGGTCGGGAGGGGAAAATGGCGCACATCCTTAAAAGGGATTGTTGAGCTTATCCTTTTACCTGTTAACTTTAAAGTACTTTCTTTCCACATGGCTTGTAATCAACGCGTGCCTTGAAGGAGATCAATCATTGTACGGGATTAACATACTAGCCAGAGCACCCAAGATCGAAAGTTGTGTGCATCAAAGCTATATGCATTTCTATTTTCTCAACAGGGCCCCCTCATGGTCAAATGATTCTTCTCCATTATGATAAATTTAGTATCATTCATAATTCCCCAATCATACCAATTTGCTTGATTCACAACCATGGTGAGGTGGGATTGAGGCCCATGACTTCTTATAGTTGGGAAAAGAGGATGATTTTGGTATTAGAAGGAAATAAGGATCGGACAATGTTTAGATTTTATTAAGAAATTAGACAATGAGAAAGCACTTAAATCTAAAACTAAATAAGATTCAAGAAAACCTTTAAACTACTTGGGTATCAAAGAATGATTTACATAATAAAAAGTTGAAAATCTACAAATAGAAATACCAAGTTACAAAAACAAGAATAATCGTTATGGTAATAGAAATTTGAGAAAATGCTTCCTCTTAAAAAACATAACATTAAGTAACAAAACATGATTCAAGTACTAACACATTCAAGTACCAAAACATTAAGTATGATTATTGGGATGAGAGGATCAACTTGGGGAGGATTATTATAACATCATTAGTTGTCCAACTTTTTAATTTTATCTCTTTGTGTTTCGTGTTGTTTTTAATGTTTTTAATTAGAGTGCGGATGATGCTAATATACAATTTCAATTTTAATTGATTAATAAATACTATCAAATGCGTATTTAATTAAATTTTAATTGATTTATAAATACTATCAAATGCATATTAAGATAAAATTTAATTTTAATTTTAACTTATTAATAAATACTATCAAATTGAATTTATATGTATAAAATTAAATTTTAATTTTAATTAAATAAGCATTTTATAGTATTTATTAATCAGTTGAGATTAAAATTAAATGCATAAATACTATTGTGGGAAAATTGTGTTGTCCATGTATATTAGTCATGGGTTATGGTTGAAGAATCAAGGCATAGGGTCTAGATTTTAGGGTTTAGGGATTAGACTCTAAGGTATATAGTTTACAAGTTTCAAGGTTTTAGGCCGTGTTCTTGGTTGGAGGTTTATCATTTATCATATATTATTTATGGTTTAGTGTTCAAATCTATGGCTTGAGTTTTAGGCTTCACAATCTTGGGATCGTTACTTAAGGATTAGGACTTTGGTCTTGTAAACTAGGGCTCAATATTTAAGGTATAGGGTTCATGGCTAAAGGTTGAGCATTTATCATTGATAATTTAAGATTTGGAATTCAACATATAGTATCTAATATTTATAATTTAGGATTCAACATTCATCAATAAACATTTATGGTCCAATATTTACTGTTAATATTTTAATGTCAAAATTTAAGGTTCATATATGAAGTTCAAATTTCAATTTAAAGCGTTTAATATTTAAGGTTTAGCATTAAAATTTATTAGTCTATTTTTAGTAATTATGTTTTAGAATTCAAATTTATTTTTATATGTGTATGGTTAAGTATTAAGGTTCATTGTTTAGGGTTAAAGGGTCAATTCCTAAGGTTCAAAATTAGGGTGTAAGGTGTATATTTTAAATTTCAAAGTCTAAAGTTAACATTCAAGGTTCAAATTTTAAAATCAAGGGTTCAAAATTCAATGTTTAACATTGATATTCAATAGTTTTATGTTTAGTTATCATTTTTCAAAATTTAAATTTACTTGTCTATGTATAATGTTCATTGCTAGGGTTCACTATGAACACAACTAAAGGTTAAAGGCACATGGTTTAAAATTTAGGGTTTGGCATACATATTTCTAGGTTCATCTAAGCTTTATGTTTCAAGGTATATGGTTCTTGGTTCTTGGTAAAAGGCTTAGCATTCACCATTTGGTAGTTAGGTTTTAGGTTTCAAATTTAGTGCTCAAGGTTTAGGATTCATGGACTAGGGCCCAAGATTCAATCATCTTAACTTTGAACTTATTGCTTAGGATCATTATTCAAGGTTTAGGGTTCAGGGCCCAAGGTACAAAATTTATCATTCAAAAATTATTATCTATTGTTTAATGTTCATAGTTCAAGGGTTAAGGCCTCAATTTTTCCAATTAGGGTTTAGGTTTTAGAGTTCAAAATTTATGTTTTATCTTTAAAATTTTAAGGGTTCAATATGTAATTTTTAGCATTAATATTTAGGTTTTTTGTTATCTATTTATAGCCTTCAATATTAAGATTCATTAGTAAGGGTTCAACGGTTGAGGATAAGGTTTAATATTTATGATTTAATTTATAGAGTTCAAAGTTTATGGTTTACATTTCAATCTTCAAATTTAGGGATTTTATTTAATAATCTAGTAGTTAAGATTCAAGATTTTAAGTTGGGGCTCAAGGTTTAGGCTTGAAAGTGTAAGGCTTAGGATTCAATGGTAATGAATTTAATCTTAAGGATTAGAGATCATATTTCAAGATTTAGGGTTAATGGCCTAGGGTTCAAATTTTATTATTCATCATTTAAGGTTTTAAGAGTCAAGGTCGAGAGTGGGACATTTAGGTGTTGGGATTTATTTTTTAAGGCTTACGATTTAGTCTTTAGGTTTTA
Organism: Sequoia sempervirens; assembly: GCA_007258455.2. Classification (NCBI taxonomy): domain Eukaryota; kingdom Viridiplantae; phylum Streptophyta; class Pinopsida; order Cupressales; family Cupressaceae; genus Sequoia; species Sequoia sempervirens. The sequence goes on along the minus strand of VDFB02000013.1, from coordinate 166,463,882 downwards.
GCTTTTAAGGCTCAATATTTAGAATTTAAGGTTTAAGGTTCTTGTTTTAGTTATTTTGGTACAAGGCTTAATACTAAGGTTCATTTTTTAGAGTTGATAATTCAAGACTTGGGGTTTAATATTTAGGTTTAAGTTTCATGATTTAGAGCTTTTTGTTCTTACTACAAGGTTTCACATCCATCATTCAATGATTAGGGTTTGGGGTTCAAATGAAGACTTTAGGGTTTATGAATCATTACTTAGGACTCAAGTATTAATGATAAGGTCTTTAAAGTTAGGGCTTACAAATCAATATTAAAGGCCTAAGGTTTAATATTTAAGGTTTAATATTTATCATTCACCATTTTATGATTTTTCATTTAACATTTAGTGTATAGTGTTTCATTTTTTATGATTCAACATTTAGAGTGTAGGGTTTATAGTTCATGGTTTGGGCTTTATATTTTTTATTCAAGGTTTGGCTTGAAATGTTACGTGTTCAAAATTCAGGTTTAAAAACTTAAACTAGATTTTTATTTATAAAAAATAGCCTATGCATAAATTATAATGTACTTTAAAATAAACATTATTTAGGGTTTAAAGTTTATGGTTTACCATGGGCTTAATAATACTTTGGGGTGGGCTTATAGTTTTAGGATTTGACCTAAACCATAAACCCTAATCCATAAACCCCATAATATTAAACCCTAAATCTTAAACACATTTATGTAAAAACCTTAATCAATAATGTTGGTGTAAATAGGTATTTTCCCTATCTAGTCTTATCTAGGTCCCATTTACATCTTATTGGAAAACCATTCATTGAAATTTTTTGAAGCCCACAACCGAATGGTTTGTGATGACCTCTTGCCTTCAAAAATTTCTATTATATGCTCATCAATTTCAAACCATTTTGGGGTTCTTGAATGTTTTTAAATTTTAACAAACTCATTACAAAAAGATGGATTTTGAATTTCTTTTTCTTTTTCACATTTAGGTTCTCTATTCTTATGTAATTTGGAGACACATTGAGTTTCATTGGTTCATGTGAGATATTTATAACAAGTATGCAATAAAGTCAAACTTTATTAGATTTGATTCAAGTAATATGACATATTTATTTTGCTTTCCATTCTATAATTTTTTCACGTTCTCAAGGCTATATAATTGAGATTCATTTATGTTAGCACAGCTTCATTAGATTAATTAT
>VDFB02000013.1:166082523-166462593 GCA_007258455.2 Sequoia sempervirens | reverse complement strand
ATACATACACACACACACACAATCTGATAAGAATATATCATTGTATGCAAATACAATGATATATTCTTATCAGATTATATATATATATATATTAATTATATATATACAACCATTTCTGAAAAGAATATATCATTGCCTACAAAAATATATATACATTCTGATAATAACATATAATTGTCTGAAAATAATATATCATGGTCTGCAAAAAAATATATACAATCTGATAACATATCATTGTTTGAAAATAATATATCATTCTCTACAAAAATATATATACAATGTGATTAGAACATATCATTGTCTATGGAGCTTCATGTGGTGAAACCCTACATAGCTTGATATGATGAAACCCTACACGACATGACTATATATAAATATATATAATTGTCTGCAAATTGTAATCTTAAAACCGGTTGAAAAATTAGGACAAAAACTGTATACCCATTAATTTTCATGATTACAATGTAGAGATTTGAAGAGAATCCAACAAAAATTATATACCCATTTAATTTCATATGCATATTATAATTATTGAAAATAGAAAACATCTACCCATTAACCTGTATCCTGAAACCCCTCAATAATTTGGGGCAAAAACTGAAAACCCATAACATTTCATGATTATACCAGCGTTTGACAGTATACCCATTAAATTTCATGATTATACTTGGTCAAAATTCCGTCAATGTTCTGTTTAAATCACATTACATGTGATTAGTTCATAGAATAATGTAAAAAAAAATCATAGCAGTCAAACCCTCGATGCCATAGACAAAATAATTCAAGAGGGATCAAATTTCTACCAGTCACATGTAAATAGAAATGATTACAGTCAAACCCTTAATGCCATATAGAGAAATGATTTTTAAACACACCAAAATGCACTCAAACACCATCGACGCCAACAAAAACCCACTGTTGAACTAACAATATTGTAGGTGAAGAGAGGTGGAGACGTTACCTACAACAGAAGGGAGCCAAAGGAAGTCGCCATAGTCACATGAGGTCATGTCGACGACGGGAGAAGGCAGACAACAATGGAAATGAGGAAAAAATCCACGAGAGATGATGAGTTTAGGGCTTAAAGATGCCCAACAACCCGTGGTTAGGTAAACTCATACGCATGGTTTGATGAAGGCATATGGGGCACGTGGTTAACAATATAATGTGGTTGGGTTGAGATTAAAGCGACCACCTCCTAGCAGACCCATGTGATATATTGAGCAAGCCCACATACAAACTTAACTTGAAATAGGTTTATAAATTGATAATTATAAATAAGATTTTTTTTTAAAAAAAATATCTTTTTAATAAACGGGTATCAGCGAAGTAATGAAAATGTAGCGGACGGAGGTCCAAAAACACCTTTTTTGAGCACCTTTCGCTTTACAGGTTCCACAAGGCGCGTTTTAAATACCCAGAAGCCAAATTTTTCTTTTTAGGTCCTAACTCACTTATGAAGAAACCCAATTTTTTTTTTTTGAAATCGGAGCATTTTGCACTTTGCACGAATGGGCGAAGTTAGCCCTAGCGACTATTGGTACGTTTCCCCTACTTGTTTAATTAAAATAAATAATTAATAATCAAAATACCCCCTGGTAGTTAAATCCATGAGCCTGCTAAATACCCCCTGGAACATCCCTATTGAATTAATTTGTACCAAATTTCATTAATTTTGAGAATTAGTTATTTTCGTGAATTTCACCGTTGCACCCGATTTTAGACTTAAACCAAAAAGTTGTTGTGTTAAAGTAGGCAAGACCAATTTGACATCACTGAAAGACACTTGAATTACTTTGAATAATGAAGCAACATAAACTAACATTGATCAGAGAAAGAGATTTCACAATCTGATCATAAACACAATTTGCATGCTCCAACCCCTGATAAGGACTTAACGCATCAATTTGAAAATTGAGCAATTGATAGGCAAAACCCAAGAAAATAGTTTCATAACCATTGAAAAGTACTAACATAATATATTTCAAGAAGTGGAAAAGGTTTTAAAACTATAAGAAATCTCTTACCAAAACCATTTTGGAACTTGAATGAGGAATTTTAGGTGGTTAGGACTACCTACTTCGGACCTCATAGAGCAAACCAAAATCAATGTTTTTAATTTTATTTTTAAAACTTTCTCAGTTAGGTGAATGCATTTTGGAACTCATTAGTGGTTCATGAACCCTTAAAATGTGTTGAAAACCTTAAAATATTTTTGACCATATGATGATGATGACTTTCAATTAATGTGAGATGTTGAGTAATCACGAAAAAGATAAATTTTATAACTTTCAACTGAAAACTTGTATATTTTTTATTTAAACTTGACCTCACATTTATAACTCCATAAAGATCCTTGATAATATTTTTTTCTCCAACCTTTCTAAAAATCCTATATAATTATCTTTATAGTATGCTTAATAGAACATTATAAATTTAATATTTTTAAATAGAAAAAAACTTGTCTAATAACTTGTCTCATTATGTTCAATAGGAATCTTGAATATCCTTGCAAAACTATTTTCTTCTAGTACAAGTGGATTTCTCGATTTAATTGTTTCGACAAATCTAAGTCAAATTGAGCAAAATAACCTATAACACCAACATTTTATGGCTACAAAATGCAATTTTATGAGAGTCTACATTAGGGGTATCGAAGAACCATTATGATCAATAAATATTGACTCAAATGGGTTTTGAAAAAAGGGCTCAACACATGATGACGATTGCCAATTTTGGTGTAAAATTTTAATTTGTATAGACCAAAAATGGCAAAACATTATTGAACACACTAATTCACCATAGTGGCTAAAAGGGCCAATAAATTATAATCTATAACTCCATGTCATCCAAATATTTTATAGAAAAATCCTATTACACATAAGACACCATTGGCACTCTAAATATTTACATGATTTTTTCATTCAACATGTAGGTATAGATAGCACATAAAAATGTCATATATGTGTCATCCAATAGCAACAAAATTGTGGAAACTTATCTAATTAATACCAAGGAAATCACAAAATTTATAGATCTCAAAATAATGCAATAAGAATATTCAAGTCTACATTGGTAACAAGCAAAATAGAGACAACATGTAGATGTTTTCATGATAGGGTGTTGCCACAATAGTGTGTCCCACTTTTGTGACATCCTAATTTTTGCCTAAAATCACTTATTTTTAGAAAAACTAATGATTTAAGCCTTGAGAGGTTCCATCTAAAGGTTTTTAATTGAATGGGATTAGATAAGACCCACTTAGATCAAACCCCCTTAGATAGAACCCCGCCAACATCAAATCCAAAACCAAGATCCAAAATACCACAAATCCACAACATGGAACCATTAGAACTCAAGAACTACCATAAAATATTTGAGTGACTAATCACATACCTATAATATTGCACCGAGATAATATATAACTTGGAGACATTTAAAATGCATTCACATTTATTCCATCATCACATCAATTTTATCCTATAAATTTATTTTCAATATTAATTAAATTAAAAATGTATTTAATTATCGTTGATTGTTCTTTTAATGTTAATTCAATATGTTCTGACTATTTAATTAACCAATCTAATATTTCTTCTAGCATTAATTAAATAAATTACCTTATTTACTCAATTAATTTAACTCATTCTACCTTTTCTTCTAATATTCCCACCTTGATTGAATAAATCATATTTATTTTAAATTAATTAAATCACTTCCCTAAATTTTTCCCATAAATAAATAAAAAGACCAATATATATTTAATTCCTTTAAAATCCCCATCATTATTCGTTCAATAAACAAATTGGATATAGCCAATTAATTAACATTTGCAAATTTCTCCACCAAATCTTGATTTAAAATAGTCAAAATTCAATCTTACACAAGGCTCCAAAATTTTGCACATGGCTCTAAGTACAAAAAGCTTCAAAAATAACCTTTTCAATCTCCACCATTCATCAATATTTGAGTAAATCTCCACCCCTCATTTCTCCTACATCCTTGCACTAATCATGAGCACCAATCACATGATTCCATTTTTCATATTCTCAATCTATTCTAAGTGAGAATCAACCCTAAACCTCCATCTCATGAGATTTCATCTCATCCCTTCATTTAATCAACTATAAATTTGTAAATTGAACCACTCCAAAGACATCTTCAAGGAAGACATTTGGATACCACAAAGTTATGATGTGGGATTGGGAACCCCACACTCTACATCAAAAAATAATTACAACTTGGAGAAATCATGTACATTGTCATCAAATATTTATAATGGTGATATCTTTCATGTCTTTTATCATTCATGTATTCTTTTTTCTCTAATTTAAGGTGTATACTTAATATAAAGATAAGATTGGTATCTTGTATTGTTCCTATTATCATAATCCTATAGTCTGGTGTTCACAATGTTTCAGGCCTACTAAGATCACATCCCAAGATAACTCTTATCATTTTTTAGTATTTTGTGAAGGAGTTTTATAGATTTTATAATGTATAATTCCTATCATCCTCGATTTAGTATATTTTTTTATTGAATAATACATCTAGACTATGAAATGGTGCATCTACAATAACCACTAGTATATTTATAACCTGGGGTGATCCCACAATACTAGTTTACAATTTTTGGCCAAATTAGACATTGAAATATTTTTTTCTAACTAAATCTTCACTTTCAGGCACCTATCGCGGCTAAACCGTGAGGAATTTGAAGATGATGCAAACTAGTGATGTGTGAAATTTTGTCTGTAGATTCTATATATATATATTTTTCAAAAAAATTGGAATCATATTGTACTTTTTCCATCTCCTTCGAAAACTAGTTTTTTTCATTAAACAACATTTTTAAGGAGTGACGATCACCATATAACACATAACTTTTTTTTCATGAAGGATACAATTCTTTTTTTTTTGAATTTAGATTTGTAACTACGATATATAGTGCTTCCAATTGGTTTCATAGTGTTTTATTGAATTATTTTTCCTTAATCAAGTTTTGAAGTCAAACCAATTACAATTCAGACATAGGCGGACCGTATAACGTGTAACTTTTTTTGTATGTATCAAAATTCAATTTTTTTTTGGATCAAGGACTTCAATATCTGGTGCACTCATATTTTTCTTTTCTTTTTTGATAATCTGCTATTTTTCAATATGTGCAGAACAAAGAGCTTGATTTTTGGTGAAAAACCTATGTTTAATAAAACTAAAAAAACAAATACATAGTAAAACCAAAACATATTAAAATTATATTCGTTGGATAGCTCGTTCTGAGGACTACCATCATCCAATTGGGTTTGTGAAGTCTCCTCTATTTTCATCCTCAACCCAAGCTTCAAAGTGCAAAATTTTGGACTTTTTTGGTGCCTGAGGGGGAGAAGGGGGGAAAAGGGGGTTCACTCTAACCAGGGTTCGAGTGAACCCCCTTTCCATAAGCCTTCACTTTTGGCTTTTTTCTGGGAATGGTGGGCCCCATCATTAAATGGGTTCGCTCGAAGGGGGGTTCTATCGAACCCCATTTGGGTTTGCTCGAACCCCCAAAAACCATTTTTTTTTGCATGGGGTCATTTTTTGCAACTTTTCCTTCCTCACTAGAATTGTAAACCACTTTTGTGGGTTTACCCCCTGGTCACTTAAAACCATAAACCCTCATATTTTGATGCGATAAATTTATAGAGTAGTCCACCTATAGTGTTTGTAGTGTGTGCACACCCTAGTGTAGCACGTGCATAGGACCATAAGTGTATTTTGGCATAAGCACTTCACCTTGTATTTCATCTGCAACACTAGTAGTGTAGGCACACTTACTAATGACACACTTTTTCAAATGGTGCATATGCACTTATACTGGCATAGAGGCTCTATGTAATAGTGTACTTGCATTCTATTTTTTACTTTTTTCAAGTTTTGTGTTTTTATCACCAACACACATCACTTGTAGGGATATTTTTAGTCTTTTAATGTCATTTTATCAACTATTTTGATGTAGGTTAGTTGGTAGAATACCATTCATAAGGCTACTAACATTTATTTTGATTTTATTTTCTTTTTCTAAGGAGAAACTAATTTTTATGCTAGTTTTTTGTCTCAAAGAGTGTCTATGATCTTCCTTCATACTTAAAGGTGGGCTTGAGAATAAAAAACACTCCTTATACTCATTCACATTCATATCTCACATTGTTTTCCCTAAGGGTAAATGTACTTGTTTTCTTCATTTGTGTGACCTAGGAATGCATATACTCTTCCCTCACATCAAAAGGTGATCTTAAAAATAAAAAAATATTCCTTTGTCACTTTTGAGTTTTTCCCCAATAGGTCATACTGTGTATGCTCTTTCCTTACACTAAAATGTAATCTTGGAAACCAAAAATGGTTTAACACTTTTGCTTTATCTTCTTTTAGTGGGTTTTCCTTAGATTTTATCACTAAGTGGTTACTTAAACCGTCACATGTTCTAATGGGGTATATAAATCAAGGATAAAATTGAAAAACTTTCCAAGAGGGTACATTTGTTATTTTGGGATAACATTAAAAGAAACTTAATATCTCCAGGTGACATGGAGGAGAGTGATTTACCCATTCATACAAAGTTTTTAGCCATATACCTTTTGTTATGAAAAAATTCCTCAAAGTGAAAATAAAGTTATGGAATTGTTATGTAAGGATAGAAAAATAAATGAAAGTGTGATTCTTTGGTTAAAATGGAGATTAAAGAAGAATATTTATGATAACTCTTTTAAAAGGGAGGAATAAATATACATATTAAATAATTATTAAAGACAACCATTGTGAAAGAGTTTCATGGTTTGGAAACCACCCCTTATGTGAGACTTGGAAAGGGTATGGAGATCACTCAAGGAAGAAGAAATTAGTTTGGTGGGATATGACATTGGAGAAGGGGGCACACATCATGTGTCCTACTTGGGGTACAAATTACACCCAAGATTGTCTTATCCAAGGCTTTTATGTGAGTATGCACACATTCCTCAATGTGGGTAGGCATAATGTGAGTAGGCACACATTTTTGTGTGAGTGGGAATACACTATGTTTCTACATGGGTTCTCTAGAGTTTTCATATCTCTGAGAGCCAATATCACTAAAATATTCCTAAAATGAGAGTGGCCTTTCAAGTCTTGTGATTCAGATAAGTATGAAACTTATTATTATTCAAAGATATTTATAATTATAATTGATATGGATGGTTTAATTAAACTCATTAAATATTTTATTTTTTCCTTTTTATCATATTCATACTATTGGATGTCAATTTATATATTAATGATGGTGTTCTTAATTTGCTTAAGTCTTAAATCTTGTTAATATTGATTAATAATCATTTTTGTGCATTTATATAAATTATGAATATAATTTATAATATTTAAACTTCAATAATAGCACCAATAAATCTACTACTATATAAAATTAACTCTAATATATTAATCTATCCAATTTTATACTTGGAGTTCAAAGTAGTACATTACACCTTGCTTCATGGAATATGCATAATGGACATTAAGGTATATCAAGGACATCCCTTGAAAACCTTGTATAAACCTATAAATTTGAATCTTTTGACTATTTGGACTTTTTAGTGTACCAATATGTGGTTATCCCTAGGAAGTTATAGTGTACTTCCAAAAATGGAACATAATAGGCCAAAAACACTAAAAAATCAAGTTTATGGTCAACTCTTTGGGATCAATAGGGTGGATCTATAAAACCAAATATAAATAATTGAATAAATTAGGGTGTTATCATGTTTGATTTGTTTTAAATTTTGAAAAATTATTCAAAAATCCAAAAAATCCAAAAAATTCAAAAATCCCAAAAATATTAAAAATCCTCTCAAAAGTCAAAGGCTAAAGAATCCAACAACAATGCAAATTACAAACCAAATTCATAATCCTCATCCCACATGGAAACTAAACCCACTCCATCCACAAGGTAAAATAAAACTTCCAACCTCCAATCCAAGGTTGAATTCAAACCTCACATCCAAATCCAAAAAAAATTATCATTACCCAAAAATCCCAAAATCATCCATCCTAAACTCAACCATTTAAGGTTTAAACCTTAATCCTAAAACCTAATGAAGAAAAAAAACCATATTTATCCAATAAAAAAATCATTCTAATCAAAGCAAATTAAATCAATCCAATCATCCCAAGTTCCTTAACCTCAATCCTAATCTTCACTAAAATCCCCCATCATGTTACCTCAATCAAGAAAATAATAAAACCAACCTAAGGTCCTTGACCTTAATACTTAATCAAAATATCAAAATCATCACTTTTAACTTTCCTTTAAGGTCCTAAAACTTAGTCAAATCAAACATCTACACCTCATCAAGTTACCTAATTTGAAACATCATCCAAAAAAATCAACTTTATCATCAAGTTACCGAATTTGAAACATCATCCAAAATATCAACCTCACCATCAAGCTACATAAGGTCCTTGACCTTCATCCAAATCATTATCAAGTTAAGTTAGATCATTGTATTTATCTCCTAAAGTAGAGTTAATCTCAAAACTCCCCCCATAGTCTACAATATAGAATGCACTCGGTTGCTTCAATCCTTAATTCTAAGAAAGTGTCCATTCTCTTTCAAAGTGTCCATTCTCTTTCATAGTTCATACAGTTCTCTACCTCTAGTCCCAAAATATTATTCAATTTTTTCTATTGCTCTACATATAATGGTATAAATGGGGAGGCTTAACAAGCTAGGTGCTCTTTAAGACCTTGTTCTTTAGATATAATCTCACCATTAATTTATAAAAATAACATTCAAATTCATCTCATTAAAATCCAGACCAATCTACCCTCATCAAAAAATAAAAATACAAATCACTTTATCCAAAAAACAGTTGTAACCTTATTCCCCCAATCATGTGATTCCAATCAAGTTAAGTGGAAATGTCTCCTTTGGACCAAGCTATGTACATGTGCAAGAAATAAATTCCCAACATAGATATTCCAATCCCATTGGTGACACACAAATTCTTCATAATAAAAGTGAATACTCGCCAAATCTTAGGCACTTATTTCATCTAAACAAAATTTAACTACGGTGGATCACTTTTTCAACAAATACAAAAATGTATTGCTCCAACATTTCATTGATGTTGGAGATAAAATTCCTCCAATTTATAAATTAGACAATATTAATAACATTATTCCTCCCAATTTTCCTACTCACAACTTTGATAATACATGCCCTCAAAATTTCATTCACTTAAACCAAGACCCAACTAATTTCCATTTAGACCAAGCTTACAAGAAAAGTGCCTAACCACCTCCTTCTACCCAAAATAACACCTCATCTAGAAACCAAATTAAACAAGAAAATATCATTATCCAATTCCCATCCTTGCTATCTTCTATAAAATCTTTTGGCTCAATTTTGGATAGTAGAGAAAAATGTACATGTTCATTCATCCCTGCTAACCTTCTCCTAGTTATAAATTCACTATTTTTATCTCCAAGAATTTGGCTCTCAAAGTGATCTCTCTAAACATACCTTGCCATAGTTTTGTTATTTGATCTCTCAGTGTCACTTTTTGTATCTTCTTCACTAATGCAGAATGATCCATCAGAATCACTGTCATCATCATTTGATGCCAACTTATAGTGTAGTGTCTCATCAACTTTTACATTTACACTTTCAAAAATATTCTTCAATATTTTGTTGTAGCACCTATATGCCTTGCTTCTAGTTGAATAACCAAGAAATATACCTTCATCATGTCTTGAGTCAAACTTACTCAAATTATCTTCATCTCTTTTGATGTAGAATTTTCTTCCGAATATTTTGAAATGTTTGACTAATGTCAGTCTACCTTTCCATAGTGCATAAGGTGTCTTCGTGTTATTCACTCTTATTTGTCCTCTGTTAAGAATATAGAATATGGTGTGAACAACTTCTCTACAATATATATCAGACAACTTAGATTGATTCAACATTATCCTTGCCATTTCATGAACTATTCTATTATTTCTTTCTACAACTCCATTTTGTTGAGGGGTCCTTTTGGTCGAGTACTATCCCCTAATTCCATGTATTTCTCAAAAAATTCTTCAAATTCATCAGAAGTAAATTCACCACCTCTATAAGACCTCAGACACTTGATTGTATGACCAACACAGTCATAATGAATAGCTATCTTCCTTAGGGTAGAGGATTTTCTTATGCTTATAATAAATTTTCTTCTTATCCTTGGACTTCATAGAGTTATTTTGATAAGACTTATACTCTTTATGTTCATCACTAACTCCTCTTAAAGGACACTTAGCAACAAAGTGGCCTATTTTACCACAATTAAAACATTTAAGGGTAACATGCCTTTGTTCTTGTCAAAACCTTTCTTTAACTTCCTTACAATTTTTTCTTCTTGAAGATTTGATTCATCATTGGAATCAAAATCTTCATTTATCTTTGATGCTTTAAAATTTTCCTCTTTCTTTGAAGATTTATCATTCACAATCCTCATCTCATATGCAATGAGTGTCCCATGTAGTTCATCCATTGTTAGACTGTTCAAATCTTTAGCTTATTCAACAAAAAACTTCTTTGAATCAAATCTTGTGGGAAGGGATCTAAGTAGCTTTCTTACAATCACTAGTTATTTCACTTCTTCACCAAGTCCTCTGATGGTATTAAAAATTTCATCCACCTAGAGTAGATATGCAACAATATTCTCTTCTTCCTTCATCTTTAAACACTCAAATTATCCTCAATAGGTTTGAAACTTTGCTTGCTTGAATTTTTCATCACCTTCATAAATATTGTGAAGCTTGCCCCAAATCTCTTTTGTTGTCTTGCAATGCATTATCTTGACAAACTCATATTTGCATAACCCACATAAAATAGAATTATTTGCTTTAGCATTATTATTAAAGGATTTCTTTCCTATTTGATCTCTTGGAGGATTTTCAAGAATTTTATAACCATCTGCAACATATTTCCAAACATCAAACCCTAATGTCATCAAGTAGGCTTACATCCTCACACTCCATAAGGCATAATTAGATCCATCAAGTAGTGGTGCCTTGTTTGAAGAAAGACCTTATCCTGTCATGTGTGTCATCCCATATCTAACTCAAGTTGTTAAGCTTCACCAAGTAACTTAGCTCTAAAACCAATTGTTAGACCCACAAATACTAAGAGGGGGTGAATAAGTATTTAATAATTTTTATTTTGAATCGCCGCATTCATAAAACTATGAAAATATAATCAATTATAATGCAAGTAATGAACATATCCACACAAAAGAACACCAGATTTATGTGGAAACCCAAAAGGGAAAAAAACCATGGTGATAAAATTTTCTTGGAACTACTGCCCAAATCCAGCCTCAAAGAAATAATATAGAACTTATAATTATTTTGCAGGCACCAACCTACAAGAGACACCAATCCCCTCATATTGAGCTTCAACATAGTCATTGAGCACCGAATCAGATTTTAAGAGGCTTCAAGCTCACATTACAAAAATAAATACAAATCTTATTTTACTCAACCTGCTCTATATCAACAAGCAAACACTTCCTATGTTGATATTTCAATTTCACTCATCAAATTTGACTTCTCTTTGTACACTACACATTCCTACAACTTCCACTTTCAACAACTATTACTCCTCATTCTCTATACATCACACATTTTCATGAAAAATGATCCATAATATATATCCATTCCATCATGTTTATAATAATTCATTTCATCCAAGGATAAACCTAAATTTAAAATCATATGAAACATGTATTCAACTCAACCCCAAAACACATGGGTTATCACATGTGTAAGATGATTTTGTGTGCTTTCTACCATTATCCAGGTGGCGCATGCTTCCCTTCTCTAATGCAAACACTCAAAAATTATTTATAGTCAACCAGCAATCATAGACTTCACTCTATCACTTTTATCTTGATGCTATGTGATTCAAACCCATTGAAATTGTAGAAATTAAGATACTTCATGTGTAGTGGTACTTAACTTCCAAACTACAAGCCATAAAAATTAACAACGGTAGACCGTGATACCAAAAATAATGACAGTTTAGTATAGTACATATTCTTATTTTGAACAAAAAACCTTAGAATACTACTGCTAACACTTTCATACTTTCACAAAAGTGGTAAACAAATAGGAACCACCAAATCTATATGTACCTTGACTTCCCATGTTGTCCTTTTTCAATAATGATAACATCAACATTTTGCAAAAACTACAACAGAATATACTACTTTCACATATATGACATCAATGAGAAACTGCAATTGACATACCACTTTGGCATCAATAAATCACACCACTTTGACATCAATGACAACAATGTGTTAAATAAAACCATCATGTGATGAATTCGTGTGGTATAAATCACTAGAGTCAATGATTCATGTATTATTTTTTGAATCAATAATAACTAGGTCCTTTCCCTTTCCTTTCCCCTTACTTTTATGTGTGTCCTTAGAAGACCCTTATGATGAACCTTGTTTCACTAAGTCAAGCACTTTATTATTATTATTTTCAAGTTGTGTTAGGTGATTAATCAACTTCTTCAAACACCTATGTTCATCATGGCCAATATTTTTACAGTAGGAACACTTGTCCTTCTCATTCTTAGGTTGTTCACCTTTTGTAAAAGAGGTCTAATTTGATACTTTTATGGAAACAAGTAAATATATGTTTTCTTCTTCTCTCTTGGTTCCTTTGTTTCTTATATTGCTTTTTAGACCATTTCTATTCTTTTGTGCCCGTATTTATAGCCAAGGAATGTGACTTTGAGGGTTTAATTGTACCTATTTGGACTAATTTATTTTTCTCCCAAGTGAGTTATGTAGTAAATTCATCTAGAGAAGGAATTTTGTAGGTGGAACCTAGGGCACATTTTGTGGCATAAAATATAGAATAATTAAGCCCAAGCCTAGAAATAATACTTAAGATTAGTTTTTTATCATCCTTTTAATTCCACACTATTTGATTTTCAATATAATGGCTTTTAATTTTGTAAATAACTCACATATACTTGTCTAAATTAAGTTGGGCTTAGTGCAATGAGTTCATTCTCCAATTGATGACCCCTCAATTCATCTTGCTTACCAAAGAGGTTTTCCAATATGTTGTAGTCCTCATTAAGATTAGTAAAGATTCAATTACATGAAAGAGAAAGTCTAGAGATATAAACATTCACAAAGTACCAAATGCCTCATCACATTTGTTCAACCATATTGGATTTTCTACACATTGTGCAGGTTATGTTTCAAGTTCTATTGTAACTCAATGTAATCCTTGCCTTTTGAGATAGACTGTCATTTTAGATTTCCATTTAAAATATTTATAAGGTGTTAGGATAGGATCTATTGATTGATTCACTAATGCAAAAGAGTATAATGTTAACGTATAAGAAAATAAGAGTTTTCTAAGGCACATAAGGCACCCCCTTTTCACTAGTTTCTAAAAATACCACCTCCAAAAATTATAATGTTGACACTTTATAATTAGTGTGATTTACAATACAAATATCAAATTTATAGACTCTTATAAAGCCTATAATGGACAAAAAACTAAAAATATAGATCAAGTACAATATGAGATTAATTTGAGAGCACTAGTGTGTAGTACATAGAAAATATTCTCCTAAAAAGAGGACCAAAAAAGAGTCTATTTGGAAAAGTTATGGCTCCCAAAAGGTCTCAAAATGAGAAATGTGCAACAAACTCTAGAATAATATTCAATTTCTTTAAAAATTAGAGAATTACATCATAAAACCAATCTCACCACAACATAAAACATAGAATTCTACCCCAAATAAAAAAAAATGTGTCAAAGGAGGGGGCTAATTTTAAAGTAGGATGTTGATGTCAACATGATGCCATGATGACATTATTACTAGTATATTCAAATATGTTTCTATAATATGCTTTATAGTAAGTATGTTCCAAAACCATCAGTGGTTTCCTACAAAATTGTTGTTAGCCCCCAAAGCCACCAAATTTAAATTAAAAGCCACCCTTTTTCATGTGAAAACACTATTGGGCACATTATTTGACAAATATTGAATGGTGGGAAAGGGGTTGCACTAATGGTGGTGCACATTGTGTGAGTTGCTAGAGGTGGTGGCAAGTTTTCTACCACATATTGATGGCTTGGGTAGCGGTGTGCTACCTTGGTGGTGGTAGCATGGTGTTATATAGGTGGCACCACTACCTACATAGTACTTGAACACTATTTATTTTTTACTATTTAAAAAAATATGTATAGTATGACAATTTGTACAACCTGGGGGGGCAATTTTTTTGGTCTCAAACGTCAAGTTCTCCAAAATCAATGATTTGGCAGTCAATATTTATATTTTTGGGCCTTCTGAGTGTGATAGCAAGGTCTGTTTGGGTTGAAAATGCTCCAAAATATCATCTACCTTCTAAAACCATGCTTCAAACCCCTGTTTGTAGTTGGATGCTTTGATCTTCAATTTTAGTGAAATGAAAGCCAATTTTGACTTTCTCAAGCCTTATGGACACTATGAAATAATTGAAACTAACTCTAGGATTATAAAAAAGCTACAATCACCTAAATTTCACAAGAACGCTATATGCAAACCATAGCGCTTCAAATGTTTATTCTTCTTCTAAATTGTTCTAATTATCTAGATTATTAGAGTATGTAAGAGAAGAGAATACTAGGCTTATTGGAGAAAAATATTGGCACCTATTAGTTTCAAATCTCTCAAAAAGATAGGACTATAAAATAAACTATACCAAACACCTAAGTTGTGATACCATGTTAGATTCTATGAGAAACAAGAATATGAGCCAAGATCTGATGTTGATCATAGATCACATGCACTCTAGTTGACAAATGATCAAAGATAAAAAATAATCTGAATAGAGAGAGAATCCTCAAAAAGGAGAATTCAAGAGACAAAATATAAAGAAAAGAGGTGATTAGTGAATATATAGCATAAAAAGGGCATATACATCCAAGGTGTAATAACTCTATAACTATCCAAAGTAGGTAGGAGTTTTACCTACTTGGTAAATTACAAATTACATACTTGCACCTATTTAGATAAAGACAAACAAATGGTTATGAGAGGTGGCATAAAAATCCAAAAGAGGGTTTAAGACTTAACTGCCCAAGTGTGGGTAAGAGTGACACATGTAACTAATGGATTATGCCATGTTTTCTCATAATAACCATGCCTAAATAATATAAGAAAGCTTAATAATATGTGTAGGAAAAATAAATATCCCCCAACATAAGGAAAATAAAAAGCCTACACTAACAATATTTTCATCATTTTGACCTTAAGTCATATTCAGATTGTTAGTGAAATTTTTTTCTTTTAGAGATGCTTCAAAACTCATGAAAATGTAATTAATTGAAAGCTTCAACCATAATCGTTTAAAAAGGAAATTTTAAATTTACATGTTCAAATTTATTGAGGCCAAACATTCATATCAAAATCAAAAAGGGATTTGAAGAAATTTAACATAGATTTAACTTCATTAAATCACTAGATTTAGATAGGAAAACATGCATATTGAATTTTGTTTCCTCCCTTATATTGAGAATTTTTTGAAAGAATAGTTGAAAGGAAACTCTTTTGTTGATTATATTTCAATATAAATAAATAAAGTGATATTAAATGTATTCTTCTTTTTTTTTTTGCCAAATTTTAAAAAAAATGTTTGAAAATAAATAAATTTAGTTTATTGATTTTTTATTTATTTGAAAGAAAGAAAGTTTCATTGTTGATTTAAATTATTATTTTGAAAAGAGATGAAATTTTTTTTCCACCAAATTTATCTTACAAAAGCATTAGATTTCATTTTTAATTTCATTAAAGACAAAAGAAAAATAAAAGGATCTTTTTCATTTAGATTAATCATAATTCTTATTTTATTTGACTAGTGGATCTTTCAAATTAAAAATGTGATATCTTAATTTAGTTTATTAGGTATTCAATTATCATTAGTTGATTAGATTTATTAATTTAGGTTGTTAAAAAACATTAAACTCTAAAAAATAAATTAATTTATATCCTCTTACTTGTATTAAAAAATGTCTATACAAAAATATATAGAACATATAATATCACCAAATTTATATAACACAATCAAACTTACCAAAACATTTGCATTCAAGTGTCATTTTGAACCCTTTCAAGTTTAATGCTTTAAACTCAAACATTAAATGCCAAACTTATACTTCTAAAGAGACAAAATATATAAAATCTATAGGCCATGTGCAACACAATGAAACTTACCAAAACATTTGCATTCAAGTGTCATTTTGAACCCTTTCAAGTTTAATGCTTTAAACTCAAACATTAAATGCCAAACTTATACTTTAAAGAGACGAAAGATATAAAATCTATAGGCCATGTGCATTCTTGTGAATGTTTAAAATTATTTGTTTAGACCCATTAAGCTAGTTTAAGGGGTTGATATAGGAGACTTGACAACAGTGGTTTGGCAATCTTCTCAAAGGTGTTTGTAAACAACATCGTGATAGAATTAGACATAGGAAAGGTGGAGGTGAATAAAGCACTGCATATATTATATTAATTCATTCCTATGTGACAAAGTTAATTTGCATGTGTCTAATGAAGTTCATAGAACTCGAGGGAATTGAATCTAAACCACAATAATTTGTATGCCTATACAAAGCCCAAAATATGTTTCGAACTAGAAACATCGATTCTTGTACACATGACAATTAATTCAAATTGACATTAAAAATTATATTATTATTTCTTCTCGTTATTTCCAAAACTAAATGTAAATTAAAATTAATATAAATGAATTCAACTCTAAAATCAATGTAAATTAATTCAACTCTAAAATTAATATAAATTAATTATACTTAATTATTTAATATATCTATTAACCTAAACAATTTAAAACAATTTACCTCTTCACAATATAATATACAACAAAAATTCTTTTCTAATACCACATAATCTACAGTAAGTAGACTTTTTTAAAAATCTCCTTTCAATACATTTATTAAATTAATTTTAATGCTCCTAGTAAACTACAAATTCAAACATAGCATATATTTATACAAAATAAAATAATTAGAGAACTCAATTTTCTCTATAGTCCAAAAGGAAGTGGTGAAGTTGGAATTTGGATAGAAGCCCTTTTATTGGCGGGTCCACTTTAATTATAATTTACTTCCTTGCTTTATGGCAAAGCTGCAAATGTCTCGTAAACTCAAAACCACGCCTCGACAAACAAGAGAATTGTAGAATAAAAAGTCCGTCTCTAGACGTTTTCTGTCAGATGTTGAAAGCGATGGGTCATGGGTCATGGCTGGCACACTCCACGCCAAGCAAATGCCTTTGTAACCATCAAACAACTTTTATCCATGTCCACACGTTTTCAAAGGGGGCCAATTTTATAAGACACGTTGCATGGGAGACCTTGTCTCTTACCCATGCTAATTTAATAAGAATAAATCGGTTTATATCTATAATGTCAATGGCTGTAGTCCCTCCGTGGACATTTTGATGTAAAGGTGAGAAGGATAGGGTATCTAGGTAAATAGGGGTGTTTTGGTCTCTTGAGGGGGGTGTTACGATATTAGTTATCATTCTGGTCATTTTGGTTTATAAGGGTGTTCAGGTATCTGTGAATGGTAGTACTGAATTATAATATCTTTTGTTCAAGGGGTCACCAATGTAATTTTTTGGATATATTAATATAAATATATATTTATGCAAAAAAGAAAAAATAATAAATCGGTTTATAAGGGTTTTATGGTATCGTTCATCATTCTGGTCATTTTGGTTTATAGGGGTGTTCAGGTATCTGTGAATGGCAATATTGAATTACAATATCTATTGTTCAAAGGGTCACGAATGTAATTTTTGGACATATTAATATAAATCTATATATATGCAAAAAAGAAAAAGAATATACCGGTTTATGTTACTAACTGATGGATGGATATCGATAATTAATAATAATCAAGTTCAGAAAATATAAATATAAATAAATTGTTTTGTTTAGTAATTGAAGAGGATTTGAAAATATAAATTGTTTTATTTTATTTAAGGTATATTGATTTCTTATATATTTTTTGATATTTATTGGTGTTGGTGGTATTCATAATTACTTTTGTTAGGTTGTCATATAATCGAGTTGTGAGGGGTTCATGTCTTGATAAACCCTTGAAATTGAACAATACTCAAAAAATACTCTTCAATCATGTAGACGTTTCACAAATGATTGTGTACAAAGATTCCATTTACAACACTAATTGAAGTGTGTATTTGAAATGGTTTATCTTTTCTTTTGATGATTTTCAGATGATTAGAATGAATGAATGTCTTTAAATTCAAAGACATTGCAACATATTGTGTAAACATGTGTTTATTTAACCTTAGATGGGAAGGGTTAAGGTGAGAAGTTAGTCAGAATTTTTGAATTTAAAAATTTAAATCGAGGTTGGACAAATCTACAACTACAAACTAATCCTAAGATAGTAAAGGGGCTAGGTCACAATAAATAGTGTGTGTATTAAGATAAATGTGAGCATGGGAGTAATAAATAAATGGATAAGGTGAATTGTATGGGTTGTGAATGTGGAAATTAGGACAAGTGAAAGGTGTATAAAAAGATGTGTAAATGGTAGGTAGATAACATAGGTTAGGGGAACCAACTTCACACAATATTACACCATTTGTTAATATGTCTATGTATCAAAGCACTCCCCTCAAAATGAACACAACTAAATGGTAAATAACATGGATATACAAATTTCACCATTAAGAAACTTAACTACAAAGTTATTTTTTATTGATCAAAGTTAGTAAGATTATAGTTAGACACTTCATCTTCATATTAAAGGATTTGAATATTACACTTTAAGTACCTAGACCATTACAGTTTATTGCTATACCATACTTACATATACTACTACATAACTAAATTTGTGCATAAGGAAATAAAATTTTGAATTGAGATTTTGCATTATAAATATAAAATAATATAAGTGTGCCTAGGAAGGATTAAGTGTAGAGAGGATGCAACTTGGTAGGGCCCAAGTGGGGAGGCGAATATGGATTTCAATGGGGAATCCAGAGGGAACCTTAAAAGGGTTGGGGTTGGATATGTGTTACATGATCACAAAGCTATCTTGTGTTAAGTGGTTCTATCTTTCTAGGAGAGTAAACAAATAATTATATGGGTAGGTAGCTTTTTTTTCCAGTCCCAAAATTACCCGTGAGGTAGATTATCATGAATTGGATGTTGAAGGGGGGCTCTCATTTAGTTGTTATTGTAGTGAAAAGGATCATGTTTTAATTGGTAATTTAATGCAATTTTAGAAGAAGTAAGATGGAGATCATTGAAATTCATCTCTTTCAAGATCTACCATTACTATAGAATCAAAATAAAGTGGTAGATTTTATGACCAAATAGGGGACTTTATTTAAAGACTTCTCTTTGATTGAAATTCGTCTCTTTCAAGATCTACCATTACTATAGAATCAAAATAAAGTGGTAGATTTTATGACCAAATAGGGGACTTTACTTAAAGACTTCTCTTTGATAGAAAGTAACCTCTATTATAAAGAAGGATTGGTCACTTTAAGAATTGAAGAGCTTGACAATCATTATGACATATTAAGGTGTGATAAGAAAGTGTGGTGGATTAAAGTGATTGAAGGATTCTCATGCAGTGGTATGTGATAGGAGTATTAATCTTGTGATTGATAACAATGTTGGATGGAATTATTATTGTGCATTTGATACTTTGAGTGACAATTTTTCAAATTGTGAAGTTGGTGCTTTTAGTTTAGTTTGGGTGCTAGACATAGATATCTTATTTCAAGGTTGCATTGTTTTTATGCCTTTGTATGACATGAGGAGAGTTGTCTAGGCACCTACTTAGTTAGGGACCAGACTTAAACCATTAATTCACACAAGTTTTCTACATTTATGATGTGACCAATTTGTACGTAGTAAAGGTAATCTTAGAGGAGGAGGGTTTCATTAATATTAGTCATTTTAGTATGTGTGTTATAATTCATGTTGATTTCAATGAGAAGCTTACTAAAGTAGTAGTGAAATAAGAACTTAGGGCTTGTATCATGCAACTCTTGGTGAAGGTAAAGGATGGAGATATGAAGGAAGTTGACCTTTTTTAACAAAAATTCAAGGTATGTGGTAAGTTAAAAATGACATCAATCCTTAAATTCTTTGATTAAAGTTTTGTAATACAAATACATGAAGAGGTGCACGAGTTGAGGATGGATGATAAAATATTGGAGGAGTTATGTCAAGACTTGCATATGATAATGAGACATATGGTGATAACTTTTCACAATAATACCTTGGAATTGTCTAGTGGGTTCACGATTCCCCTATTGGAGAGTGGTTTGTTGATCAAGGCTATGTGACAAACAAAGATGATTTGATCAAGGCTATGTGGCAAACAAAGATCATTAAAGGCATCAAGGTACATGGAGTGGTGCCCACTTTTGATATTTTTTTTATCTTATTGGAGGTGGTATTAATTTTAAGAGATATTTAATGTGTGGTTGTGTCTTATAACATGGAAGACAAATCCTTTGGACAACAATAGTGCTAAGATTCCCTTTTAGTATATTGTTTAAAATGATGCTTTTTTAAGTTGTGAGTCTTTAGATTACCATGTGTTGAGTGCACTTTATTTAAAGTGACAAATTTTATTTATTAATTTATTTTGTTAATAATTTTAATTTAATAGACTAATTTGATAATTGCTTATTTATTTCATGATACTTCTATTAAATATAATGATATCTTTATTTTTATAATATTTATATGATATATATTATAATTGAATTTAAGCTTCATTTATAAAACCCCAAGAATATTTCACATATAAAATAAAAAGGTAATTTATTGCTTTAGCCATAGAATATATGGGTGTATATTTTGGAATAAGATTTAATTGCCTTTGGATAATGCCAAACGGGTGAGAATGAGCAATGCCTTCATTGTGAGAGAAGTGTGGGCCCTATTGCCCCCATGGAACATGACAAAACTATGAATGTGCTTACATAGGAGGCATATTCTTTTTACTATTGTGGTAATATAGTCAACATCCTATTACATTTGTGTGATTAGTGGTTTGAAGAAGTATTAGTGTGATAGAGGTGTCCCTTTTTAAAAATTGTCACAATGTTAAAGTAGCTTTTGAATTGCTACATTTTTCTAGATTGCCCTTAGTAGCACATATTGTATATTCCCCAATTACTATTTAAATCTTCTAGATATGTTTATATATTTTTATATAATTTAATATAGAATTAATGGCCACATTTTAAATTTGCAAGTTGAAGGGGTTATTTTTTAAAATGAAACAATAATATAATTTATTAATATATATATATTTTTAATATTCAAGAAATAAAATTTATTTTTATTTTTTAATTAGTAAATATAGTTATGGGGTTGTCTTTTTTGTTTAAAATTAAATGATAGATAGAAGAAAGTTATCATATTAATTTTAAAACTTGCATATAATAATTTTTCAATAAAAAATGATTCTTAAATACACAAATAATTTATAAATATAGACCCTTCTTAAATGTTGGGTGTTCGATTATTTTATTTTCTTAATACTAAACACTATACATAATAATGATAATCTTTTTCATAATAATAACTCTTTTTGTTCATGAATATACAATATAATAATAAATTGTCAATTTTAAATACATGTGTTTAGTTCTTTTTGTAGATGGGAATGAGGTCCCCAATTATAACCTCACATACTTTGATTTAAAAATAAAAGAAATACCAATTTCTTTTGTGTTACATCATATAAATAAATTAAAAAATACCAAACTTCTACAAAAGAAGCTAAGAAAAATAGAGTGTTGAGAAAAAGGTTGATTGCTATCCTCCATGCCATCCTTTTACTTTTCTACTTCTTTATCCTTCTTGTCATGTTGAAGTGTTGCATTTCTAAAAAGGAAATTCATGACATTACTGCATTTATTTCCCTTTCCTAACATTGTTGGTGCAATTGCCCTCCTTGGCTCCTTAGTGAATCATTGAACTCCCTCATCACACCACTAACCAACTTTTCTTTGGTTGTGATTAAAATTGAGTTTGCAACACCTGACATTACTAACAAAGAAAAGGGAAAAACTTCTCCTATTTATCAAAAGATGTTTTATGACTTCCTTTAAGGGATACAAATCTCTTACACATATGTTTGAGAAATCACCATTACCATACTAACATCCCTTAAGATCCATTCTATTAGAAATAAAGACAGTTATTTTATTCAAATCTTTATTGTGGGAATTCCTTCAATAGGTCTCAACCTACTTATTCTTGATGGTGCCTTCCACCAATGGAGACTTAATGATGAATATATATCAAAGATTCTCTAAATCAAAGTGTTCCATTATTATAGTTTCACATTCCTAGGGAGTAACATAAACTTTTAGGTTCATTGAAGATTGAATCCATTCTCCTCTTGCACAATAACATTTGTGGAGAGAAATTAAGAATCCTTATGTTATTTATCTTCTATCACTATCCAAAGACTCTAGATTATCTCTCAAATAGATATTCCAACTTATTGATTTTATTCTTTATCAAAGCCCTATGATCACTAATTCAAATAAATCACATGCCATTGTGTCTTTTTCCTAAAATCAATATTTAGAAAATCAATAACAGCCTCAATAAACACTATTAAAACTATAACAAGAAATTTGTAGGAACCATGTTATGTATGAAGCTTCTCTCTTTTTTATGCATCCCAATCCTTCATGTTTGTGAGATTAAACTTCTTTTGTAGGTTTCTTTTCCAAATGTACCATTTCTAAATCCCAAAGTAATATGTAGGTTGTCTTGGCTCTAGAATAAATTGACTTACTTTTTGCAATATTCCATAATTTTATGGGTGGGGGCACAACATTGTTTAGTAGTTTATATTTCTAGCTTCTAGCTTTTTTGTGCCCATCCATTTGTTGTAAATCCAAGTGGTGCAAATAAAGGACTAGCATATACCACAAACCTCATAGGAAATTTGGAGTTTGTGGAATCCACTCTTCTTGTATATTTGTTAGTGGTACTAGTCGATACCATGGACCTCACAATGAACATCTTTACATCCACCATTCATGTGCATATCCTTTCTCTTTCATTGTGTACATTTTTTCCATAGTTTTTCCTTTATTATGTTCATTGTGTTCATATTCAAAGTTGCAAAGATATAAGGTATTGTAGAAAAGTGTAGGAGGTTAAGGTGATTGAGAAGAAGGTTTTTATCTTTTAGTTATGAGGGTTTCTTTGTTTATGCTTATATTTGATGGATATTTAGTTTGTGCAAAGGAAGAATCATGTTTGCATTAGGCACCATTTAATTGTTGGTATAATATTTTTTATTTCAAATATGGCAGGTTTAACACAAACTCACCAAAACTACAATCTCTTTCTCATTTCTCAACAAAATTTAGAAATTCAAAATGTTCTAGAAAGATATTGAAGAGGATCATAAAAGAAAAATAAATATTTGAGAATAATTTCAATAGTTAATTCATAGTTTGATGCAGAAGACAAAGTCATTTAAATGGTTATTGTTAATTTAATTTATCTTTTTTAATTTTGTGTAGGGATTTTGGAATCATAAGGGTGTAATAGATTTTCAGTTGCACATTTTAATTAGATGCATTATCGGTAGATATTGACATCCAAAGAAAAATTTCATTGAAGGAGGGTAAATATGGGACAAGACAATTGTTGATATTGTAGCACCAAAATAAAGTGCCTATGTTAGCACTAAAAGGGGCTATTAGGAATTACAGTGCATGACATAAAATAATAAAATAAATAATAAATTAACATAATAATGTTAATTTATTATATATTATTTTTTAGTTAGTTGTTAGTTAGTAGTTTGGGTAGTTAATAAGTTAGAAGGCTTTATAAAGCCATAAAATGTAATCATTTGTGTGTTTTTGATAAATGGAGAATTTATAGATTTGAGCCTTTGGCTCTCTCTTGTCACCATTTCAATATATATAAGGAAAAATAAACCTTAGAATATCCTTGTGTATCACTAGATCTTCATGACTATGGATAATAATCAATGGAGCCTTGTGAAGATGAACAAAAATTGCTCTTAGTCAAGTATTTTAAGCTTTCAACCTATTTCCCCATTAGTGATATGTAGAAATATTGGTCCTAAGAAATCTAGTCTTTTAGAATAGAATTGGTGGACCCTTCAACAAGGAATAATATTTCACATGGTGGAACAAATTATTTCAAATCAATGATCAACTTTTGGATTTTTGCCCCTAACTAAAAAATAAGCCTTGATCCAAGAAAGTAATGCAAAATTCAGTATTATTCAATAGAAATAATAACCACAACTTAGATTCCTCTTCCATTTGATAGCCTCTAATATACTTGCATCACTAAACTTATTCAATAGATTGATAATTCTCTCATCACCAAAATATCCACCCATATGCCTTATAATTTTGTGAAGGATTAGAGGTGGCCCAATGGTCAATAGCTAGGGAAATTTCCATTCAAGTAGTATTGCACCACCTTATCCTATATTTTCCATTAGATGAAAAACATAATGTAAAATGAGAATGTAAACTCACATATGTGAAGTGACAATACCTTAGTGAAACCTTGTTAAGTCCAACGTCATGCCACTATTTATTTCTTGGAAACTAATCCATTACAAGCTACAAGTGAGAGAATATATCCAATTATTTAATGTCTATTATCTTCTTTGCCTTGCCTGTCATAGTCAAGAAACCATAAAACACATTTTTTGGTGTTTTTAAAGCTAGCATATATGTCTAATACGCTATTCAAAATGAAATCCATCACTATCGTTTTTAATACAATTTCTAGGAAATGTGTTGTGTTGGGTATGTACATTTCAAATAATGTGGTTTCAAATGATTTTAGATGGCTCATTTTTAACTATATATTAAAAAATATACCTATTGATGCTTTGCCTTAAATATGTACTCCTTTTGGATTTGTTCAAAATATTTACATTGGCATATTATTAGATGTTTATCTCATGCACTTGTTTCTTTGTAATTCATTTTCTACCAATGCTAAGTTGTATTAATGGATGTCTATGGTCTAAAATATCACTTAAAATGTTATTAGAAAACTCATTGTGAACTTATTGAACATGGGTATTATAATCAAGGAGAAAGGGAAGATCAATCAAATAAATTTGTAGTATATGAAGAGTATGCACAATGTGATTCGAGGGATAAGTTTAACGATGGGGGTCAAGGACGGGTGGTAGGCCTAGCTTGATTGGCTAAAGCATCCTATTGCAGGCAAGAGGCAACGAGGTCTAGTCTCCCCACCATCCCTGTGGTACCAGAGGGCATGTCGTGCCAACATCACTGGTCATGTGAAAAAGTTTACCAGGCACACTGCAGTTTATAGCGGGATGGATACTCGATCGATCCTGTAGTCTAAAGAAAAATATGGGGGTCAAGGAGTTTGATGGGATTGATTGAGAGGGAGAGATATTATTGTAGGGGAATCCCAAGCCTACAAGAAATATTGCATCAACTAAAAATATTTCATTTTTGTTTGTTACGATTTTGAGCTATTAGTTCTTTTGCAATCATTTTGGTTTATTATAGTTGATTTTCTAAACACAATCATCAATTTGAGCACTCAAACGTGCAAATGGATTCAAATATGTTATAACACATGTCTCATTTTATAACAATATTTTGTCCAAAGAATCAACAAAATATCTAGAGCATATCAACATGTCCATTTAGAAATTCTTATTTTATTGTAAAAGGTTGCTTGCTAAATCAACTTAAGGAGTTCTATGAGACATGCACCATGATTTGTATCCCTACATCAAAGGATAATAATAGGAGAGGATTTTATTGATTTCATGTTGGTTTGTGTTTGGACTCACTTTAAGTTTGGAATCATATTACTTTTTTATTGATTGGTATAGACCATGTACAATATTTTTTTACTATAAAGGAGGAATAACTCTTCAGAAAGTGGGGCAAAGGGAAACACTAGATTTGAGGACCAAGTGGTTTCTAGTAAACCACACCAAAGATATGATAGAAATATCATCTTGAGGAAACTAATGTTTGAGGCTAAAATCTTGTTTAAGGCTTGATTTATATTATAATCTAAGACTAAGGTCTATTATGATTGTAAGCCCTTGTGGTGAAAATTATTTAGTAATTTAGCTATGGAGAAATAATGTATTTTATAATTCATTATCATATTGTTATGATCTTCAATTTTGTTGTAAATTAATTGTGAGCAATTGCATTAAGGATGCATAGTTGGATAGTTCTTTATTGGACCCTCCATCCATGACTACAAGTGGTATTAGAGTAAACAAAGTTGGGAAAATAATTTTTTTGGGATAAATCTTCTAACACAAATTTGTTGAGTAGAAGGTATCAAATTATGTAGTGCAGGAGGAGGATGGAGGTGTATTTTAGTGCTATTGTGTCTAGGTAGAAGATAACCAAGGTCATTAAGGTTATTAATAGAAGTAAGAGAGGATGGTGTAGGCATATTCTATGTTATTGAGGTTATTAATATAGAATTGAAGGAGAGGGGTTCAACATCACTTTAGGGAAGAATAAGTGCAAATATTAAGCAAATAGACTACCAATTGAGAGGAATTTTGTAAGAATGAAGAAGAAAAAGCCAAACATATTACCTTGTAGATGAAAGTGCCAATATGAGACTATTTATTAATGGTGTACAAACTTAATTGTAAAATAATATTTTGGAAGGATTGGTGGAAGAATAAAGTGGACATGTCACCAATTTGTGAAGTAATCTAGTGATAGTGAAAGGATTCATTGAAGAATAGTTGGTGTGAAAGGTGAGTAGTTTGAGCACCACTATTTGAGCTAATCTAAAAATAAATATTTTATGACTTAACTATCATCTTGAATATTATATGAATGAATATAAAACCTATAGTTAGGGTTACAAGTTTAAGAATAATTCTAAGAAAAGAAATAGGGAAAGGTATAAAAGTTATAATTACCAATAAAAAGGTAAAGAAATACAGGTATATATGAACCTAAAAAATAATGAAGAGGGAGATATAAAACTCAAAGTAAATTTAAAGTTGTAGAGTGAGTATATGAAAGGTGCAATACAAGTTAGAGGATATGTGGCTAAAGATTTAGTGTTAGAGAGGGTTAGAGATAATTTATCTAGTAGGTAGTACATGAATTCAATCAAAATATTGTAGAAAAGAGTAAGAAATGTCAACATAATGTGGAAGTTAAATTAGAAGGATTGTTTACTATAACAAGTTTTCAAAGAAAATTGAGTATCGTAGACGAAGATGAAAGAAAATAATGTGTCTAATTTAGAAATAAAGAAGATGAAGAAATGAATGTTATCATAAGCATGTTAGAAGAACATAAGGATTATATAATAATTATTTTCATGTTTCCATAGAGGAAAAGTTTGTGACAAAAGAAGACTTGAGAGGAATGATGAAAGAAGAATGATATGGTAAGTATTTATTTAATGTTTTGAATTTAATAGTAGTGTAATATAAAGGTTAGAGATGTATCAAGTATATAAAATATAAGAATTTAATTTTAGAATTCATTTATAGGGTACACAAATAGTGAAAACTAAGATTGAATATAGCAGTGGAAGCAAAGACATTATGGGTGAAGATGTTGAAATCAAGATAGTTAGAGCTAGAAGTAATTGTAGTAACACAAGTATCAAGGATGAGGATGTGTTTGAGAAAGTAAATATAGAAGTGAAATGAAAAAATATTTTTAGTGACATAATGCATAGAAAGGAATCATGGTTAATATAGTTGTTCTTAGAGAATTGAGATACTAAAGATTGTACAAATAAGAGTTGTGAGAAACTCTAGATTATGGAATACTATTGTTAAAATATTTGGGTGATGTGATTACAAAAGTATAAGTAATAAATAGGATTAGAAGAAGGATGAGAAAGATGAATTCAATGATATGGTGGAAAAGGTAAATTATAATTGTTTGGTAAATAAGATGTTGAGTATTGAAAACTTGTAGAATGGAACACTTTATGGAAAAAAATATAATAATTAGGAGATAGTCTATGATTGGTGAGATTGTCAGATAAAAAGATATCTATATCGTTGATGATAGTGTGATGAATGTGAAGAAATAAATAATTTTGAAGAATGAAGCAAATATATTTCTTGAAAGGGATGGTAAATTTGGAGAAAAGTATAGTTGCTACCAAAGAAGAGGATAGGTGGTTAAAGAAGATTAAAATTAAAAAGATGGTGGAAATCCAAATGATCCAAGTTGATAGGTGAATATATAGTTTGTAGAAAGGGAAGAAAGGGAAGCTAAAACTAAGTTGAAGTATCTAGGTAAACCATTGATGAAGAAGTTTGTAGTAACATAATTGAATGATGACGAGTTGAGGATTGACCAGAAGGTGTTATGTGTAGTTTTAAAATATATTAAAGGAAAGAAAAGATTATTTGAATGGAAATATATAGTGCACGATGAGTACAAAGTAGTTGAAGGATGTTATATTTAGAAGTGATGAATAATTGTAATTTCATACTGGTGATTGAATATTATCATATAGAAAGTGTGCAAATGAAGATACAAAGAGATCTAGATATGTTAAGGAACTGTGCACATCAAAAGAATATTTGTTTGAGGAATCAAATAAGTCAATTAGAAAATTTAATTAAAAGTTGGGTAATTAGAGAAATGAAGATCTAAAATTCTATGAGTAGCATAAGTCAAGGGAGAATAAGTAGGATACAAGTTAGAGATAATTTAAAGGCAACTGAAAGTACATGTTATATTAATAGAGGTAAGAGTTATGAAGGTAATAGAGGTAATATTTCTTGTAACATATATGTAATAGATAAATATAAAATACATGTGTATTTACAAGAAGATAATATCAAAAGGATAGAAGGTGGTAAATAAGTTGTAGTTGAAAGAAAATAGAGTAGTGAAGATTGGATTAGTGAAATAAAATGGTGTCATGCAAAAGATAATTTGGCATAGAAGAAGTTGTTTCAAGGAGTTGTATTCAAAATGAGAATTAGGAAAGTAATGAGTTTCACACTACAAATAACACATATGTTAGAAAATAAAGAATTGACAAGGACAAAGAAAAGACAAAAAAAGACAAAAAATAGATATAATGTATATTGAATCAAGAATTGATGTTTTCAATGTAGTTTTTTGTGAAGGAAAATTCAAATGTGAAGTGTGAGTACATTGAAAAGAGTATATAAGAAGATAGGATTGAATGGAGATATGAAGATTTGGAAGGAAATGAATTGGATTTGATAGTTATGAACAAAAAAAAAAAAAAGAACATGAGGATTGTTAATGGTGGATGAACGAGTTAAGGTGACGAAGTGAAGAATTAAGACATTCTTAAGAACATATGAATGCATAAGAAGAGAGGATAAGGAGGACAAGTGGAAATTTTATAGTAATTGTGATATAAAATAGGACATGGAATGTTACTATAGTGCAAAGATTGAATGGAAGAGTGTAAGCGTGAATTGATCAGAGACATACAATAAATATTATTTGAAGGATTGCAAAGAAAACAATAGGACAAAGAAAATATTATGAGAGATATAAATCTCTATGTTAGATTTAGGTTAGAGGGATGTAGGATGCTTTTGAATGGAATAGAAAGTAATAAATGAGTTGCAATTGGAAGGAATATGATTAGTATAGATTTGGTGAATACTAAGGAATGGTGGTATATATATGACAATCGATTTTTTTTATAAACTAGAGTCAATAATTGAAGCTAATTTATTGAGTAGTTTGTAGGATTTAAGAAAATGGATGGTATAAAAAAATGGACATTGTAAAAGCTAAAAATGATAAACAATGGAGAAATATTGAAGATAAAGAGGAGTTAGAAGAAGTTAAAATTATTGCTATAGATTATGGTAGATAAAAGGGGGCATTAAAAAGTTGAATTCATTCAAATTGAAGAAATATAAAATGTTGAAGACATAAGGTTGGATAAGTCAATTGAATAAACTACATAGAATGTGCTAGTAGGATTTAAAGAAAAGAGTTGAAGAATAGAGAATGGAGTTTAATGGAAGGCAATTCAAAATAAAACAAGACAATTTATATGAACTGAGTAAAATGAAACTTGAAAGTTGTAGATGAATGAGTTTATATTATTGGAGGAATGTATGACCTACAAGAAGGTGAGATATTAGATAAAATAGATGATAGATTAATATTATATTATAATAGTGAATATGACAAATGTATGAGAACTTGATTGGTGATGGTTGAAGTCCAAAATAAAAATAAAGTGTAGTATATCATAGAAGAACAAGTATATATGATGGCATAAGTGATGTAATGAAGAAGATAGATATATAAATAGATAATAGATAAGTATTGTAAAGAAAATACTTCGTGGAAATGGATGGTGTGTGTCTTGGTTCTTGGTATTGGAATTGGTAAAATCAAAAGGAGAAATATAAATTTGATTCTAAAAATCTAGTCATACATGTTAAGTGTACATTATGTTTGGTTTATTATCCTAAATAGTGGTTATCTCACTCAACCCTTATTTGTGACCATTAAGGTCACAAACCACCTACCTAGGGTGTTTGATGTAGGAGCACTTTGACTCGTAGACATAATCAATTGTGCGATAATGAATATGCACAAAATCATCATGAGATTTTATCTAGAGCATCAATAAAGCATCCAAAGCATGTCCATATGTCTATTTTATTGTAAAAGGTGGCTTACCAATTTTTCTTGAGAAGGTCTATGAGATGTGCATATTAATTTAGAGCCTTCCACAAAAGGATAACAATATGAGAGAATGTTTTCTTTATTATATGTAAAAAAAAGGTTTTGAAAGGGCCTTTTCCATTTAACAACCAAGAGCTTAAAAATAATAAGACAACTACATATGACAATATAACTGCGACTAAAAATAACAACCTTGATACAACGAA
This sequence comes from Sequoia sempervirens, assembly GCA_007258455.2. Lineage (NCBI taxonomy): Eukaryota > Viridiplantae > Streptophyta > Pinopsida > Cupressales > Cupressaceae > Sequoia > Sequoia sempervirens. The sequence continues at coordinate 166,431,578 of VDFB02000013.1, read as the reverse complement.
AGAGAAAAAAAAATAGTAGGGACCATAACCACAAACAAATATAAAAACATAAACTTGAGATGTTCCCTAGAGTTTGATAAAAGAAACATCCTCCCAATCATCTTGAAAGGTCTTCAACTATTTTTTCATGAATTCACAACATCCTCTTGAATAGGTTCTTTTGCTTTTTGACTTCTTTTTATTGCTTGGACATGCACTTTCTTGGATCACACAAGGATTCCTATAACCAATTTGATGTTGTTGGAAGTGTCCCACATATTTATTTTTGTATAGTACCCCACCTTATGCATGTTGTTTTTAATGTCAAGAATGTCCTCCATATTCATCACCTTGTCATCTTACATGTGATCTCCACCTTGAGCTTGTTAATTTCTTTCATATTCTCCCAATTGTTGGATATAATTTTCTCCATTTCCATTTGGGAAAGGTCCTCCCCACATGATCTCTTAACCAATAGGGGTGTTAAATGAATTTGAATTTATTAAAATTCACATGAAACCATCTTAACATTTTATGATCGATGATAATTTCTCTATGTATTTTGATCATTATTTCTCCAATCATAATGACCATTGAATGAATGAGGTTGTGAAGGAGATATATGTGATAAAATCTTTCTCAACACTTTCAAATTCTAAAAAAATAGGAGAATCCCCTCCTTTATCCTTCAACACCTTTTTACTCTTCTCAATTGCTTTGAAGACAAAGTAAAACTTTTCCACCTCCTAGAAGTTTGCATCTTGAACACATATCACCTTTTGATTCTTCTTATGGATTTTTTAAGAGTCTTTCATATTAAATTTCACCCCAAGTAGCATCCAAACCAAAGTTAATCAAGGAAATCAAAGTTAAGAGAGGGGAACGTTTGGAATTTTTAGGGACAAGGGCTTCTAGAACTAGGTCATATATATATTGCATGGGTTTTACAAGGGAAGGGTGGCCTTAAGAAAAGTTAGAAAAGGTCAAGGAATGAGAGGGATTAAAGGAAACAACATAATTAACCAACAAAAAAATTAAGGATTGGTGCAAGGGTGTAGATATAATACCACATTTAAAATCTAAGATCAAATGCTCAAGATAGGATAACATAAATAACATAAAATGAATATGATAAGCATTATATAAATGAATTATAACTTATGAAAGGATTACACAAATTGGAATCATTTTTCTAGAAATAAGTGAGGGCCTCCTTTTTTTCATGCCCTCCATAGAAAGACCGATAGATTGATCAATGAGGTCTTTGGTAACCTTGAGTCTGACAATTTTTTTTATTTTCACCACTTATTAGTCCCACTTTTTGGAAAACACAATAGATATTTAGGGTTATTCTCTTTAATTTTCTTCATGTATTTGGTTAACCAACCTTTTCTCAAAATCCTCATGAAAAAAAATATATTTAGTTGACTCATAGGAGCTAGGCTCCACACAATTCCTTTAGTTGACTCATATGAGACACAATATTGGTCCCATAGTGCTTCATGTTTAGGGCCATTAATAAGTTCAAATTCATATTACTTTGTTCTTAGTTATCAAAAATCTTTAACATCAACATTTTACTATAAAAGGAGGAATACTTCATTAAGAAATAGGTGTGGAGGGTAGCAATAGATTCAATGACCAAGTGGTATCCAATAACTTCTAGAAAAGATATGATAATGAGATCAACCTAAGGAAGCCAATGTTTGAGGTTGCACTTATTTTTAGTGCTTGATTTTAATTGTAATATAAGATTAAGGTATATTATGATCATAACCCATAGTGGAAAAACTATTGATGTAATTTAGATCGTCAAGTAATAATATATTATTATTTTTTTCATTATAATATGATCTATAATTTTTTGTACATTAATGAGTGATTGTGTCAAGGCCACATAGTTGGATAGTCCTTTAAATTGGAACCTTCATCCATGAATGCATTAGAGGCAAGATGATAGGGACAGGGCTGGATTGAGTCAATCACTGGCTCAATGCTCTGAGTCCTTGCCTTGAGAACTCCTAAGGGATCTTTTTCACCCTAACCTATAAGTCCTATTCTGGTAATAGAACCCCTGGTCTTGCTAGCCAACCCTACTATCATTCACAATGCTTTAACCAAGCAATTCTTGGTGCTTTATCTTCACATTCACCATCTAGCCCTTAATTCACTTAAAGACTGGCCAACCTCCCATTCTTCCCAACCTTGTTGCAGGGGTGTGAGTTAGCTTATTTGGCTTAAAAACATCTGTCAAAGGTCTAGGAAAGGTTCCTATCCAAGCAGAAACCTTCTTTCTTCTATTGTTGCCACAAAACCCTAGGTTAGGGTTTTAGGAGGGCTAGTAGCCCATGAGCCCTATTAGGTCTCTTAGCCCGGGGTCTTAGGTTATTACTCCTTCTAGCTCGGTGGACACCATAAACTCAAAGAAAGAACCCTGGCTAAATTTTGGAGCACTTCAAGATTTTTGTGGTTTCAGACCTTCTCAGGCCGTACACAGGGTTAACCCTGATTTAAAGAAATTTAGGGCTTTTTAAGCCTTTTCTTGGACACACAGAGGACTATCTTCTTCCTTCAGCCACCAAATGAATTTGATGATGACTCCTGCCTCTTGTCAGACCTTTGTAAGGTCCCCTACAATATTTACACACTTTGCATTGAATGAGTATTCATCACCCCTGCGTTAGGACTGTGCAACACACTGTCTTTCCCTAACTGGGCATAGTCTGCTCGCCTAGGAAAAGTCTTTTTGCATGCTGACCGAGCTTCTACTAATTCCTACCCCTAAAATATTTACACTAATGGAGTTTAGCCACCTTCCCAATGTCTCCATACTTCTTGGTACGGTGGGAGTGCGGGCTAAATCTCCATTTTCAACACATTTACCAGTCAAAACAACAACAACCAAAACACACATAAATTTGTAAATTGAATGAAAGCGATGGAAAGAACTATCTAATGTGCCAAAATGGTGCTTAAAGAGCTTCCTCTACATGCTATCCAATTCACAAATCACCCTGTGCAATACATCTAACTACTGTCATGCCAATAAGAACAGGAAAACAAATTTCTCCACAACAAAATCACTGTTTCTTGATTATTCTCATGAAGACTTCCAACAAAAAAAACATCCAACCTCCTTGAAAGGTCGAGAGCTTCTTTTACAATCCTTGGAAAACAGTTAGGTTTTCTCTTTTGAGCCTAGGAACGGCCAAACATTGAGTGTTGGAAAACACAATGTGTTTTGCAACCTTAATCTCAAACTTAGAAAACAACCATCAAAAGATTGTAAAAATTATTCAACTTCTACCTAAGAACCAAAAGGTCCTCAACCACAAACTAGATGGTATTTAAGACCTTACCAAAAAAAGAAAAAAGATTTTAAAACAAAAACCCTCAAAATAAGCTTGCACTTAGGCACTTTGGCAGGTGCTCCTACACCACAAGAGATATAATTGTAAGAGTATACGAAAGGATTCATAGAATCCAAGGATACTACAAATCGAAAGCAACCTTCTCCAAGTAGATTTGTGATAAAAAGATTAATTTCCATTAATCACACAATAACTCTCATCCTCAATGAACCTCTTAAAAACTAGTTGAGATGCTCTTATAAGATAAGGTAGAGGCTAGGGATAATATTTGGAGAGTAATTATCCTAAATAAATAATCTATTTAAGACAAAGTTAATTAGTTAAACTCAACTCCAGAAGAGTATTTAATCAATAAAGCATATATACTTAAGATAGAATTATAATATTAAAACTAAATAGCACACAAAGACATTAAGACACCATAAGATTATGATGAGTTTCTTAGTATTAGGAATTCAAACAAAAAAGTAAATGTCCTAAGTAAAATTAGCTAATTAAGTATAAATGTAACCAAGAGGGTAACTAGTTAGTAAATAACCCTTTTGACACTTACACGGGCCCCTTAAGTACAACTTAGGAAGAAGAAAAAATATAAATATATTAATATGGGTCCTAAAAACTAGGCCTAATTAGGTACCCGTGTATAAAATATCTCTCAAAAAAGGAGAAAAGGATAAAACCATATAAGAAAAAAAGCATCCCCAAAATAGAGAACATGAGTAAGACTTAGTAGCCTCCTCTAAACATGTCTCTTAATATTAGGAATAAAATGATGAACATGACCATGAAGTAGCTACAAACAATTTCCAAATAATAATTGCTAGAACCATAGAACTTTGACTAAAATTAGAATGAGGATGAAGATTGAGATCAAAGAAGAATGAATGTACATGAGTGACTATAATTTCACCACTCAAATAATGCTATATGTCTACTAATAAACAATTTCGTAGTAAAAACTATATATGGTACATACAATCTATAAGTGGCCTCAATGACACTACTCAAATAAAACACAAATAACATTCTATGCTATAATCTAGCAGTCAAAAGTGCTAGTGCTGGTAGTCTCAAGAATGATAATCAACTAAAAGGGATATAAGGTAGCCTTTGTAAATAGGTATGTAGAAGTGTCTATATGGTATGCATTCCATCACACCAAAATGCATGGGTAACCAATTGTGGCATTTTCTCAGTACATGGGAATAAAAACTAGATACATAACTCACTTCAAAATAAAACCAAGGAATTATTAGCATAAATAGTATGATAACCCTGGCCTTTTTATACAAGACCCACTCATATGATAGTAGCACACAACTAACCTCTCATGATATTACTAAAAAGAGTGCTCTCATACAAGACACACCTTCATGTAGGTAGATTAGGAGGTTGTGATAACTAATTCAAAGCATAAACACCAAACTCCCAATGACACTTTATAAGTAGTGTGAGTACAATAATGACACAACAAGATGTGTAAAGTCCCTAAAAGATAAATATAATCATGTGACACTTTATTTAAATGCTTTTACAAGTTTGAAAGTCCATAAAAATGAATTCTTAACCATATCCAAAGTGGACCACATGTTGAAAAAATATCTCTATAATTTTTGAAAAAACTTAAAGTTTAAATAGAAAAATACATATTTTGAAGTACATGAAAAGAGCTTTCCAATGCCTATAATAAATCACAAATCCAATATCATGGGAAAAAATTATGCCCCATTGAAAAATTACAAGGAAAGGATTCCAACAATTAATAAAAGGGATCTATAACAAAGTACAAAAAAATACTTGCATAGCTGCGTAGTGCTCAAAAATATCTTTCTATTGCTTGTAAGAAGTCAAAAATCCAATTCCATGATCAAAATTTATGCCCCTAAAAAACTTCTACTTTTAGGCATTAAAAAAATCACCTTGTCATTATTTGGGTGATTACTAGGCAACACCTCTAGCTTGGATTGAGTGCTAGTCGTAGGATTAGGTGGTGTACTTGGTGGTGTGGTCATGGTTCAATGGCGATGGATGAAGCAATGGTGACAATGAGTTTCTCTCTAAAGAGTTGAGGCACTAGTGGTGGATCTTGTTGCTCCCAATAACAACCATTAGTGGCTCTATAATTGGACCTTGAGCCCTTGTAAGTTGGGCATGATTGAGGTTTAGCCCCCTTATGACCACCTCCATAAGGCATCAATGGTGAAATCACTTGACACACAATACATACAATTATTAAAAAAAAGCTAAATTTGTATGGGATGGAACATAGTCTAATATAGGCATATGATGATAATATAGGAATTGTATGGAATAATGTAGTTACAATATGAATTTTTGAATACACCAAATTTTTGGAGCCCTCAAAAAAATGTGTCATTGTCTCTAAAAATTATCAAGTTTATAGTTTATTTATAGTGTTTTGGGCCTTTCAAATTTAATGACGAGGTTTTCTTTTCTTTGGGATACACCATATGAAAGCAAAAGTTGGTAAAAAATACAAAAAAAAAGAGTTTATAGATTTGAAGCTTTGATACCATGTAAAAGTCTAGGAAATGACTCATAAGAGCCAAGGATCTTACAAATCCAAAAAAACCTTCTACAAGTACATTTGGATTAAAAAATATAAATTGCAATTAATCATACAATAACTCTTGTCCATAATGAATATCTCAAACACTAGCTCTATGCTCTTATATAGATAAAGGTAGAGTCTAGGGATAAAATTTGAAGAGTAACTATCCAAAGTAAGTAATCTATTTAAAAGATAGTTAATTAGGTAAACTCAATTCCAAAAGAGTAGTTAACTAATAAAACATATTTATCTAAAATATAATTATACTATTAATACTAAATAACATGCATGAAACATGAAGACACCATAATATTATGACAAATGTTTTAATCTTATGACTTGAGACACAAAGATAAATGTCCAAGTTAACTTAGCTAATTAAGTGTGAATGTGACCGAAGAGAGCAATTGGTTAGTAAATAACCCTTTTCACACTAATAATAAAGAGTACACATTTAAGTGATCTAAGGATGACTAAAAACATAAAGGTTATTTACACATAATTGCAAATAATTGCATTTTATCACATTGGAAAAAGTTGTGAAATATGGGTATAAAACCTTTATTTTCACATTTATAAGAATTGTGAGATGAGATTATTAGAGTTAATATTTAAGAGTCAAATTACATGCTCCAATTTTTTTCAATGGAAAAGGAGACTAGAAGGTGGATTAGTTAAGTTCTCTCGTTAAAGAGAAGGAGTTAGTCCTATATTACTAATTTTTTTGATACAAGAGTGAATTATGAGATATTTTATGCTCTAAAATCTTCTCAAGTGAAAAAGAGGTTAGAAGGTAAATCGACTTATAATTGGGCCAATCTCACATTATAAGGAAAGAGGTTAAATAATGTAAATGTAGTTTTAATCAACTTTATTCCACATTTATAAGAATCAAACAAATATGAATTATAATACATTGAATGGTTGAAAATTTTTGTTGAAAAGTGATGAAACTCAAATAAATAAATTGCATTATTTGGTTGCTTGTAACTATTACAAATATTCATTTCCTTACTAACAAATAGTAGCATTTTGTTGATAAAAAAATGTCATATCACTTGTGCAAAGCTAGAAATTAAATCACTTAATGTTTTCTTAGACATTAAATTTTCCATCTCCTTATAGAGGAGATGATTGAGTAGTTGACACCTCATATTGGTGTGTTTGTTGTGCTTATGTAGAGCCATGCCGACAAATCATATTTATATCACTAGGGACCAAATCTTGTTGAATACATTGACACTCTAAAGGAATGGGGTTGAGATTGTGTCATGAGTGGATTTTGGTGGACTAGATATCCCTTTGTCCTTGTCACCAAGTTAGATCAAATCATTGATTTATACGCTTGGAACACTTGATATTAATAGATTCCAAAATGACTCGAGACATCTATTCTCCCAACAAGAAAAACATATACCAAAGCTAAATTTTCATCTCAAACATTTATATTATTTGGAAGATCTTTTTATAAAAGCATATTTTAGAGGACATTTTAATACTAAAAAAGGAAAGGTCCATAACTTATACATTAAACCATGTCTTTCTGGAGAACCTAATTATTATCACATAATTTGTTATTTTATATATGACTTGTTCTAATACCACATTTCATTTAAATACTAATTCTAAAAGCTACATCAATAAAAAAGAGTTCTTTAATTTCTAAATACTCTTACAAATATAGAACCTTCTTGAATGTTGGGTCCTCTACCCTACCCAGTAAATCCATTCTATAAAAACACATGGGGTCAAAATAATAATCCCTTGACCATAAATTCTTTTTTTTCATGAATATACAATATAACAATAAATTAGCAAATTTAAATAACGTGCTCAATTTTTTTTGAAGAGCATAATGAAGTCCCCAGTTATAACCTCACTTATTTTAATTTAGAAAAAATAAAATAAAAAAAATTCTCATAATATATGGCACCCAAATTTTTACTACCTATATATGAAAAAAAGCAATAATCAGAAATGAACAAGTAAAGGCAATTTGTCGGTCAGCAATTCCTGGCTTGGCTTTCAATCCCTTTCTTTGCCGCTCAAAATACCTTTCTCTATCCCTAGTGCGCTCCAAAGCATCTTACCAACAAATTCTTTTAACAAACAAACAAAAAATAAAAGAAATACCAATTTCTTTTGCTTTACACCACATAAATAAATTTTAAAAAATAGCAGCCGTGGGGGAGACGTTGCAATACACGACGTGGTTTCGACGGGATCGGGAAGGAGAGGGGCGGCCGTTACGCGGAGTCACAGCCGACGTGGCTGACTCTTCTATCTCCCACGTGGGATGAAACTGACATGGACTGCGAGGTGACGTACGCTCACACGTTTGGGGTCAGAGAAGGCGGCCATAAGGAAAGTTACAAGCACGGTCACATGGTCTCAAACAATTCAGGGGGCCGAGTAGGTAATCTGTACGCGGTTGGATTGCGGGATTTTCCCAAGATCTGCCGACCATGGTTGATTTTTTTCGCGGCTAAGAGCCCCATAAAACCCCCCGAACGAGGCTTCCCCAGGTCAGAGTTTTACAACCCCTTGAATCCTTTGTACCCCGGGTTCGATCCCCTTGTCGTTGCAAAGCAGCGTATGCGATCAAAAGAGATTAAGGTTTGATCTGGGCATTTAGGAAGTTCATCTGGGTATTGCTATTTTTGAAAGAAATTCTTCTGGGTATTGTGTTTGTGATAGAGATCATCTGGGTGCTGCTTTCTTTTTAAGGGTTTGGTTTCATCTGTATTTTTTGGGATTTAAAGCCGAGATGGCACAAAACAGAGAGAAGGAGGAGACGGGGTGCCAGGTGCCGGAAGGCCTGAAGCCCTGCGTTAACAACTGTGGCTTCTTCGGCAGCCCGGCCACCATGAACCTCTGCTCCAAGTGCTACAACGAATCTGTGCAGCTCAATGTTAACACAACGCCCAAGTCGCCGTTTTCTGGGGTTTCAATCCTCAGACCGGAGGTTGGTGTTGTAGATACACGATCTGATGACATGATGGTTGATATTTCTGGCCCTTCTTCAAGCGTTGCTTTGGTGGCGGCGCTTCAACCTGAAGCGATACAGACGAAAAAGAACAGATGTTTTTCGTGCGGGAAGAGGGTGGGACTGACGGGGTTCAAGTGCCGCTGCGGCGATTTGTTCTGCGGGATTCACAGGTACTCTGAAAAGCACAACTGTACCTTCGATTACAAAGCCGCCGGCCGCGAGGCTATTGCTAAGGCAAACCCCATCGTCAAGGCTGACAAAGTTCAGAGGTTTTGAAAAATTGCCTTTGCTTTGTCTTTGTCATTGAAACCCCATAAAACTCTCTTCGGGAATATATTAAGGTTTGTTGTTCGTCGAAGGGGTCTGCAGTGCAGCAGTAATAATTTTTTTTTCTTTTACAGATGTTATGGGGTATCTGCAAAACCATATGTGTATTCTCTGTTTGGGATGGGGTGGGCTGGATAGTGTGGCCTTTTATCTAGGGTTTGGATGAAATGCTTATGCAGATGTAGTTTCTTGGCTCATATGAAAGATAAGCTTTATGTAACGGGGGCCAATTTATTCTGGTTATGCCTATGCTTATAGTGAACAAAATTTCACTTTCTTTTCATTGGTTGGGTTTTGATGTGTTTGTGGAAACAATTTGGAACAAAGCTATAGTCGATTGATTGCATATTTCTGTATGTGTGAAGGATTGAATTTACTGGTCAACCCTTCTAAATGGCGTTGCTTATGAATTTTTGTGGAATTGACAGATTCTATGGTTGGTTATCTGGTAATAAGTTTATTTCTTATCATCCTTTGAAGTAAATTATATCCTTTTATAAAATTAAGCTAATTGAGATTGGTTGATCTCTGTTGTAGTTGTGGAGAGTTTTTAAGGCATAATTGAATGCAATCGGTTCGTTGCTTATTTATTGTTTGGATGATCGATTTGTTTGATCAAATTCTAATTATATTGGTGGTAATGAATTTACGGGACAATATTTCACTAGAGCTGTGTGTTAAAATCTATATTGAATTCTAAAAATTATTTTTGATGAAACTATCTAGCAAGATTCTTTTAGAGCTTGGTTATGGAATCTATATCGAATTGTAAAAATGTACTGTTGTTTAGATAGATGGTAATTTCTTAAAATATTCTGTTCATATTTTATGTGGGCAAGATTTAATCAGAGCTGGGTTTTGAAATCTAGATTTACACCTTAAATTGACTGTTACGGATGAACCTGACTGGTATCTGGCTGTCTTGGTTATCCAGAATAAATCTTCAGTGCATTGGGGAATAATTGACATTAGGGAATAATTGATTAATATTTTCTTCTGGACTGATTGAGAAGAATTTGAAATACGGGGATCGATAGTGTTTGCTTTCAAGCTATTATGATGGTTTGATATTTTCTCTAGAAGTTAAATCAGAAACCGGAAGCCTCGTTAACTTTTGCCCTTCCAGGATGTCAAGCTTTTATGGTGATGTATATTTCGTGCCATTAATTACGGCTGTCAACTTATGTTCTGGATTGGATGTAGATTCTAGCCATTAATAGATTTACTTTGTCGGGGTCAATAGAGGCTAGTTATTAACAAAGAATAAATCCCACAAAAACTGAAATCCAAAGAGAGTACCAGATAATTTCTGACAATGAATTGTGGTTATAGATTAATTTTCTGGTGGGGGGCAATATAGGTGTGTTATTAACAAGGAGAAAATCCCACAAAGGACTAAAATATCAAATGAATTACAAGTTTTGGCTTTGAATTACTGTTTCCGATCCTCACTTAAGATTGAATTATGGTTTTAGGATTTTCTGGGGGCCGATATCCGGTGGTTATTAGCAAAGAGTAAATCTCACAACATTAAAATCTGAAGAGAGTATTAGGCTGGTTATTTACAAAGAGAAAATTCATCATTTGGAGATTTGGGGTGTGTTTATGGTTAATCATGAATTCTGGATCCATGGTGTATAATTGTATTAATGATTCCTTGGATTTTACATCATGATCTTTCTTTTGGATAGGTGAGTTGAATGATGTTCGGGAAGTCAAATTATTTGGGCTTTGGTTATGGATTTTATTCTGTGCACGCTTATTCTTCAGATAGTGTGTTGAAAACTCTTGGATTTCAGTATCGAAGAACACCCTATTTAACATTGAAGGTAAGATGATTTCGAACAAGGATTTGCGCTAATGTACATGTATAAAAAATGTTACGAAATATTTAATAATTTGGAAAGACTTAAAAAATATTTGTCTTTGACGGAGCAGACAAAGCGTGCTCCCTAAGGCTTAGAAGAACAATCTAAGAATCTTTGCTGTAGGAGAGTGTTGATTTTAATTCTCTTGTTAAACAGCTGTTGCCTGGAATCTGAACCCTACGCAAGCAGAGTCGTTTTCCAAGTATAGCTGTTTAACTTACAGCTGGTTGCAGAAGGTTTTGATCAAATACCAGTTTCAAATCTCTGTCCGTAACTACATGACTCAAAAGAAATTAATCATTTGCATGAGAAGTCCGTTGTAGTTTCCATTTTTCCATTAAAACAAAAGAAGGTAGTTTGGTATATCTCTGGATTACTTTATGCAGCATCAACATTTCGATCCATAACCAGGATGAAATAACAAGAAAAGAGAAATGAAAAAAAGTTTTTGTTATCATGAATTAGTGAAAACACCCTAGAACCTTTAGCCCTATCTAAATCATTTTCTTGTTGAAAGCATCCAATTTTTGGTTGGTAGATGCATAATGCTCTGTAATGCGTGTGCGGATGTAGTAGCATAAACAGGACAATACATAAAATGCAATACACCTCTATTCGAAATCACTAGACCTTAATCTATAATAATTTCAACATTAAGGATGCTGGGTTGTCTGTAAATCTTTGTTTGACTGCCCGATTTGTACAGAAGCTAAATGTTTTGTTGAAGATTGTTAATTTCTGGATTTTTGATTGTGTTAGAGCTTTTTTCATCAGCACTATGGATTGTGGAAATCTAATAGCATTAATAAATGTTTTGTTTCAAAGAAGTTCTCCTCCTTTGCTTGTTTGCTGTATTTTGCAATTTTAACTCTGCATAGCTTTTTAGGCGTAGAGTTTTTATACTTGAGTGCACAATTACCACAGTTGAATAAACTAGCTGTGCAGGAGAAAGTATCAAAAAACTATATGTTACAGTAATGACCCTAGCGTGGAAGTTAGAATTCATTGGGTTATCCCAAATTGGATGGCCTTCGCTCCAAATATGGGAGATCGTGGATAATGGAAGACTACAGTTTGTTTATATCTCAACTGCTATTCAGTTTTACATAGCTTTCATTCGTAGTTGTATATAATCTTCATTTGAATACATGAGCATGATGAAACCGGGCGGTTCTCATTAATATGCTCCTGCCTGGTTTCTTTGATATTTTTGAGGAGGTTTTAATGGTAATCATAGCCTAAAAATGTAGCAAAGTACATCTACCTAGTGCTGCATGTTGCAATAATTTGGTGGCTGAAATAGTTTATTTGAAGGTTGGAGAGATGGCATGTGCACTGAAAATGACAGAAGAGCTGCCTTTCTGCTTTTCTACATTGTCCCTAATAAACGTGGGACCTATTTCAGGGGAAAATCAGTAGATTATTTTACTTAGTCAATATTGCCTTAATCTGGTTCTCAGTTAAGTTATGGTGGGGCAGTCCATGTGCCTTTATCTTCAACTGAACTTATCGATGATCTGTCCTGCAACACGTATTATATAGAACATTCTATGATTGAACGTAGTATGCTAACCCATCCAACCTGGCGGTACAAGAATAGCTGCAACAATAGCTTTTTTCAGATCCTCACACATCTTAATCTCATTTTTCAATTATGTGGAGGACCTTAGGAGAACGAATCCTAATAAGTTTGAGCCAGAAGCCATTGCATTAAATAAAAAATGCCCGTATACTTCAAAGGAAAACATAAGACCAAGTAATGAATGTTAGCTAGGAATGATAATCTGATGATTTTTACAATTAAATGTAGGAATGTAAATAGAAACAATTGTTTTCAAGTTTTATGATTGGGAGATGTCCACAAGATCTTATGTAGTATTGAATCTGATATGTCTTGGCATTTGGAACAAAGTATTTTAGACATGTTTATCTCGAAATCAAAATAATCCAATTTTAACTGTCAGGGTTGAGTTTGTATGTCAGGGTTGAGTTTGTATATTAGGATAAATCCATGACCATGGATATGTCCTTCACTTGTAGATTTGATTTTGCGAATAGCGCAATCTTGCTTTGCATTTTATTTGATTTGCCTTTGCTTCTTTCTTTCATGATATTTTGAGAGGATATATTTAGAAATATCTTGGTAGGACTGTCAATATGCTACGAAGGAACATGTTCTAGGTCAATCTATGAAAATGTGTACAAATGATCGAAAAGAACAATCTTCAGTTATGGATATGACATGTTCTAGGTCAATCTATGAAAATGTGTACAAATGATCGAAAAGAACAATCTTCAGTTATGGATATGTTCTTAGGAGTGATTGTGCAGATATAGATTATTTTTATTGAACCTGAAATGTAAATGCCATGCGAATATAGCTCTCAAATATTTGGATGATTAGAATGAATAAGTTTAATGCCTTAAATTCAAGGACATACCAATAAGTTTCACATGTTTGGGAGAAACCAAATTTGAAATTTTAATTTTGAATTTGAAAGGGTCAAGTCTACCACCATAGGATCATCCTCGTGACTACAAAAGTCACTTGAAACATAAGAATGGGCCAACTCAATATGACAATTAAGTACATGAAGGTATGGGCATATAATGAGTCTAATAAAGAATGTGAATAGGGTGATTGTATATGAATGAGTTAGAGTGTAAATCTATAGGGATGTGTGTAATGGATAGACAAGCAGAATAGGACAAGGGGCTTGACTTTGCACAAAATTACATCATTTGTTAATATGTTTATATATTAGGACACTTTCATCAAAAAGGGTTCAAAACCAAATAGAAATGATATGAGCATGCAAATTTTAGTATTACATTTTGCCTTTACTTTAGAGATGTACATGAATCCTAAAATGACCATGTAGTATGTAGCATCCAAAATTATCCTTGTGAAGTAAATATTTAAACATCAAATGATATTGCTAGGGGTCCATATAAAGCAATGGACCCTACAAGGTGTCATCATGTAAATTTGTCCTTTGGTATGTGTTCTCCATGGGATGTAAAGATGAATATCTATAATATGTTCAAAGCCACTTTTGACATGTACCATTAAAGATGTCTTGCCATGATTCACATGCAAATATAAAGCCAAAAAAGGAAAGTGCAAAACTCCAAAATGTGACAAGTAAAAAGATATAAAAAAAGATATCTAATTAATGAATTCATTTTTTAGATCAAGGGTTTCTCTTTTATATCATGTGTAACTTTAATATAGGACATGTTATAGTGAACAAGACTAACCTTTGGAGACATGTTTTTTCTCAATTATTTATCTTATCAAGTGAGTGTGTTTTATGTTCATAACTATACTTAGTGTTTAATTTCCCTTTGTCAATAAATTCTTGAACTTTATGTTGAATACAATACCTCTATATTTAGAATTTTTGTGTATGATGAGAAGTAGGTTTAGCATATGTATAAGCCATATGATCAAAAGATAAATCATGAGCAAACATTGTTAAGTCCATACCATCCTCATGTTAACTAAGGTTAGAGAAATGGTCAATGAAAGCATGAACCAAATTTGTGAAGGAAGTATAAAGTAAACAATATGCATTAAACCATTGCAAAGATTTATCACTCAAGTATAATCTAAACTCACTTATAAGATCTCATCATCTAAGTGTTCATAATTAGCAAGTAAAAATAATTTATATGCAAAGAGGCATCCATAGAACTATCACTATGTAATAACTCCTCAACAAGGCACGCAATATCATGATGCAATTTAAAAAAAATAATGAAACATGAATATTGTCATTAGAGGCTAATGAAATGTCATCACTATGTATACCATCATTATGGGAGGTATCACTGTGAAAAATTACCATGAATATCCGTAGGGTTTACATGAGGTTTAGAAGAATGATCATCATGAAACACACCACCATTTAATAGAAGGCACCACATCACAAAATCATCATGGCATGTAGAAAGAGTCATAAGTTTCAATTAGTTATGATATTTACCTTCATGATGATGATGTGTCATCTATAGGAGTGGAAGGTATATGTGTAAATTTTTTAACCTTCATCGTAGGTGTAGTATGAAATAGATCATGTGAAGGAAATGTGCTCAAAGGTAGAATATAATTAGAATTAAACATGTTACTATCACTCTCCATAGAAAAAATATGTAAACATATAATCATGGAGGAGCAAAGTGATTGTAATAATCCATTTTTGGACCTCTTGTAGATGTTTGGACTTACTATTTTCCCTTCTCATTGTGGTTTGGACGTAGGCTCTTGGTACTTATTGATGGTTATATTTTATATGAGACTATCATTATTGCTTCATGTATCTTTGAGTGTACTTGTGTTTGTTTAAATCTAATTATAATTTGAACATTCAATATTAGTTTAAGTTGTTATTATTCTCTACAAATGTTATTGTGGTCCATAAGTGAGATAAACCTATAATCCAAGATTATGCAACAATACTTTGTTTGAAATAATTAAATAAGATGAATATATTAGTTAGAAGTACTAAACAATTATGGTCTTATTTAATTTGAATTGGTTAATAAAATATAAGAAATATTTTTTGAAATAATTAGGATATTTTAAAATAAATATAGTAAATTTGAAATTGATTTTCCAGTTGTAATACTAAATTCTATTAATTGTGTATATTTTAATTATAGGATTATTCAATTGATAAATATAATAAAGCTAATTGTTTATGTTTTAAAAATAAGCACACATGCTATGATTGAATTTGTGATAAAAGATTGTTTTTAATTCTAGATTTGCTCTAGTTGAGTATTATGTATGATTTTAATTATAATATATACATATATTTTTTTATCGAGAATATATTTATTATTTCTTTATTTAGGGTTTCCAATTAGGATTTTGAAAGCTTTTTGGACAATTTTTTTTTTATTAAAACAATATTCAATAGATAAGACATACTTTTGCACACACTCAAATTTTTTTGATTTTAATTTTGAGAATTTTGGAGAGGTCACTGAGGATTTCAATTCCATTAGATAATGGGATCGAGAGGTTTAACATTGCTCAACAAGGCTATCAATTGTGCATTGAAGAGGTTTGTATCTAAGTATTGGATACTTTTAGATTTACACTTCATTTTGTATTAAATTTAAATTAGGGTCTCGCTTGATTTTTCGTTTGAATATATGGATTGGTTGTGTAATCTATGCTTGTATTTATTATTGAAATTAGAAACTAGTTAACTTGAAATCTAGTTTTTGAGATAATTGTTGAGCATAGGTTGTCATTGATGTCAAATTGATGTCAATAGGTCATTATTACTAACAGTGGTTATCAAAGGGTGTCAAGGTTGTCAAATGTACTGAAGGTTGTCAAAGATAGAGAAGAGTGTAAGAAGTACTATAATTGTCATCAATCTTGAGGTTCTAGAAGCATGTTGTTTGTCTGTGTAGACTATCTAATCAATTCATGTATCATAAAGCAAGTTTCTTTGTTGTGGCTTGACTGACTTTAGATAGTTAATGTATTTATTATACCATGTTGGGTATGGAGTCAACATGAGTATGGTGGTTTAGAAGGATATCTTTTGGGTAGAGAGATTGATTAAAATGATTGGCATTTCTTTCAGAAATGCAGTGTAGCTCTACGATTTGGAAGGAGAGTATACCTACACTAGTTCTATTAGTTTCCTAAGTTTTCGGTTGCGTGACTCAGTGTGCAAGGAGGTTGAAGTGTCAAAAGGTCGTTCAAGCTATTCAATGTTCATGGTATGTGTAGTAACGACTACTAGCATAAGAAATTCAAATCATACGTGTGCAGTGATGATATGAACTATTTAAGGTTCCTGTGGTGGCACAAGGTGTCAAGTTCTTTTGGTGGTAAGTTTGGACTGTTGTATTATATATTTTATGTAATTTAAATTTAGGTCCACCCTATGTTGTCTAGGTTTGTGCGGATCCCTAGCTGACATAGAAGAGTGTTAATGTAATGTAATGTATATATTTCAAATGTTTAGATGCATTGTATCGATTAGAGTGAGTGTCACAAGAGTGGAATATACAATTGTGTTATATGCAAGTGTAATGAATGGAAGGTATGTGACATAAGTGTGAAGAAAAGAGGGAGCACCAGTATTAGAGGATCATTCTCAGTGTGAGATAGTGTCTATTGTGTCTCTGGTGCATATCAAAGTTAAATTTCAAATCTACCATTATTTCTGTATTTCGGTAGGATTGGTGTTCTACTTGTTGTATTGTTCCAGCTAAGGATTGGTGTCCCCAGTAGGTTGGTGCCTACAAATTCTTTTGGGGATTAGTGACTTTGGTAGGTTGGTGCCTACATCACATTGTAAAATTCACTTATTATATTCCTACTTGTGAGAATTTCTCATTGTGGTTTTTTCCCATTTTGGGTTTCCATGTAAATCTGGTGTTATGTGTTATCTTGTGTTGTGCTTTAATTACTAGCTCATACGGTTCAATGCTTTTCATGTTGAAAATAAAGTAGTTGTAAAGGTTTCCAAAATTGTTTTGATCTACTGATTTCCCCCCCCTCTTAGTAGATTGTGTGCCCTTCAATAACTAAATCTAAGGAAACCTTATAAACATTGTAGTAAATGAATTAGAGGAAATTGAAATGATTAGAAATATTATTTTTCTAATTGACAATGGGAATTGAAATTATAACCAAGCTATGGTAAAATTTTGCATAAAAAAGAGTAGAGAAGTACAAGATTTAAAATTGGAAACTTAGGAATTGATAAAATTGATAAAATTATGATTATGAAAGGAATCTAAATTGGATTTCCATGCTCTTCCATGATTGTCTAATTTTCTTTTCACTTCTTATTAAGAGGTTTTGTGAAACTCGATGAAAAAATGGAAATTGGGAAAAACATGAGTTAAAATGGATTTTACTAAATTTGAGGGTTCATGGGTTTACAAATTGTCAATTTGATGTTAGGAGATGTTAAATTTTTCAAATAGAAAATTTGAGTGAAATTGATTTCTCAAAACTTACCGTTTTTTCTCCTACAAGTGTTTGAATGTTTATTTTTCTATTTCCCATTTCTATGTAATCTAGTCATGATTTCTGGGTTAAAAGTGTCATAGGGAAATTTTCTAGTACTCAAATCTAAGAAATTTCCTTTTAGATTTTTTTATCATCACCCCTATGCTATTTGTTCAACCTTGGGCACTACTTGTGACCAAGAGTGATACATTGGTCTTGCGGGGTACCTAGAGTGCTACCCTAGATCCCAAGCTTGACTACCTAAATTACCATCACATCTACTTGCCTAGCATATGCTTGGTTTTTTGTAGAAATTTGGTAGTTTATTTTCGTATATGTTTTAGAATGGTCTATAGATCCTATTTTTTATATCATTATATATCATTGAACAATAGATGCTTTGTATATGATAAATTATTTATTTGATTGCATAGTATAATAGTCCTAGTTGACATCTAACTTCTAATATAGTTTGGTGAGAATTATCTCTTATGTGAGGTTTGTGAATAGCTCAAATGGTTTATAATGTGTGACCTACGTTGGAAGTTAATCCTATGTTACAACTACATTTGAGTCCCTTGAGGATCTTGTGTATTTGAAGAGAGGTCAAGGATATCCATTGTCATGAATGATGAATCTTAGTATTATTTTCTCTACTTATTTTTACACATAGGAGGTCATTGTTCCTTGAGATATGTTTGACTAGGGAATTGGGATTACTCTTCTTTTTATATGTACATGTAACATGACACTAGTTATTAGTTCTCTCAAGGGTAGAGGGTTATGCTCAATGCTTTATATATTTAAAATAACCTTCATCACTAGAAAATATTTGTACCAAAGTATTAAGGATTATTTGTAAACATGCATATTGATACTTGTTGAGGTAACATGCTTTGTTGATGATACAACTTTCCTTCATTCTTATGTAATCGAGTTGTAGAGAACTCTTTGAAAACAGATCCTAGTGATGGTCAAAGTACACTAGGGAGTCTTGTAATGTGATCTTGTGATGAGAAGAGGTCTATGTCTTAGTTTGATGTTGTATGTATTCAATGATTGTTGTTATTTGTAATATCATGTTGTGAAGTGCTATAATGTCTTGTATGCATTTTTCTGGTTGTAACATCAAAAATTGCATAATCTTGAAATTTCACTTTATATTTTGAGCCCACTTTGGTGTCTATATCCCCTATAATTTTTTTAGGCTCATTTGGCCCTTGCCTTAGTCGTTTCTATCCATGGTTCCAAGATCATGCCTTTTGTGGTTGCCCTTCTGTAAAATCATGTTTTAGTTGTGTTAGCCTTGTAATTTCCTAATGTTTGACCTTTTCAAGAGTCAACATTATTTGAATGCTAGTGTGATGCATAAATGTCCATGTGATGTATAAATGTTTATGTGACACACTAACATCTTGTGATATTTTATCATTAAATATCTCTTTTTGAATGTTTTACCACCTACTACTTGCCCATGTCGGTGGTAACCACTCAAGAACAAATTTAAATGACTCTCCATTCCATGGAATCACTCATTTTCCATCCCATTATCTCATTTTGAATTCTCAGGTTTCTTATTGATATTTCCATTCTATTAAGTTTTCACATTTTTCAAGCTCTTAATAGTGATTTTTAACTTCCTACAATACTATTTGGCATTGTTACTCTCATGCGAGCACTCCAACATTTTTTCAACACTCTTTTTGAAGGTTTTAGTAGCATTTTACAACAACCTTATCTCCCTTAGATTCTTCAAGATCTTGACATGGTATTGTTTTGTTTATTTTTTTCTTGTCTTCTCATTTATTTACTATATTATTGTTGAATCCTTTATTGTTTTACTTGGCACCCTGGGATCTCCATTTATTTTTATTCATTCTCACTCACACAAACTAGTTTGTACTCCTTGATTCCTAATATTACTGTTGAATCCTTTATTGTTGTACTTGGCACCCTAGGATCTCCATTTATTTTTAGTCATTCTCACTCACACAAACTAGTTTGTACTCCTTGTTCCTAATATTATTGTTGAATCCTTTATTGTTGTACTTGGCACCTTGAGATCTCCATTTATTTTTAGACTAGTTTGTAATCCTTTATTTTGAATTCTTACGTCTCTTATTGACATTTTCATTCTATCAAGTTTTAACATTTTTCAAGCTCTTAATAGTGATTTTTAACTTCCTACAACACTGTTTGGCATTGTTACTCTCATGCGAGCACTCCAAAATTTTTTCAACACTCTCCTTGAAGGTTTTAGTAACATTTTACAACAACCTTATCTCCCTTAGATTCTTCAAGCTCTTGACGTGGTATTGTTTTGTTTATTTTTTCTTGTCTTCTCATTTATTTCCTATATTATTGTTGTACTTGGCACACTAGGATCTCCATTTATTTTTAGTCATTCTCACTCACATAAACTAGTTTGTACTCCTTGATTTAGAGATTTGTCATTGCTTTTACCTTCCTAGACACAGGATAAAATCACACACTATTTTATTCTTTTCTTCATCTGGGCCACTCATTGAGGTTGAAAAATCAAAATAGGGGCTTGACCATTCATGGAAATATCCTAGTAACCCTCAATATTTCCTCTCTTCTTAGCTTATAGGTTTTCATTTGGAGTTCTTCAAATGGGAGTTTTCACTTCCTTTTCCTTTTCCTTTTCCTTTTCCTATTATCATTTTATTTATCATTTATGTAGATTATAATAAGGTTTCATTTTCCACCATACCTAGAGTGGTTACAATGTGAGTTTCTCATTTTTTGTGTAATCAGGCTTAAGATTCAAGGTGAATTTAAAGGTATCACTTTTTCTATATTACATTTTGGTGAATCCACCAATTTCAAACAAAAACATTTTCTTTCTCCTTTCATCTTCCTAAAACAAAAATAAATTATTTCCTCATTTTTTTTAGTTCACTATCTCAAACCCTGTTCCATAGTCCTAAATGAGAAATACAACTTTGGCAACCTTTTTCTACACCTTTCTTAACCTTCTTTTATTTTTCAAAATTAATATCTTATCTTCTTTCCTTACATCACTTTCTAGCTTTGCTTAGAAAGTTTGAGATGAGGATGTCCCATTCCATGCATGGAATAAATACTTAGTTCTTCCTATGTCACTTTATTCTCTTGATCTCTCTCCTAAAAATCCTACCACTTCTAAGGAAATTTTAGGGGATGATGACATCATTGATCATTTTCTTAACATCACTTTACCTACTCTTCATGCTAATCCTTTCCCCTTTAGGGATGAAGCATTATCAGTAGTAGACTCTCATCTCACATTAGATCTTATACCTACATATTTTGAGTCCATTATATTTATATTCCTTCTTCTACATCATTCATTCCTAACATATAAAATATCTCAGTTAATGCATCCTTTGTAAATAATTTATCCCACCTACTAGGGTGATTCTTGACAAGCCCAAATGTTAGCATTCAAAATGTAACTTCTTTGGTTCTTTCAAAATAAGTTTACATGGGGTACCTTAATTTTACCCCACCTTCTCATCTCATATCACTATTTGGGAATCCTTGATAGTCACTAACCTTCTAACTTTTACACTTGTTTTACTCACTCTATAAAGTTTAATATTCTTGTGCCTATTGAGTACCATGAGATAGCCCACACATTTAACACTTGAAAAAAAATAGGTTACTTGTATTATTATTTGTTTCCTCCATCATCTACCATTCTTCCATCAACTCCTTGTCTTCCTACATGAAGAATACCAAAGAGTATGAGCTTATTGATCGATTAATCTAGAATAAGATATCCCTTTGAGAATTGATAAAAAAATCACTTTCTTATCATAGTTTCCTTTAGTGGGCCTTACAAAAGATATCCATTTCACCTTTCATAAATAATAGTAACATGACCACTCTTATTGAATGCACATATAAATATATTTGATATCACTTTTCTCCAATATGAATTTCTTTCTCTTGAAGTTTAGAAATAAAAGAACCCTCTTATGATCATCATGAGCATTAACTTGACAAGGATTAAGTGAACTATTATTGGAAATGGTTCTAGTATAAATGGATGTAGTTTAGAATTCCTTAATCATATTAATGTTGATGCTTATTCTATTTCTCCACTAAATTTTTCTAGTAAGGGTTTTGATAATGTCAATTGCTTAAATCTAGACATTATCACATTGCCTATTGAGTCACATTGTCTTGTCATATTACCTGCTATGGTCCATATAATGCTAGGGAGTCTTCTTACAACCTCTTTTTCTATAAAATATGGATTCATACCATGGGTGAAGTTCCTTATACCTTGCTTCAATCTATTAAGCTCATTCATAATGGTAAAAAATTCTCAATAAAGGTTGATCCTAATCCCTTTTAATATTTTCAACAAGATGAATTAGATCATAAAAATATTTCTTCTATATCTTATTCTCTTCATATTTTTTTACCTTCTCCTACACCAAAACCATATACACCATCATCACCCTTTCTTTATGATATTGTTCTTTCTTATACTTCCAATTCATTTCTTAGTTATGATTAGGGCTCCTTAGAACTCACCCCTTCTTACCCTAGTGCATATAAGGCCGGCCTTGCAAAATTTAAAATCCCTCTATGGAACATAGATTGGTATTATCATGGTAGAATCAATCATTTTTCTTCTACCAATTCTGCTACAACATCTCTAATATGTGGTTATACATCTCATTTTGATAATGCTACTGATGTAGATCCCCCTCTTTTTGACTTGGAGACACATTATGTGCTTGGATGCAAAATTATTTCTAAACATGGATACAATGGAATGGAATTGGGTGCATGGAACAAGGAGTAAAGGTTCCTATGGAACCTAAACCACACTTTTCTATTGTGGGTTTAGGTTATCAACCTTCTCCTTTGTCCACATTCCCCCCTCCATTGGCTAATGTCTCTATTATTTCTCATTTTTAGGGATTGCATAGGTTTATCCACATCAAAAATAGTTAAATCAAGCCCTCCATGGAATTCTAATATCATTCAAACTATTCAACCTTATTCTCTTCCACCTAATCATGAACATATCTTACATATGCACACAAAAAATCTCCTAAATATATCCACTTGAAAAAAATTCTACTTGTGCATATCATTGAGTGCTTAGTAATTGCACCAATAAATAAATCTTACAAGAGAAAATATAACACTTTCCTATTCCTATTGATCCACTTTTTAATTCTTTACATGATATGTGATATTGAGGTTTACCTCTATCTAGTAAATTCTTCACTATAAATATTCTTCTTCTTCCTTTCTATACCATTTCTATTATGGCATTGATATCACCTCTATCATAATATGTGAACCATATATATTGTTATATTGATATTCCTTTACTATGGCATTGATATCACCTTTATCATCACCTTGAGATTACCTCTACCATTATTATCACTAGTGTTTGATATTTAATCCACCTTTAGATTTCTCTCTTCTATTTTCTCATGAGGTCTTTAGGCCTCTATTTTTATTATTATAAATTGTTACCTTTTATAGCTTTATTTCTTTTCTTTTTTCCATTCATGGTGGTACAATTTTAGGTGCAACCATATTCCCTTCTCTTTAATAACATCACAACCATAAATCAACTTGTTACAATCTTCTCACCATATGAGAATTCCTCTATATCTTGTCTCTTTTGAATTTTATTACATTTTGAAGATGATGCAAAGTATTGAGACAAATTTCATAGCTAGGTCTCTCTTACTTGTTGACTCAAAATTCTATTTTTCTTTCTATGTGTCTTCCTCCTTTTTGCATGTGTTATTTATGTTTCCATATATACATGTGATGCTATAACATAGTGGGGTAAATGCAACAAGATGAGTCCACAAAACATGGAAGTTTTTGCCTTAGACAAAAACCCGAAATTGGCTTCAAGAAAACGGGATCCCATTTTTTAATAAATGGGATCTCGTTATGTTCGGGGTCCCGAGTTGAAAACGAGATCCCATTTTTAATAAATTGGTCATTAAAAAATGGGATCCCATTTTTAAGAAACGGGCCGTTAAAAAATGGGATCTCATTTTTTAACAGCCTATTTCATTATTATTATTTTTTTTTTATACTTTTAAGAAACTAGATCCTATTTCATTTAAGTATTAAAAAAGTATATTTTTATGAAACGGGATCCCGTTTTAGAACATGATCTAGTTTTTTTTTTAAATATTTTTTGGTCAGGTTTTGGCTTTGTTTTTTAGTTCGGGAAAAGGCCTGGGGACCCAAACCTAGGCCTTGGACCTAGTTTGATTTGCAAGTTGAAGGTCCCAACAATGTCACAAGAAAATAGTGACTTTGGGCATATGTCTGAAGACTTTTTTTGCAGAATTTTTTGACAAAATTAAAACCCATTATAGATGAGATAGTGTAGATTCCAAATATGCAATTTTTTTACAATTGAATTATTTTTTATTTTTAATTAATTTTTGATTAAACAGGTCCATAAACTTGAATTATCAGGGTTTTTTAGTATTTTAATAACTTTTTATTAACACAATTTTTTGAAAAATAAATTATACAAAAGCGTACTTTAGACAATTTTTTTCAATTTAAAAAAAATAAAAAATTGATAAGTTTAGGTCATCTTATGCATGGTGTACATGGTGATTTTTCAAAACACCAAATATGGCCAATAAAAAATTAACAAAAAAAATTACGAAAAAAATGGAAACTGTGCTTCAACGAGTTAAAAATATTTTCCTAAAAGGATTTAGAAAAATATGATTATTTAGGTCAAAAAATGGATGACACACATGTGCATGGTATGGTAAAAAAAAGTGACTTTTAAACAATGGTTTTTAGAAAATGCCTATTGAAAATCAATTTGTATCATCTAGGTATTGAAATAAATTACATATTTGGAAACTAGACTCTGAGTACTATATTTTATGATTAGTGACTTTTTTAGGATTCCATCTTTAAGTGCTTCAAATTTTATGGTCAAATGCATCAAATAATGAAAATTAGGGAAAACACTTCCACTAAATGGCCAAAATGTGGACTGAACTTCTTACACACACCCAATGGTTTTACAGGGAAAACACTAATGTATTACAAGTTATTTTGGTTTAAAATATTTATTTTGTAGGTTCTTAGCCTAGGAGTTGTAAGGAAGCTAAGGTAACATAACAACTTCCTACACTAATCTTGAGAGGAGGATAATGCAAAAGTTTATAGATCTTTAATAGTTATAGAAACTTAAACATAAATAAACATAAATATCATGCATACCACAACAAAGTAATTTACATGGGGAAAACCCTTTTGGGAGAAAAACCCCACACTCCAAAAGCCACCCAATATATTATTTAGAAATCATAAAGATTACAATATACTTGCAGAGCAAGCTTCTCATAGGAGTATTACCAACCAAAGATCCAAAGGCAACACAACCACTATCAAACTCTTAGAATACATCACAATAACCAGTCGTAATACAACACCCTCATAAAATAGCGTTGCCTTCTAGGCAAATTCAAGCTAATAAAATATCGTCTGTCACATCTGAGACATAATGATGAATGGTACCTTATGTAATTGCAAAGTTGAGACACATTTTCCCAACATGATCATGTAGTTAAGCCATGTCACGAACCCAAGCGTTGCATTGCACAACACAAGGAGACCAAGGGAACACACCTTGCAACAATCCTCCCCAGTGCAAGTGAGGGGTTCAAACCCATGACCTAGGCTTTGATACCAATTGTTACAAAGATAGTTTCCATTGCACCAAAAGATTGACTTGTTAATGGTCGATACAACCACCAAAGTTAATGAATCGATGGGAGGCAGTTAAGCCATGTCACAAACCTGAGTGCTATGCTGCACAAAACAAGGAGACCAAGGGCCCACACCTTGTAATAGGTTTCTCCACTTGCAGAAACCTTTACATCCTCTATAATATCATTTTTGAGTATTTTTTAATTCAACCTAATTTTAGTATTTCATTTATATACTTCAACATAGCATATAACTTAGTTTCATAACTTGCTAAGTGGGGGAAAAATGTTAATGTCAAAAATTGCACACCCTTTCAATTTCACATTACATTTTAGACTCACTTTGGTGCTCATCTCCCCTACCATGCTTTTAGCCTCATTTAGCCCTTCCTTATCCTTTTTTTTCCTATGGTGCCCCCTTTAGCCTCCTTTGTGTAAAATTATGTTTTAGATGTGTTAACCTTGTAATTTCCTAGTGTTTGGCCTTTCTAAGAATTTAAACTATATATGTTAGCATGATGAGTAGACATTCCATGAATTTTTTTTATTCAATAGTTATTTTCAAGAATTTTACCACTTGCTACCTATCCAAGTTGGTGGTAACTAATTTGGAAGAATATTAATGGATCTCTAACCCTTGGAATCACTTATTTTCCTTCCAATTGTCTCATTTTGAATTCTTATCTCCCATTGACACTCTCATTCTATCAAGTTTTTACACTTTTCAAGCTCTTATTATTAATTTCTAGCTTCTTATAATATTATTTGGCATTGTTATTTTCATGCAAGCACTCAAACATTATTTTAGTACCCTCCTTGAAGGTTTTAGTAGCATTTTATATAGTCTCATGTCCCTTGGATTCTTCAAGATTTTGATGTGATATTTGTTTGTTTATTATTCTCTTTTCTTCTCATTCGTAGCTTTGTCACTAATTTTACCTTCCTATACATACTTAGGATAAAATCACACACCATTTTACTCTATTCTACTTCTTGGATGCTCATGGAGGTTGAAAGACCAACATAGGGGCTTGAAAATTTATGGATTCAACCTTCTACGTAACCCAAAAATTTCCTCTCTTTTTAGCTCACATTTTTCATTTAGATGTCTTCATAAAATGGGTCTTTTCACCCTTTTTTCCTCTTCCTCTTATCACTTTATTTATCATTTCTATAGATTAAATTAATTTCTTTCATTTCCTACCATACACAAATTTGTTTTTGTTGTGTGTTTCTCATTTAGTGTGCATTTTTACATGATATTCAAGGTGAAAAATAAGTTTTATAGTGTGCAACAACATGGTAATTGTATGGATGACAACATGTTGTGTAGACATCCACACATCCATACTTTAGTTTCTTATAAATTATAATTTTTTAACCTTTATCAATTAATGTAATATTAAATTTAGATGTATTATTTCTTCTATAGTATAGTGGTGTTTTGTGATTTCCTTTATGCTTTTTTTTGTGTTGTGAATTTTGAGTGGAATGGTTGATATGCATAACATAAGATTATGTAATGAAAATAATCAAGAAAAGAACCTAAGATAATCACAATGCTTCATAGTTATTTGGTCATCCATATATTTTACTTCAAGACAAGTTGATGGTTAGGGAGTGTTAGGTCTCAAAACTGTAGATCCTAAATCCTAGAACTTGTTTCCACCTTCATGGTCAAGGGTTTGTCTTCAAGAAGGTAAAATAGACTTGTTCATCAATATATTAAGAATGATTAAGATCCTAATTTGAGAGTGGGTAATATATCCTATGTTTTGGGATCAACTAAACTCAAGAGAATATTCCTAGAGGTATAGATTAATAGCTATTTAAATAAGTTATAACATGAATATAAAAATAGCAGCTATACCCAAATGTAGACTTGATCCACATAGTTTTCAATAGGTCAATATCAACTACTTGCATAGTACCTCTATATAGTTGAAGTCACACCTTGCACATGCACTTGTAGATATCAGCATCATTATAATCCCTAAAGATACTTATATTTATCTTTTTCTTATATAGTGGCAAGGTTTAGACATGCATGTTTAGATTCTTTGATGATATGGTTGTTAGGTTTGCTTAAAATAGTTCCCTAGTTTATATTATTGAATCATAAAAAACATTTATAATTCCTATTCTAATTCCTATTACCAATGGCAACCAATTGTTTTGAATTAATGTATATGGGAGGTCAAAGTTTCTAAGGCCAATATCTTATTGGGTTGTGAAGTTACATTCAACTCTTAAAACTAGAAGTTACACCAGAGGCATGATATACATTAACTGCATCTATTTAATGACTTCTCTTCAAAATTACAAATGTTCACCCATAACAATAAATAGACCATTACATAAATAATAAATTGTAATGTATAAATATGCAACAACACTTGTCAAACTCTAGTTATGGTTACATTAGCAAATTTAATACAAGAAATATCCTAGAAAGGAAGACCCATCACACTTCTTTACCCACCATTTTTTTCTCAAAATACCAACAATTGACTAAGGAGACATATAATTACAATACCAACTATAATACCAACATTTATGCAAGGTTTGGAATGCTCTTCTTTAATGGTGATTAAACTAATTATAGTTGAAACCCTAGAATACACAGTACACATCTTTTCTATAAAAAATTAATTTAAAAAACCCCTAAAATGAAGAAATAACATGTATTTATAGATCACTTGACACCTATTTTAAAATTTGAGAGAGGAAACATGGATGAATGGTATTGTAGAGATTTCCCATGCCTAGCTATCATTTTATTTAATTCTTGCATATAGAAATTGTCCCTTTGGATCTATAGAGATGCCTCAACATTTTAAAAAATTACTCACTAAATTTGCCATTTTTAGCATTAATGGTAGGTGGATCCCACTATACAAATTCAAAAAGGGCCCAAAATTTTTGTTGAAAGCCATCCTAGATATGGCATGAATGTATCAGGATCTGAAAACCCCAACCACTGCATTAGCTAAGGCATGGGTTCCTTTACCCTCTCTTGTATCTAAATCCATGTTTGCATGCTAACAAATAATTATGGGCACAATCAAATCATATCTAGTAGGCACAAAACCCTCATTAGATCATTAATGACAATCAAGGCCAGTTTATACTTTACCTTTGTAATGATGTGTAAATCCTTTTTTTGGTGAACAATGTATTTTGGGTGATAAAAATATATTCTAAAAGTTAAGACATAAATTTAGTCATAAATGGACTTTTAGATTATGTAGGGGGGTTAGGTGAGAGTTACTCTGACTAAGATATCACTTTGAGGTTTGCTTAAGTTTTCTCTAGTTTATTAAGGTATGCTTCAGGAAGCTTTGCAAAAGATCCTCTTGCCTGCCTCTGCTAGGTTGGCAGATTTTAATGCATTGATGGCTCATTCATGTGGATTCGTTGAATATTACGTTCTATCCACAAGAACTCATGCCCCCAAATGTGCAAAAACAAGTGGATCCTTTGATGATCATATTCAATGTTAATAATATTGGTATTATACATACCTTTGCTAACACTGATTTGGCTCTCAATGTTTTTGGTATAGATCTATTACCTAATATTAAGATTGATTCTTCTTCTCTAGTTGCTTCTTCTTTGTATATTCATGGATTCGATAACACTAGTCATCAAGCCCTAGGAATGCTAATCTTGCCTTTGTGGCTAGGACCTGTTACCTTACCCACCTTAGTTTATGTGATGCTTGGCTCCTTACCTTACAATATTATTTTGGGAAGACCTTGGATTCATGCTATGGGAGCCATGAATTCTACTTCATCATTGTATAAAATTTGTAGCTAATAAGAAAGCAATCACAATCAAGGCTGACCCCGAGGTTGTCCACCTTTGTGAGTTGGCAGCCGCTGGTCGAGCCTCGGTTATTTCCACTCTTAAGAATTGTATTCCATCACTAACCTCTGATGCACTGACATGTTCTTCAATGGTGCCATCCATAGAGGCTGCCCCTAAAATGAATGCCCCTAAAGAGGAGTAGCTAAAAGTGAAAAGTCTTAAGTCTTCCTCGTCTACCTCTTCTTTTGAATCAAATGCATGTCTTAGTGATGTTTGGGGGTCCTTGGATTTCTCTGAATTATTTATAGGATAGTACAAAGTAGATCCCATCCACCTCGACCTTCCGATAACTTCAGGTACCTCTGCTAAGAAAGTTGATCATCCTCCCATTGAGAGGGACAATGGTGATCATATCAAGGAGCACATTAGTTCCCCTGTTGAGGAAGGTAATCAAATTGCTATCGAGGAGGCTAATTTTTGTGACCCTACTAGAAAGGATGGTTGTGGTCTCGTAGATACATTTTGACACCCATTGGTGGAATGATGCCCTCTATGTGGAACTACCTTCTTCCTAGGCTTTACAAAAATGGTACAACCCTCAATACAAGCTTGTTTCTAAGTATGATTATGGGTGTAAAGGTCTTGGGTGTATTGAGAAAGGAATTTAGGTCCCTATCCAAGTTATGCCTCACAAGCATAACTTGGGACTGGGATACTCTCTTGAGCAGTCTATGCAAAAACCATGGTGGAGTGTTAACATGATTTCAGCCGAACCTCTTGGTCTAGTTCACCCTAAACTGATTAAGGAAAAAGTAGAACTTGATGAAGTTCCCCTAAATGTTTTCTCCTCGAAGGAAGCACTAGAATAATTCTTAGGTGTCTACTCCCATTTTCTTTCTTTTCACCATAAGTGGTGATTCTCATATCACTTGCATAAACAAGCATACTTTGGAGAATCCATTTGGAGTGTGGATGAGGAGGCTCCTCTATCTAATGATGATGATGGTGTTCCTATACGACACCATGAAGACCGTAGTTCTCTCCTCAAGGGATATACTATTGAAGTTTTCATGGATCCTAAATCTTCTAAAAATGTGATTGAAATTGGAAAGTGCCTTTCTTCAAAAGAAGCTAAGCAAATTTCTGATCTATTACATTCTTATCCAAATATTTTCGATTGGTCATATAAGGAAACACTTGGTATTGATGAGTCCATAGTGGTTCATAATATCATCTTATGTTTGATGCAAAGTCCATTAAGCAAAAGATCTGAAAGATGAATCCTAAGGTTGCATTGTTGGTTAATACTGAGATAAAGAAGCTACTAAAAGTAGGCTTTATTCATCCTATCGACTATTTTCCTTGGATATAAAATATCATCATTGTTAGCAAGCATGATGGCCATATTCATGTTTCGTTGAATTTTGTGATGTTAATAAGGCTTCTCTTAAAGATGATTTTTCGTTGCTTAATATCCATATGATTATAGACTCGACTGCAGGCCATGCCTTGTGTCTTTCATGGATGGCTTCTCGGGCTACAACTAGATTTACATTAATATGGAGGATCAATATGAGATGACCTTCACTACTCTTTGGGTTTTTTTTCGCTATGTGGTTCTATTGTTTGGGTTAAAGAATGTAGGTACAACTTACCAACGGGCAATGACCTTAATCTTTCCGTTATTTCTTATGGGATGATGAGTGCGAGAAATATTTTGAGTCAATCAAAAGTTATCTAGCCAATCCTCCTATATTAATGCCAACTATATAGGATAGACCTTTTTTGGTTTACATTTTCGCATCACCTTATGCCTTAGTAGCCTTGTTGGCTCAATATGATGATGATGGAAGAGAAGGGAAATCTATTACATTAGCCATGTCCTTGTTGATTTTGAAACTTGTTATTTAGCTATGGAGAAATAATGTCTTGCTCTCGTCTTTGCAATGCAAAAGCTAAGGCATTATCTTCTTCATGTCGAAACTCATGTCAATGTGAAAAGTGATCTTCTGAAGAATTTATTCACTAGGAATGATCTCACTGGAAGGTTTGCGAAATGGGTAATGTTGCTTTTCGAATTTGACATAAAATTTGTTACTCAAAAATTAGTAAAAGGTCAAGCAGTTGCCGATCAATTGGCAGATGCTCCTTTGTCTCACTTCTTCCCTAGTTTGGATGATCTCTTTGCAATTAGTCATGATTTGGTATGGGAGATGTACTTTGATGGATCTAGCTGCCAAGCTGGCTTCAGGGAAGGTGTGGTCTTAATCTTTCTTGAAGGTAAGCCAATTCCTTTATCTTTTTGATTAAGCTTTCAATGTACTAATAATATCATTGAGTACGAAGCCCTTATTGCTGGCTTGCATGCCACAATTGATTTGAACATAAAACATCTTCGCATACATGGTGACTCAAAGCTTATCATAAATTAGATTATGAGGACGCATCAAGATAAATAGAGGAGGTTGTCACAATATCGAGATTTGGCTTTATCCTTACTTGATCACCTCTCTTCTTTTATGATAGACAATGTTCAAGTAGGAGAGAAAAATAACACGTGGATGCCAAGAAAGTGTTGCTTATTTGGTGCCTTTGGATGAGGATATAGAGTAATACCACTTTATGGTTCACATTCTTTGCTCTCCTACTGTCTCTAATCAACCTAGATCCAATGTTCTCATGTGTGCTCATGTAGACTCAGAGGAATGGCATTTTAAAATTTACAACTATTTGAAGGGGAAATTTTCCTGACGATGTGATAAAGAATGATTGCACTCAGATATGAAAACTTTCAGTCCACTATGTTTACTATCGAATGTTCTTTATCAGAAATCCTACAATGATCTTCTCCTTTGGTGTCTCACTAAAGTGGAAATACCCCTTTCCCTTAAGGAAGCCCATTTGGGTTCTGGGGGTGGACATTTTGGTGATAAATCCTTGGTGAAAAAATTGATTCACATGGGATACTTTTGGTAGACAATGGAAAAAGATTATTTTTCCTTTATCAATAAGTGTTCATAGTGTCAACAACATAGTCGTCTCATTCATTGACCTACTCAAGAGCTTCAAAATCAAACCTCTCCTTGGCCATTCAAAAAATGGGGGTTGGATATCATTGGAAAGATATCACCTCCTTCTAAAGGACACATTTTTATCATTATCACTACCAATTACTTTATGAAATGGGTTGAAGCTATCTCTCTTTGATCCATGAATGTTGAAGCCATCTATAGTTTTCTTCTAAACAAAATTATCGCTTGCTTCAAATTTCCTTCCACCTTTTTTTTCAACAACGGTACATTGTTTAAGAACAAGGAGGTGAAGCAATTCCTAGAGAAGTTTCATATTCAACATTGATTATTTACACCATACTATCCTCAATCCAATGATTAAGTTGAAGCATCTAATAAAACTCTTCAGCTCATTCTTCAAAAAATGGTAAATAAACACGGTAAATATTGGTATACTCAATTAACATATGCTTTGTGTGCATATCACACAAGTGTTTGTATGGTGATGGGAACAACACCTTACAACCTTGTGTATGGTGCTGAAGCTATCATGCCTTTGGAGTTGGAAATTTCATCTTTGCGGGTTTCCCTTAAAGGATTAATTGATGATGAAACTTACTAGTCTAATCATTTGCATCGGCTTGAGTTGCTCGATGAGCACCAATTGTAGGCCCTCAACCACCTTAAAGCTTATCAAAGAGAGATTTCTAGACACGACGATCAAGGTGTTCTTCCTAGAACCTTCAAGGTAGGTGACCTGGCTCTTTACAAGAATTAGAGAAAAGTAAATGCACCACCTGATCAAAGGGGAAAATTTAGTCCTAATTGGTTAGGCCCTTACATTATCATCTATGTGTATGGTTTTGGTGCCTATGAATTATCATCTATGGATGGGATGTCTCTAAAAGAACTTGTTAATGCGATGCACCCCCGTTGATATTACACATAGTGTCTATGTGTTACATGTGCGTGATGCTCATTCCTCGTGGATTGTAGCATACCACATGTTGGAATTCCTTAATTAACACATGGTTAGATATTGTGTTATGATGTGAACATGTGTGTGTGTGTGTGTCATACATACATGTGTCTTATTATGCTATGTATCCATGCATTACATTACATTTTTTGGTTAGGAAAGTAGATCATCATTATATTTAATTAACATACATCCATGTGTGTTCATTAGATCATGGTAGTATCTAATTTAAACATACACCCATAAGTATAACATCCAACACATAAAAAATTGAACACCATGATATCATAATCAAAATCTCATGTATAAATATATAAATATCAAATGTATGTCATGTATGTATGTATCACACCACTGTCATAAAAAATAATGGTGATCATGTATTTGTTAGTGTTTATACATCCAAAACAATTCTATACAAAATATATGTATCATCGTTACAAAAATTATGTGTATCAAAATGGGCATCTAGCCCTCGGGCATGTGGCTCCCTGAGCCCTCTAGCTTTGGTGGTTGCTGTGGACATGGATGGATAGTGGATATGGAGTGAGATCTATGCGACCATGAGGTTGAAATGCTAGCCTGTAGTCCTTTGATCTCACCTTGAAGTGAGGCTATCTATAGCTTAGCTCTCCGTAGGGCCTCCTGTAGCTTCAAATTAGCTGTCAATATATTAGTTGCTGCCTGCCTATCAAGGTCATCAAGTCAGCTCTAAAGAGCATCACATGCCTCCTCAACACTCTCAGCTCTCATCCTTGCCTCATCTCTCTCTCGGTGAGGGTATTTCGTAGCTCTGTTGACTGTGGATCCCTTTGTCTTGTGATGAGGGCGACGTTAGCAGGCCTTTGGATGACCTCCACCTGCACCTCCCTGTATGTCATCCTCAAGAGTGCAATTGACTCAAAAAGATGGGCATGTTGCCCTATTGAAGCTGACCTATATGCCTGTAGAACGGTCCCCTAGATGGGCACAATGGGTTCCACCTCTGATATGCACTACACAATGAACACAGTCCACTCCTGTGTGTCCATTGCAAGCATAGAGAAAGTGGACTCATCAGTACCACATGATATATACCAAAGCATAAATATATACATGAGTTGAAACTAAGAGTACTAAAAGGAAATAACATAAATAACTCCAATCCCTGGGTTCCTGACTTGCCAATGTGGGTTAGTGGAGGAGTGGCACTGGGTCTTGCGCCTCCTGTGCTAGATGCTGTCACTATTGCTAGTGTTGCCAATGCACCGATGGATGTCATTGGTAACACCATTGAGATTGGGATGGTGGGTGGAGGGGATGACAACCTTCATTTTTGCCTCAACCTCACTATTGCTATACCTGCCTCCTCACCTTGTTGTTGCTCCATCCCACCATCTCCACCTTCATCTCCTCCTCCCGTTGGCTTTTCCTCCTCTTGGACATTGGGATCCCCTTGGGGGCATTCGCTAGAAAAATTGGAATATGCTTGTGTTGCATCCAACAAGTTTTATAGTTGATGGAAATGCACACGTCATTACCTACAACATTGGTGGGTGGTCTCGATCCTCTACCTCATCATTGGTAGGGACGATGTCGGCGATGGTGGGCCACCAATGGTTGCTCAACCTTGTTGCACTCCTCACCACTTGTGTGTATGATGGTGACATCAGTGAAATAATCTGCATAATACTGATTGCCTCATCACATGCTACCAAGAATAGGGAATAATAACATAATCTATATGACATCAAAAAGTGGTAATGCTACATGTTTCATAGCTGCCAACTATCATCTACCTATCTCATCAATATATACGACTACCATCTAATTTTCCCAACGCACAAGGTATCAAAATGAAGTCACCAAAACTGGAGGTCCTTATGCCTCCATTCTCATGCAAGCTCATATCAATGAGCCATGGGCACAATGTATTCTCTTGCCTAAGGATAGCTAGCTAGCTAGGTGCATGTAATGTGAGCAAATACCCACACCTATAGAAGGGTGCATGCAGTAAGGCTCACATACTCATAATGTACAAACCTACCCAACCCATGGTACAGGTGCGCTAGCATGCTGCGGCCCCACGTGAAGATGGTCCTATGCTGCTCCATCGCTCTGATGGTATGGATGAGGCCCCATGAAGGTGAGAGTTGTGCCCATCCATGGTGAATTGCATAGCAACTGTAACAACCATCGCCCTCTACACAAGGGGGACCACCACATTTCCCTTCTCGAACCAACATATGTAGATGTGGTTGGTCCAGTCACTAGGGTCCTCGCACCCTGTGCAGTACTAGATTCCCTTTGATCACTCTTGGGAAATCGTGTCTCATTCAGTGCTACCCACTGTCCACGGATGGGGAGGTTGATGATGCGGTAAATGTCCTCTAGGGTGATGGTCATCTCATTTGATGGGAGCTGAAATGTGGAGGTGGTCACGTCTCATTGCTCCATCAATGTCATTAACATGTGGTCGTGGTACATCTCTGGCATCGTGTAGGTGTACCACGAGCCTATACGGTGAAGAAGTCTTTGCTCATTTAGAGACATGCATTGTGCCTGGTCGCGGATCATCTATAGCACCAATCCCCTGCCATGCTCTCTAATCTTTGAATAGTCCTGCAAAATGGGAAATGATTCAAGTCAGAACAATATGTATCAAAAATTATATCTTCTACATCAAAATTTTGTAAGTTTAACCTCTGAGATGCAGGCGCACCACGCAAACTTTTGTGGCCCGCACTCGTGTTCGAGGCCCACCGTTGATAACTTGATAGATGCCAGCATGTAAGGTGGACCCCAATGCAATTGAATGCCTCTAGCGTGTAGGCGAGATGTTAGTGCTCGAGCAAGACGCTTTTGTGCTGCTAACTGCTGGGATGCCTGCACTCCTCTTTTTAGAAAAAAAAACTATAAAAAAATGATACAAATCACACAAAAATCAAGTTTTTAGACTCACCTAACTGACCTCGCGGCCCTTAGCAACCGCCCGAGCAGCTAGTCGATCTTAGGCTCCTCATAATCTTGTCTGCGAGGCATTTTTTTGGCTTCTCTCACAAAATTCAACAAAACTCTCATAGTGAATAGTGAAAATGACCCTTCTAGGGGCCCACCCGGGTATATATAGGCCCCCCTAGGGGTCCATTTTTCCTTGTGATCGTGGTCCCGCTATTTTTCGTACTTTTACCCCACCAAGCTGGGGACAAAATCAGGAAGGGGCATACACTCACTTCTTCATCATATTTTCTTTTGAAGCATCAAATTTTTCTTGAGCATTCTTCTAGCCTTGGTAGGTTCTTCCAATTTTTGAGTTGACCTAAAATTTGAGTTTTGTAGAACAAAATTTCAACCAAAATTTCACATTGGATGTTGTAAATTTTCACTAAGTTTGATTGTCAAGGGCATCATAAATACCTACTTGCTCAACTTCTATGGCCTCTACAATATCTTTTTTGGCATGTAAATCTGTAAACTTTTCAAATTTTTGTGTTTTCTCTAAGTAATCTCTTTTATACTTTAGTGTGTGTGATTTTTCCCAAAATTCAATCCACTAAAGTGGGGGCAAAATGTAATGTCATAAAATTGCACCTTGGGTGCAATTTCAAATTCACGCATTTGACCCCCATATTTATTGTGCCTAACCGCATTTATGACAAGAACCTTATGGGTTAGAATTTTGCAATTTCAACTCCATGAGGACCAACGATGAAGTGACAACAATTTTCCTCCTCGTTTCTCAAAAAACGACGAGTTGGACACCTGCGCAATGTGTAGATGTCTGCACAGTGTGCTAGCATCCCTATGTTTTCTAAGTTAAACAGGGAATCTTGGAATATTTGACTTGTGACATGTGTCCTTGTAGTCAAATTCTGAGAGTAACGGTTCATTCCACCCATTCAACACAAAACTCATTCTTTCACTCTCATTTTGAAAGTTCTCTAATTCTAACACTTCATTCTTTTACTCTCACTCTATTCTCTTGCTCTTCTCTTCTCGATCTTGCTTCTACGATGAAGACGTTGGAAAAATAAGGACAGAAAACTGAAAGGTGGGGTGAATCAGTTGTCACAAAATATTTAACTTTTTAAGCTTAATCTAACTTTGACCTCAAATCTGATGAATGAACAATAAATCATAAACAATCAACACATCAGAAACACAGAGAACACTGATATTTTTTACGTGGAAACCCTGTTAGGGGAAAAACCATGGTGGATGTCGGTCCACAAGATTATACCCTGTTAAAAGTATAAAGAAGTATCAATGGGAATGCACATGCATTTAGGCACACTACCTAGAGCTCACTGCTTAATTACAAGAGGGATCACTTCCCAAGAAAAATTCAAATTAAAACCATCTGCATTGTGAACTGAGAAAATAACATATGCTAATTCCAGGTTACAATTCCAGTTCTGCACATGAACACGTCTTCAAACTTCTTCACTCTTCTTCACACTCTGCTATGCCTTCGAATGATCTTAACAATATTCGTACATAAGACTTGCACACTTCAAACTTGCACACTTCAATTTGAGCAAACAATCCCTCTTATATATCCACAACATGAATTACATCAACAACTTCATCGGCCAAAACAAAATATAAAACATATACACAATGTCTGCCCAAATTTACAAATAAATTTTCAATGTGAATCAAACACAATCAACCACAATGTAATGAAGACTTAAAACAACCTCCTTGAGCGCGCCAAACATTCAAATTTTAATCTTCAAGGATCCACAACATACTACAACCACCATGTTGGCCAAGAACACAAAAACCAAACACACAAGAGTAAAATGACCGACCACGAGCACATAGATCAATGCAGACGTGCAAAAAAGATAGAGCACGATCTAGAAACAATAGAGAAACATCTATAGCAACTGAGATTACTAAAATCATACTAGCTTCAATCAGGAACATAGGATGAAACCACAAAAACATTGACAAAACACAACTATTCATAACAAGACCAAATCTTCACGCGAACCTCTGAAACTTCTGGTGGATAAACTAGATACACATAGCAATAAACCCTTTAATCCACAATGATTGATCATCAATGTACTGAGTACAACACCTTCATGACCTTCACTGAACCACTGGGAACCTCCATACTTTCTTTTACAATTTTCTCAATATCCTCGACATATACAACCTTCAATACATCAATGCTAATAGTGTTGACATCAATGACAACCACATATCAAAAACACAACCACAACATCCAATAATCTCCCCCTTTGGCATTTATGGCAACACATGATGTGAAAAACACCATCAATGCAACTCTCAATCAACACTTACTCCCCCTTAGATTCTGACTCTTCTTCCTCAACTTCTTCTACATGATCTTCATCCCACAAGGCTCTTCTCCCTAGATAATTCATAGTTTTTCACATGAATCTTCTCCCCCTTTGACATCAATGGAAAAGATAAACATTATCTTTCCACATACAAGCTCTGAACCACATATTTGCTTATTCGACTACTCCCCCTGAGTAGCAGCCATGAAAACATCAATCTAGATCAAAATATAGCTTTGAAGAATATAGATTGATGCAAGTAAATGCATCTCTAGTTCATATCAGGAGGGGTAATCACCCCTATCATCCCTCTGAGATACTCAAAAGTATCCTTTGATAACGACTTGGTGAAAATGTCTGCAATCTGCTCTTTGGTAGGCACATACACCAATTTGACTTCTTTCTCACTCACTTTCTCTCTTAGGAAGTGAAACTTGATTGATATATGCTTGGTCTTATCTAGTGTAGCACTAGATTATTTGATATGTTTATTGCACTTGA
The DNA here is from genome assembly GCA_007258455.2 of Sequoia sempervirens. Classification (NCBI taxonomy): domain Eukaryota; kingdom Viridiplantae; phylum Streptophyta; class Pinopsida; order Cupressales; family Cupressaceae; genus Sequoia; species Sequoia sempervirens. The sequence continues at coordinate 166,392,147 of VDFB02000013.1, read as the reverse complement.
GTTGTCACAATATATGGAAATAGGATCATCATATACTACTTTGATATCTTTCAACATCTGTTTCATCCACAACACTTGAGTACAGTTATTTGCAGCAACAATATACTCTACCTCAACAGTAGATAGGGAAATGTAATTCTGCTTTTTGCTCAACCATGACACCAGCTTCTTCCCCAAGAAGAAAGCACCACCACTAGTACTTTTCCTGTCATCTACATCTCCAACCCAATCCGCATCAGTATATGCATTCAAAGTAAGATCATCATCTTTAGGATACTAAAATCCAAAATCAACTGTTCCTTTCAGATATCAGAAGATTCTCTTTATAATAGTCACATGAGATTCTTTTGGATCAGCTTGATATCTAGCTACCATACACACAACATTCATGATGTCTGGTCTGGTTTGAGTCAAATACAATAATCCACCAATCATTGACCTATATCTTGTTTGATTTGCCTTAGGGGAATCATCCTTCTGCGTTAACTTGCATCCGGTTACCATGGGTGTACCAACAGGCTTTGAGTCATCCATGCCAAAATTCTTTAGCAACTCTCTCACATATTTGGACTAAGATATGAAAATCCCATTGTCTAACTAAGTGATTTGCAATCCTAGAAAGAATTTTATCTCTCCAATCATACTCATCTCAAATTCACTTTTCATTTCATTAGCAAACTTCATACACAGATCATCATCTCCTCAAAAAATAATGTCATCAACAAAGACTTCAATAATCAACTCTTTATCATGATCCAACTTGAAATATAAGTGAATGTTAGTAGTACCTTTATTGAATCCAAGCTTTAGTAAGTATTTACCCAGTCTAGCATACCAGGCTCTAGGGGCTTGCTTGAGTCCATATAGAGCTTTCTTCAATCGACAAACCATGTCTTCGTTATCAGTCAGTTGAAATCCATCAGGCTATTCAACATATACCTCTTCTTCTAATTCACCATTCAGAAAGGCTGACTTCGCATCCATTTGATATACTTTGTAGTTTTTGTATGCGGCATAAGCAAGAAATAATCTTATAGCTTCAATTCTAGAAATAGGGGCAAAATTTTCTTCAAAATCAATACCTTCCATTTGTGAATACCCTTTACATACCAGTCTTTCTTTATTCCAGATCATTTCACCTTGTTCATTCAACTTATTCCAAAAGACCCATTTAGTACCAATCACATTTTTATCTTTAGGTCTGGGAACAAGAATCCATGTATTATTCTTTTCAATTTGAATCAATTCTTCCTTCATAGCTTCCATCCAGTGTTCATCATTACAAGCTTCATTGAAATTGATGGGATCAGTCTTGGAGATCAGACAATACTCTTTTGCTATCCTTCTTCTAGTCTACACACCTTTATTCTTGTCACTTATAATTTGATTTTTAGAATGATTTAACCTTACATACCTTGGAACTTTAGGATTTTCTCGCACTTCTGGTTCTTTTGTTCTTTCTTCTGCACTTCCACTTGTCTCTCCTTCCTAACTTTTTTGATTTACCATAACACTTTGAACTTGATTCTGTGTGTAAGCATTCTTCCCTTTGTCTGTACTATCTTGTTGGTCATCAAAATCACCACAATATCTGGATGATCTAGCAGAATCCTCATCAACTCTGACATTTGCACTTTCAACCATTTTCCTCAATCTTTTATTGTAGCACCGGTAAGCCTTGCTCTTAGTAGAGTAACCCAGAAAGATTCCTTCATCACTCCTTGCATCAAACTTTCCTATGTCCTCATCTCTCTTAATGTAGCATTTGCTTCCAGAGATCTTGAAATATTTAACAGTAGGATTATAACCAAACCATAGCTCAAAAGGAGTCTTACCAGACATACCATTGACATTTACCCAGTTTAAAGTGTACATAGTAGTGTTTACAGCTTCTCTCCAATAGATGTGAGGTACATTTCCTTCTATCATCATTGTTCTAGCATTATCCAAAATTGTTCCATTCTTTCTCTCAACAACTCTATTCTATTGAGGGATTTGGGGAGCAGATAACTGCCTTTTGATTCGATGCTCTTCACATAAAGAATTGAACTCTCGGGAAGTGAACTCACCACCTCTGTCTGACCTTTGGAATTTTATTTTCAGACCTGTCTCATTCTTTGCCATAGCTTTGAAACTTTTGAAATTCTCTAATGCTTCACATTTTTCTCTTAAGAAAGCAACCCATATCATTCTAGAGTAATCATCAATAAGCAACATAAAGTACCTTTCTCCTTGTAGACTTCTGACTCTGGAGGGACCGTACAAATCAGTATGCACCATCTCTAGTATTCCATTAGAATGATGTTGTTTTCTTTGAAAAGAAACTCTTGTTTGTTTTCCCATCTGACATTCCTTGCATATTGTGTTAGTAGGCTTCACTAGCTTAGGTAGATCTCTTACTGCTTGAGTGGAACTTACTTTGACAATGTTATCAAAATTCACATTACACAACCTTCTATGCCACAACCAGATTTCATCTACTCAAGCAAATAAACAACTTCCATCAACAACACTCAAGTGAAAAATATTAACTTTTGTTTGTTTACCTGAAGTAATTTTATTTCCAGAGCTTCCAAGTATCTTGCATCTTCCATCCTTGAACTGAAGATCATAGACCTTTTCCACCATATGTCAAACACTCAACAAGTTCTGCTTCAAGCCTTCAACATAAACTACATCATCAGTGTTATGATTTCCACCAAGACAATTAGATCCTTTGCCATGAATCACACAAGAAAATTGTTATCACCAAATATTACAACCCCACCATCATATTTCTCTAAACTTACAAATTTGCTTTTGTCACTAGTCATATGATGTGAGCATCCGCTGTCTATAACCCACTCATCCTTCTCTTCAATTTGGGATGCAAGAGCTTTCTCAATTTTAGCAGATTCAATAGCCACTGGACTATTTTCCTTAATAGCAATAAAAACCCAATCATCTTCATTTCCATTTTCTTTATCAGATTCTTCATCAGTCACACCTTCAAAAAAATAGCATTTCTTTTGAAATCTGGGTTTGTAAGGCTTGGACCTAGGAACTCTTTTAGGACATCTTGAAGCAAAGTGGCCTATATTACTACAAGAAAAAAATTTGATAGGCAACTTTCCTTTATACTTACCTTGTCCTCTACCTTCTTTCTTAACAATCGGTGCTTCCAACTCTTCCACCTCTCTTTCTTCATCTTCAAGTTGTTTCATAGATCTTCCTCATACTTGAATGCCTTTCTAGAACTCTCTCCCGGATCATATTTTTGCTTTTTTCTTCCGGATATAGAACCCTTAAATGCAGATTTAGTCTTAGGGGCAGAATCACTAAATTCACTCAACTCAAAAGCATCAAGTTTACCAATCAACATATCTCATGTCACATTTGTTACTGATATGAACTCTTCAATAGCATGCACTTTTGACTTGTAAGAGGGAGGCAATGATTTGAGCACTTTAGCTACAATTTCTTGTTCATCCAAAATACCTCTGACACATCTAATACCCATCACAATTTCATTTACTCTTTGCATAAAAGAAGAAATATTTTCATCTTCTCTCATCTTCAAATTTTCATACTTTCCTTTCAAACTCTGCAACTTAGCGACCTTCACATGTACATATCCTTCATACAAAGTCTCCAGCTTTGTCCACATCTCATGAGTTGTCTTCAGACCTATCACATTTGTCATTTCTGAATCCATCAGAGTACTGAACAAAGATTCCATGGCCCTGATATTATTCTCAGCTTCTTTAATCTCATCAAGAGTGGAGGGACCATTCTAAGGAATAGTATATATTTTCTTTGTAATCTTCCAGAAGGGTTCACCTAAACATCTCAAATGACATTCCATTCTGGAATTCCATAGTGAGTAGTTTGTTCCATCAAATCTAGGACTGTCCTTCTTGTATGATGCCATCTCAGATCACCTCAAGCTTTTAAACTTCTTCAAAGGAACCAACTCTGATACCAATTGTTGGCAAAAGAAGGACATACAACTGAGAGGGGGGTGAATCAGTTGTCACAGAATATTTAAAATTTTAAGCTTAATCTAACTTTGATCTCAGATATGATGAATGAACAATAAATCATAAACAATCAGCATATCAGACACACAAAGAACACCAAGATTTTTTACGTGGAAGCCCTATTAGGGGAAAAACCATGGTGGATGTTAGTCCACAAGATTATACCCTGTTAAAGTATAAAGAAGTATAAATGGGAATGCACATGCATTCAGACACACTACCTAGAGCTCACTACCCAAGAAATATTCAGATTAAAACCACCCGGATTGTGAATTGAGAAAATAACATCTGCTAATGCCAGGTTACAGTTCCAGTTATGCACATGAACAGTTCTTCAACCTTCTTCACTCTTCTTCACACTTTGCTATGCCTTCGAATGATCTGAACAATATTCACACACAAGACTCACACACTTCACCCTTGCACACTTCAATTTGAAAAAACAATCACTCTTATATATATCCACAACATGAATTACATCAACAACTTCATTGGCCAAAACAAAATATAAAACATATACACAATGTTGGCCCAAATTTACAAATAAATTTTCAATGCGAATCAAACACCATCGGCCACAATGTAATGAAGACTTAAAACAACCTCCTCGAGTGCGCCAAACAATCAAATTTTAATCTTCAAGGATCCACAACACACTACAACCACCATGTCAGCCAAGAACACAAAAACCAAACACACAAGAGAAAAATCACTGACCACGAGTACATAGATCAATGTAAACGTGCAACAAAGATAGAGCATGTGATCTAGAAACATCCACGAGCATCAAGAAACAATAGAGAAACATCCGTAGCAACTGAGATTACTAGAATCATACCAACTTCAATCAGGAACACAGGCTGAAACCACAAAAACAATGACAAAACACAACTGTTCATATAACAAGACCAAATCTTCACGCAGACCTCTGAAACTTCTGGTGGATAAACTAGATACATGCACAACAATAAACCCTTTAATCCACAACGACTGATCATCAACATACTGAGTATGACACCTTCATGATCTTCACTGAACCACTGGGAACCTGCATACTTTCTTTTTGGAAAATTTTCAATATCCTTGACATATACAACCTTCAATACATTAGTGCTAATAGTGTTGAAATCAATGACAACCACATATCAGCAACACAACCACAACATCCAACATAAGATATATTGGACTGAGGTCCCTCCAATAGTCAATCTCTCTTGTAAGTGCTCAACAGTGTGTCTATCAAGCTAAGAGGGAGCCACAAATTGTTGGTAATGTTCTTTTGCTTCTTGTCTATTTGCGAATATATCATTCATTGATTTTTTATCTCATGATATGGTTTCTCCTCCTTGACTGGGGTTTGCTTTCATCACCTTTTGTCTATTTACTTTGTGTCTATTTATCTCTATCTATTTGGCTGTATGTGGAGGTGGGAACACCAAAAGAGGGGTTTGACTACGACAATCCCCAAAATAACCCCAACATTTTATCTTGTTCGTCTTGTGTGTAGGTTGTCCATGTGAAGCTTGGAGGAAGGTTTTGAATGCAAGAGCTTTGTAAGTAGGTTCTCTCCCTTCCTTGTGTATTTTTTAGCATTTCTTGCTTTATGTCAATTTAGTTAGATAACATAGCTCATATCTGAGTTAGTTAGTAGGTCCTTAGTATTTCTGTTTGGAAGTCCAGTGCTTCATTGGTACAGGATGCCAGTGCGCCTTTGGGACTTCAACGCGTCGTGCTGGCATCCCGCTACTGCGCTGTTGTCCTTTGGCCAAGAGTTGCTCCTTCTGTGATAAAGATCTCAATATCCAGCTCTTTTAACCCTTGAAGTAGTCAGTATAACTGTGATTTTTGATATTCTACCTTTGGGCTATTCTTTGCAATTTCTTCATTCTTCCTTCCAGTTCAAATTAAGTAAAACTCGAGGTAGTTTAGAGCAATTCGTTCCCCGAGATTCTCTTGGAAAGAAAGAGACTTGTGAGCAGCGAATCCCCCTACTCTACAAATACATATAAGCACAATTAACCTTGAATAATTAATAAATGTAGGTTAGGATTGATAATATGATTATTTTCTATAGTTAAATTTAGGAATGTAAATAGAAACAATTGTAATTAGCTAGATATGATTGATTATGTATACAAGATTTGATGTAGCATTGAATTTGATATTATGTGGGATTTGGAATAAGATGTCTAAAATATATACACATCAAAATTAAAATATTTAATTAAATGACTATGTAAGTTTAAGTCTTAGGTATTAGGGTCAAGTCCATGACCATGGATCTATCCTTCATTTGTAGATTTGATTTGGAAAAAGTAGAGCTCTTCTCTTCACTTTGTTTGATTCATCTTTGCTTCTCCTTCCTTTCTTGATATTTAAGTCCATATAAGGTGTTTAGAAAATAAGGTTTTTAGTATGCCACAAGGGGATATGTTTTCTTAGGTCAACCTATGAAAATTTGTATGAATAATCAAAAGCAATAATCTCCAATCATGCATATGCTCTTATGAATGATTGTGCAAATCTATAGTCCTTTTATTGCCCTAATTGAAGTCTAAAATGTGAATAATATGTAAATATAGTTCGTAGATCTTTAGATGATTAAAATTAATGGATTGGATGCCCTCAAATTCAAGGATAACAATACAATTTTCAAGTTTTGTTTAGTTAGCCCTTGGAGGGAACATTTTTTGGTAGGGGTTGACCCAAATTTGAAATTTTAATTTTGAATTTGAATTGGTCAAGTGGGTGAATCATGTACATAGAAGTATGGGTCTACTAAAATGAGGCAAATTTATGAAAATGCGTGAACATATGAATGCGATATGGGATAAATGTATAAGGATGCATACATAATAGATAGGTAGGTGGCATAAGATAAGAGACTTAACTTTACACATAATTATAACATATATTTATATATCAAAAGAATCTTAAAACTAAATGAAAAATAACATAAACATACAAATTAAATCACCATCATTAATTTAATAAAATCAATCTGTAAAACATAATAATAAAAATTGTTTTAAATTATTCTAAAATTTCATAGGTATGAAATGATTTATTCAATTTGGTTTTCATTACATTGTCCAAAAACTGAAGTACAAAACTTGGCCTACAAGAACTGCAAAGGGCAACCGAGATTTTCATTACATTGTCCAAAGACGAAGTACATAATTTGACCTGCAGGAGTTGCAAAGTGCAAGAATGAGCACCCAAGATTTTTGGGACCACAGGCAAATATAACTATTTAACCTAATCTCCACTACCGACATGAAGTGATATGCTCTTTGTGGTACTTGCTGCACCATATGAGATCTCAGTGTTCATACCAACCAATCAGGTAAATGTAGAAAAATAAAATGGGGACATATCTATGGCTCAATCTCATACAGAGCCTTGACCTTTTCTGACTTCTTTTAAGTCTCACAGAATAATGCTCTTGAAAAGAAGTTCTATCCTCGAAGCCCACTGTATTCAAGGCCCACATAAATTTCAGGGAAACTGGAATAATATACATATATACATGAAAAGAAAGTGCAACCAGGAATTAAAAACTATATTTTGTTACTTTTCATTGAAGAAGAAATCATTGGGTAGCCAAAAGATGCTCAATTTATTTTTTGTGGGGATAGTAAATCATCATAATTGGATTGCTTAAGATCTTTCATTGAGAATTATCATAGACGAGGTGGTGGAAAATATTCTCTCAGAAATTAATTCTCACAATCAACCCTGGGTCTGGCATGCCAATTAAAAATGTTTCTATGGCAGCCTTTGTCTCATAGCAGCTCAGCAACCCTCCAGACGATGTGAATGGTAGGGCCCTTCACATGGCTTGTCACCGAAAGTTTCATGTGGGGAACCGACTACCTTATAGGGAACTGCCAGGAAAAGCAAATATAGTAACTGTTGATTATCGGACTCCAGCTATGATGCTAATATTATATGATACTGGTATAACCTTTAATGCTCATAGATTTCGGTACACTGCACTATCATAAATCCATTTATATGGAAAGGCAGCAAATTAATAATGTGTATGATAGGATTATGCTTGTGTATCATTATACATATATAATTTTATAAGATTTTGGGCGTATTTTTGGAAGTTTCTGTAGGTGTATAGACAGGAGTAAATATAACTTGGAGTTCAATTAGGGATTAGTTTACATCATCTTCGATGTGAAACAGATAGATTGAAAAGGTCTAAGAAAGAATATGAGGAAAGAGTTTGTATTTTTTGCATGGTGGGGGCAGTTGGAAAGAGTTTGTATCTGAGAAATCTTTCATATGAGGAAAGAATATGAGGAAAGAGTTTGTATTTTTAGCAGATACTTTGCTACAAGATTTGTTCGAAGAGGATTAAGGTTCCAAAAATAGGTGAGCTCAGAATCAAGCTTGTTAGGAGTTGTGATATTGCTATCAGGATTCAATTGTGTAGTTTTACGAGTCAAACTCATTGACCCATGTTTCATGAGTAGTGGTTCACAAGAACCCATCTCTCATGATAGTGAATGGTCCACTTAGCACTCGTTGCATCTAGGTCATGCTCACAGAGGTGAAACAATGGGCCTTCCTAGAATGGTCACCTCCTGGGAAGGTCAAGTGCTTCACCTTGTGAGCATCACCTAGATGCAATGAGTGCTAAGTGGACCATTCACTATCATGAAATGGGTTTTTGTGAACCACGACTCATGAAACATGGGTCAATGAGTTTGACTCATAAAAGTACACGATTGAATCCTGATAACAATATTACAATTTGACACACTGTGGAAAATACCTCCTCCTTAAGAATTGTTCAACAAATTTGAAAACTAGAATGATGGGGCTATCGTCCGATAAACAATCTTTGACCTCTAGGCATTAAAATTCTTTTACTCTGCGCAATATGTAGCTATTGCACGTGGATTCTGAACTACTGCATGCACTGGCTAAGTGTCGATTGGATATAACCTGCATATAGGGTTTTACTCTATGCAATATGTAGCTATTGCACGTGGATTCTGAACTACTGCATGCACTGGTTAAGTGTCGATTGGATATAACCTGCATATAGGGTTGTACTGAAAGCTACCTTTTACTGTTACCATAAAATCCAACATGCCTTGGGTGGTATCAGCCCCTAGGATAGTTATGACTTGCATTAAATATGGCAATGACTTTTGAGGTTGCTTGAAAATGTAATTCTGAGAACCGTAGAGTGCACGGCCTGTTTCGACTGAATCGATAATTATTATTATTTTAAGTCTTGCTTGAAACATGCTAGTCAAATTACACAGAGAAAATGCATCAATCACAGCTATCCACAGTCACAGAGGCTCGGTTGTAGCTAACAACAGCTTATGAATGCACTGCCAAAGCGTTCAAAATATACATATAAATACACACACTGTGTAACTTGAGAGAAATAATTGCTACAGAGTATGTCGTCCAAAGAAACCAAGAACAGTGTAGCAAAACGCCACGAATGAAAATGGAAACATTAGGTTTCAAATATTCAACAATGGGGCACTTGAGCTCTAGACCAGCAGGAGTAATGGTCCAATCAATGGTAGCTTGGACAGTGTTCAGATGGTGGTAGTTAGCCTGGTTAGTTTTTTCTCTACTGTGTAGCGTGCAAGGGAGAGTTGACAGTTGGTGAGACTCTTTGGTGAGTTGAGTTGAAATTGGTAGAGAAAAAACACACAGAATTATAGATCACGTCATGATTTATTCAAATGATAGCAACAAATTATATCAGATTGAATCCTAAATAAGTATTATATATCTTTATAAAGTTTAAATGATTTGTTAATTATCACCAAATCTATATTTATTATATTAAAATATAATATTCTTAATTCTTTTATTATATAAATTGGAATAAAATATAGAATATTGTATAAACTGAATATAATAGTTTATTTGGAAATTTGATAAAGTGATCCCATCAAATCTTCTTGTTCATTGGAACACATCAAATTGATTTTGTCAGTGGATGTCTTGATTGTCCAACAATACATGTGAATTGAGACTCAACTATTCACAAGTACACCACTTTGCATGTGAAACGAGGTATATTTGAATATCCACAATACAACAAAACTAACCAATTGTAAATCAAGATATACTCAACTAAAATAACAACACTTATACTTTTATAGATTAAGAAATACTCAACTACCCACAATACAACAACACCAACTAACTGTGAATCAAGATATACTCAACTGGAATAGAAACAACAATCAATCGTCTATGGATTGAGACATATTGAACAATCCATCGGTACACACCTCTAGATCTATGAATTGGGATATACTCAACTATTTATAGATGCAAATCACCAAATTTGTGGATTAATACTCAATTACCCATAGATACATTATGCTTTTTGTGGATCAAGATATAGTCAACTATCCACAAGAACAAAAAGCTACCAAGTATTTTTTATTCTAATAGAGGATATGAATGAAAATATAGTATTTCTTATGGAAAGTATCATCTCGAAGCGAGAAGCTAGCTTGAGATGATAAGATTCCTCCAACCTCACGCCTCCTCCAACCTTTTGTTTGACTTATTTAATCTTTAATAAATATATTCCTCCTCATTGTCAAGGGAGGAATCTTTGAAAGTTGTAGGTGTAGCATGGATGACACTAAAAGCATAAATATTTAATAACATAATAAAATTGAACATTAACAAAAGTGAAGGTGTAACTTTCTTCAAGATAACCCTTAAAATGGCGTCCCGAGTTGGAGGAGATAACCCTACCCTGGCGGCCTGAGTAGGATGCAAGGGCGGCGATGACGGTGTTTTCCATGGCAGTGGTAGGCTACCAGCAAAGTAGAAAGAGATTGTTGTGACAGAGAATGGTGACTCTATTGTGGCGGGGTCTAGCAATAGACGTTTTCAGTGTAGTGGCCTTCCTGCTAAGGTGATGACGACAACATCGAGGTTATGGCATGGGAGATTTCCGAATGGTGGGTTCATTCCTATTGTAAATGCTATCTTTGTTGATCTGAAAGTTGAGACGATAGACGAAATTGATCATAATGCTTTTGTTCTCTCCTTACACGGGGTGATTTGTTGGTTTAGGGGTTTTTGGCCTAGCCTCCCTCAGCTGCACTCCTGGATCTCAAAAGAACGGGAGCCTTTAATTACTGGTAAAGTTCATATTTTCCCCATGGATAAGGGGTTTTTTGTTGCTAAGTTTGACAATGCTCAAGATAGAAACAAAATTTTATGTGATCTTTTTTTAGCTGGGAGGACAGATTTTTGTTGTCGATTAAGCCTTGGCATGTTGATTTCAACCCTTCTTCTAAACCTTTCAATAAGATCCTGATTTGGGTTTGACTTCCTAACCTTCCCCTCCATTTATGGGCTAATCCTCTTTTAGAGGAAGTGGGTGATGCTCTTGGAAATTTTTTGTTGGTGGATGATGAATCCTCTAATATCTTTCACTCCACCATTGCCCGCATATTGGTTGAATGGATGTTTCAAAAGGGCTTCATGTTGAGATTTTACTTAAATCTTCTAAGGGTTCTTAGGTCCAATCTTTGGACTATGAAGGGATTCCCTTCCAATACAGAAGATGCTTTAAAACAGGTCATGCTGCTGCACAATGTGAATTTGAGAAAAAAGTAATGATGACTACATGGTGGAAATGTGCTTCTCAATAACATTATACGGTTGAGAAGAAATGTAAGCAACATAGGATTTTTTCTGAGGTGGTTGCTTCAGAATCACAAGGTCTAGGGGCATCCTCTCCAGATGTCTCAAATGGTGGGGTTGTTGATGTTGTGCAAGATTACCATGTTGAAACCCCTAAAGAGAGAGAGAATGGGCCTAAGGCTGCCACTTCTAGTGATAGCGCTCTGACTATCATTTCTGGTGGCTTTCCTAATAAGGCCACACCTGTAGGGAGGAATACTGATGAAATCTCTGAGATAGTGGCTATAGGCATTATTTTTTAGGATAATGGTGCACTGGCTTGGCATGATAAGGCAACGCAAGTGGAAGAGGGCTGGATTTCTGTAAAGGGCAAGAAAGCTAATTCCTCCAAGCCTTCTTTTGACATGACTCTCCGCTCCCACAAGAGTAGCTCTAAATGTAAATCTTGATGGTTCTTGTTTGGGGGTTGGTTTTTGGCTGGCTGCAGGTTGTTTTTCTTGTAGCTTTGTTTTTGCTTGTGGTTCTTTGGCTTTGGATTCCTTTCTTACCCTTGGTTGTCTGTGCTTTCATGGTCTTTATGTTAGGACAACTTTCTGGTTGAGGGTTCTAGATCCATTCAAAATATGTTTGTAAAGGTTTTCGAGTCCCTTCAAAACTTGCTTTTTCCTTAATAAAAAACAAAAGTGAAGGTGTTAGATCCAACCAAAATTACACATTTTATATAATATTTTCTTATCATTTTATTTCTCCATTTACATTAAAAAATAAATTTCTTATATCTCTAATTACAAAAGTCTTCATACCATTATATACAAAAATAACAAAATCCTTTATAATTCCATTTATTTTTTATAATAAAAACAAAACAATAAATTTTGAACCAAAAATCATTAATAGCAACAAAAATATTTGCCCCAATAAATATTTAGTATACTATCGTGACCAATTCTTCTATGCAATCCTTCTTTACAAGTTAGAACCCTCTCTTGTCTTTTTTGATGAATAAGTGTTAGCATTTCTATTTATAAGAGAATAAAAATACACGTATTCTCAAAAGGTGGGTGGATATGAAATCACATGGGCCAATAGTATAAATGGGGCATGACCCAGATTAAAACACCATTACAAAAATAGAAAGGCCACTAAGCAGTAAGAGTAGTAGTAAAAGGTGGAGGTGGCGAGTCTTGATCACTCAACCTACTCCATACATCAACGAGGTCTATAGTGACATTGGGGGGGGGGGGGTCCCACTCCTCATCATATTTTTCTTTATCTTCTTCATGGGCCGAATAAATATCCAATGCTAGCCAAGGAATTATGTTGGAATCAAACCATTTGGAATTATTAGTAGGAAATCACCTAGGAGCACAACCAGATGGCCACCCAAAATGCCCTAGAAGGCCACCTAGGATTAGGGCCCTAAGGGGGACGCGAGGATGAGTGCCCTCAAACAAGTCATGGCACACTTCTATGACCTTGATCCTGTTGGTGAGTTGAGGGAGAAACCTAGGGTTACGTAGCTTGATTATCATGAGCCAAGAGACTCTTACCACTCCAACATTGATGAGAAGGTGAGCGACCCTAGGAAGAGGAAAGTGACAAAGGAACTCCAGCCACAAAATAAGGGGTAGTTCTCCAATGGTCAAGTAATTTTTGAAGGTGATCCACCTCTAGGGAAACCTTGTTGGCTTGCAACTAGATCTATAACAACACATTAGAACATATAGTAGCTTTAGAAAAAGTGAAACATTTGGGTCAACATTACAATGAGAAAAAATAGAAAAAATTATATCTTTCTAAATGCCAAAGAGAATCTTTGTAATGAAATAACTTGCACATAGAAGACTATGATAAAAAAAATGCTGGAAATACTGGATAATAACTAAGAATAACAAGCCACTTCAAGGGGGAAAACCTCCAAATATCTCCAATGAGAACATAATTCACAATACAATGATGAAATAAGACTCACAACCTCCTATATATACCTATTTATGCCTACGATATTGTTGGGTGAAAATTTTGTAATCCCTTTTAACAGATTACAAAACTTAATTTCAGCCATAGTTATGTGAGATAAAATCTCTCCTCTCGGAAAGGGAAGGTGCCCTTCTTACTGCTTATTGAAATTAAGGAAAACTAATCAAATATTTACAACAATGTACACTACAATAATGATATGGGAGTGTGTCACATTCATGATTCTCTCTTTTTTCAAAGAATATGTTTAACAATCTTTCACGATTTTAATCTCTGGATGCAATACAACTTCAAATTAAAACTAAGCAATAATTTCAATATTCCTAACTTGTCAAAGAAAAGTCTAGGAATACCAGTATGATAAAGATAAGTAACAAACAAGAGAGCTCACAGAGGCACACAGTCGTTTTGTAGTTTCCGATAGTGAATTCTTCAAAATAGTAACCGACGTTATCAAAGAAGCACAAAGTCTTCGATATAATTCACAATTAGACTCACAAACAACATGAACAATTATAAGCACAAAGTCTTATAAATAATTTACCAATAATATCATCAATTTCACAATTTCAAACAATGGGTGTAGCTCAAAGTCTACACAGATTTACTCAAAAGCCCTTCAATCCCAATTACTAAACATTGTCAATTCAATCAAATAACAAGATAATTGTCCCAACACAAAATTTGGTGTGCAACTTAGCTTCTTTATTGATCAAAAATAGTTTCACAAAAATGAACTCAAAGTTTCAATATTGCTTCACAATTGGGCAACAAGTTTCATTGCATAAGATAAAGGTAAACAATTCAAAGGAATCCTCTCATATTTATAGAGGGGAGAGGAGAGCTAATATAGGAAAAACCCTAACCAACTATTGAATTATTCAAAGATGTTGTCCATGAATGTAGGAGAACATCTTTTTTTTTACAAATATCACCCAGGCCGACTTAGATAACCCTATATAAGCCATAGGCTGACCTAATGAAATAAATAACAATACAATAATGATAATATACTTAATTAGGAGTTAAGATAGTCACAATCCGACTATTCAGAACCTGATGTACTCTAATATTAAGGGCGTAGCATGCCCCTCTCTTCATATACGCATTATTCTCAATGCTAGGCAATTCTAGATGCTTTTGAATGAACTCCTCATCCTACCATGTGGCATCTTCAATTGGTAAATTATTTCATTGGATGAGATACTGAGTGAGTGTTCTGCTCCTTAAATTCCTTGTGTATTTATGATGAATACATTCTAGTTCCAATATGATTCTTCCTTCTTCATCAAGCTCCAGTAATATTGTCTAAGTAGGGATATTATTCCCAATTACCTTATTCAAACAAGAAACATGAAAAATTGGATGTATCTTTATTGTAGATGGTAATTCAAGCTTGTAGACAACACTACTTATCTTCTGCATTATTTGATATGATCCATAATATTTTGGAGACAACTTGTTCTTCTATTCAACTATTGTTGCAGTGACATTTTCTTGTAAGGTTGCAATCTCAAGAAAAACCAATCCCCAGCCTCAAAAATTATTTCACTATGATGCTGATTTCCCTACTGCTTCATTCAATTTTGTGCCATGGATAGATTCTCTTGAAGTCTTGAAAGTACTTGTTGTTGATGAATCATGTGGTCCTCCACAATGTGAGTCCTTGGTGACACCTTCAATGATTATATGATGGAATGAGGATGATATCCATACAAAGCCATAAATGGAGACATTTTTTATGAACTATGGAAGTAAGTACATTATTCCACCATTCTGCTAGTGGTAGCCAATCTACCCATTGAGACTATTTATCTGAAGTGAAAAAAAAATAGATATCCTTCCAAACACTTATTAACCATCTCTGTTTACCCATCAAATTGTGGATGGTATGAAGAATTGTGAGCCAATTGAGTACCCAAACATTTGAATAAATCTATCCAAAAGTTACTAGTAAAGATAGGATCATGGTCACAAACAATAACCTTAGGTATACCATGTAGCTTTTGAATATTCTCTAAAAATGCTTTTTCCACTGCACTTGTTGTAAAAGGATGCACAATAATGCAATAAAATGTGCATATTTAGTGAGGCAATCCAAAAATTCCATGATGACATTCATACCATTAGATCTTGGAAGCACTGTGATGAAGTCCATGGAGATCTCTTCCCAACAATAGCTAGGAATAACTAAGGGTTGGAAGAGATTAGGTCTCTTAATTGTCTCCCCTTTATTTCATTGACAAACCAAACATTCTGCCATAAATTTTTGAACATCCCCTTTTATCCCTTTCCAAAAGAAGTCTTTCTTGACCTGATGATATGTCTTCAAAACTCCTGAATGACCACCCACTGGAGACTTATATATCTCTGTGAGAATATTTTATTTGAGAGAGGAATTCTTACAAAGATAAATTCACTCTTTATACCACGAAGTATCCCCCTTCCAACAAAATTTATCTAAACTACCATGATCACTCTATAATTGTTGAATGAGATTACTAGTAGCCACATCATTTTTCCACTCTTCTTTAGCCTCTTCTACTCAATCTTATTGTAATATTGAAAGGCCACACAATAAAGCTTCATCCTTCTCATCCTTCCTCAATAGTGCATCCGCCATAACATTTTCCTTCCCTTTCTTATATACAATCTCAAAATCATATCCCAACATCTTAGTAACATATTTTTGTTGTTCTTCAGAAGATAATCTTTGTTCCAAAAAATATTTTAGGCTATCATTTTTTGTCTTAACCTTGAAGTGTCTACCCATTAGATAAGGCCTCCATTGTTTTACTGCATGAAGAATAGATAGCATTTCCTTCTCATAAATAGATTTGAGTTGATTCTCACCCTTTAATTGATGGCTCTCAAAAGCAATGGGCCAACCCTCTTGCATGAGGGCTGCACCTATACCATTTCCTAAAGCATCACATTCCATAATAAAATCCTTTGTGAAATCAGGAGTGGAAAGTACTAGAGTTGTGCACATAGCCTCCTTTAACATTTCAAAATGTTGAATTAGCAGATTCATTCCAATGAAAATAATCCTTCTTCAATAAAGTTGTGAGGGTTGATGCTATACGATCATAATTCTTCACAAATCTTCAATATTATCCAGTCAATCCCAAGAAACCCCTCAATTTCTTAATGGTTTTTGGAATAGGCCATTCCATGATAGCCTTAATTTTGTTAGGATCCACCTTTACTCCTTCATGTGAAACTATGTGTCCCAAGTACTTCACCTCATTAAGACCAAAAGCACACTTGGATGGCTTAGCATAGAGTTGACACTCTTTGAGAACTTGTAATACTTGATCTACATGTTGCAAGTGTTCTTCCCATGTCTTGTTATAAATCATTATACCATCAAAAAATACTAATAAAAACTTCCCCAAGAACTTTTTAAAGATGAAATTCATCAAACTTTGAAATGTAGATGGAGCATTGGTAAGACCAAATGGCATCACCAAAAACTCATGATGACCCTCATGAGTCCTAAATGTTGTCTTACAAATATCTTCTTCCTTAATTTGAATTTGGTGATAACTAGATCTAAGATCTATCTTTTTAAAATACATAGCTCCATTCAATTCATCTAGAAAATCATCAGTGATGGAATATGAAACTTATCTTTGATGGTGTACATATTGAGCACTCTATAGTCTGAATGCATGCACCCACTTTCATACTTCTTTTGAACCATCACCACAGGTGAGGAGTAAGCACTTTGGCTATGTCTAATAATTCCTACCTCTAACATCCCCTCACAAATCTTTTCTATCTCACTTTTCTACATATGTGGGTACCGATAATGCCTAATGTTGGGAGGTTGACTCCTTAGAACTAGTTGTATGGCATGACCATGATCCCTCTTAGGATGCATTCCTTTAGGCATATCTCCAAAAACCACTAGGTGATGCTCAATTATTACTTGCAAATCTAGATGGGTGGGAGCATTAGATTGAGAGAATTCTAATGAACATAACTGGGCCACAAATCCATCAAACCCTTTCTTAAGCAACTTCTACATTTGATGAGAGCTAACTATTTGTGGGGACTTTTCCTTCAACCCTTTTAGCTCTATTATCTTTCCTTCTGATTGGAATCTCACGAACAATTCTTGTAAGTTCATCTCAATTGTTCCCAAAGTAGTAAGCCATTGTACTCCCAAAACAATATCTGTTGCACCAATGGAGATAACATACATTGGGCTATCAAGGTGATAATCTCCCATGGAATATTTAATGCTATGACATTTTCTAGAATAATTGACGGTACCACCATCTACAATTAAGAGCTAAAATTTTGGAGTTGGATATATAAAACAATTTAGACGAGTAGCCAACTTTTTGTTGATGAAAATATGAGTACTACTTGAGTTGATGAACACAATTACTTTTTGCTTCTTTAAGAATCTAGCTACCTTGAGAGTTTGAGGGGCACTAAAACCAAAGAGTGCATGCTAGTAAATTATTGGTTTGGAATCATGTGATTCATCATCTAAATCCTTATCACCCTCTAACATTGGTTCCTCCTCTTCTTCCTCACTCGTTCCTTCAATATAAAATAGTTTATTTTCACTACATTATGCCCTCGACTATATTTGCTATCACAATTGAAACATAACCCTTTTTCTCTCTTCTCCTCAATTTGTTGTGGAGTCAACCTAGTAGATTGTGGTAGTGATTGTTTAAGAGATCTCCTTTCGCTAAAATTTATATTCCCTTGTCTCCGACTAGCAAAAAATTCTCCTCCACTTGTCTTGCCATTACTATTGCTTGCGATAAGGATTGTGGTTGGAACAATTGTGCTTCATATTTTATGTGATCCTTTAAACCACCTAGAAATAGCTACTTCATATTTTATTCTACCATATTCTCTACTCTTAGAGAAAGGGTTTGAAATTGCTAAATATAATCCTTGACCATTCCCGTTTTCTTTAATTTAGTGAGTTGGCAGAAGTAGCTATCCATAAAGTTATCTCCATAATGGGTAGCAAGTTCCTCTTGAAAAATTAACCATGTGACCACACAACCCTTTTTCTCTTCTCATCACATAACCAATGATACCACATAAATTTATCTAGTTCTAGGCATAATGATGCCATAGCCACCTTTTGTTGACTAGGAACATGATAAATATCAAAGGACTACTCCATTTGGCATAGCGAATTGGTTGGATCCTTGCCATCACTCTTTCTCATATCCAACTTAGGTATGAATTTCCTTGGAAAATAATTATTAAAGGAAGGATCCTTCTTGAAATAAAAGTCAAATCCAAGGACTTTATGTCCAACAAAAGTATTATCTTCCACCTTATGAGGTGAATCTTCACCCTTAAACTTCATACCTTGAATAAGTGATTTTAATTCACCCATTTATTTTGTAATCTTCTTCTCTAATGATGAAATATTACCCTTGATTTTTTTTATTTCATCCTTAGGGTTAAAATTCTCATTTTTACCCCCTCATTCTCTAAAGATTTCCCTGGTGTGGTAGCATTATTTTTTCCTCTTGTTGCAGGCCTCGTCATGATGGTAGAAAATAATTTTACAATAAATCACACAAATAGATTCAAAATAATTTGAAAAGTTCATTGTGACTTACCAGGTCCTAGGTCATACTCCGATAGCAAAATCTCCCAGAAATTTGGTGATTTACAACCTTGAGAGCAATTTTTTTGAAAAACCTAATTTCCCAATACATCGATTATTTCTACTTTAATTTCTTTGAAAATTGGAATGTAGCTTCCTCTAATACTTCTTAAAAAACCCAAAAAAATTAAAAACCAATTTGTCAATATGTGGGAGATATGTGTTTTCCAAATAAATTAGGTAGAAACCCTAATTCTACAATAACTCACTCAATTATGCCCCAATTCTTCTGAAATTTGGACTATAGCTTTTTCAGTTCAAAAAATCTTTAAAAATTAGACAAAAATTAGCTATAATATGGGAAATATTATTTTCACAAAATGACCTCCAAAATTGAAAAAATGCCTTGTTGCAACGGTGCCAAGATCATGCTCTGATACCACTTGTAATGAAATAACTTACACAATAGAAGAATATGATAGAAATTATGCCACAAATACTGGATAATAATTGAGAATAACAACCACTTTGAGGGGGAAAACCTCCAAATATCTCCAATAACAACATAGTTCACAATAGGATGATGAAATAAGACTCACAACCTCCCATATATACCTATTTATGCCTAGGATATCGCCCAGGCTGACTTAGATAACCCTACATAAGCCCTAGGATGACCTAATAAACTAAATAAAAATACAATAAATGATAATATGGCTTAATTAGGAGTTAAGATAGTCACAAGTTGATTATTCATAACCCGATGTACTCTAATATTAAGGGCATAGAAATCTCCACTCTGAAAGCATGCCAACTCTAATTGAATTTATGGGGAATGCAAGGCTAGTCCCCCAATTTAACCATATGTATGGAAAAAGGCTCCAACTAAAAGGGTCAAAAAAATCATGAATCCAATTCCAAAGTTTTTGAGCTCAAGAATAAAACAAAAAGAGGTGTTTAAAAGACTCCAAATGTCTACAGAAAGGGAAACGAGGGCCTCAAATGTTTACGTGAATTAACTACGACCCTACTAGAAATCCGTGGAAAAGAATACACCAAGAAAAGTGGGTTAATTTAGGCTCCAATAAAATAAAACAAACATTGAGAAATTTGAATTTCCAAATTGAGATTGGCAATTGAAAATGCCATCTTAGGTTTAAATTGGGGACCATGGGTAAATGCGGAGAAAGACAATGGTAGCCAAGATATAGCTTGTAGTTGTGGTGGGAAATGTTTGGAACCCACTTTTGATCTTTCCACCACAGCCTAGTAGATCAAGTGCCAATTTTATGAATCATATCAATAGTAATCCCCTTATGGAAGATTTAAAAGTTTCACTATCTTGAAGAGAAAGGTGAAATTCAGCCTTACTCTCATCCCAAGACATAAGAATCATAGAATTTTTGAAGAATAAATATTATGGGAATTGGATACCTTTTTGTGAAATTGTAAATCCCTCACCCATGAAAAATGAGCCAAGGGAAACCTTGATCTTGAAAAATAGGAGATCACTAGAGACTGTGCTAATTGATAGAAATACCCTCTCTAAAATTGCACCCATTCTAAAAAATTCAAGGCTTAACAACCTCCCAAGAATGCCAAATCTTTTTGAACAAAAAAATTTCTTCTATGTGAATTGCATCCTTCATGGTGAGAAGGGTTTGAAGAACAATCCCTTTCTAGGTTGGCCAATGAACTAGGTAGCTGGAGTAAATGCAATGCCTAAGAAAAATATTCTAGGCTTCATTTCTAGTAAGGGAACAAATAATCAATTTTTGAAATAAAGATCCAACCCTTATCAGTGATTGGATAACAACCCTAACCCTCCAGACTCACAAGGGAGGCAAAAAACTCCCAAGAAAATTGATAAAATCCCTTGTGGTTGTTAGAGGAAACCCACAAAAAATCTTAGAGAAGTTTCTCCAACTTCAGGTAGGAGGCCTTAGAGTGAGCTCAATAGGAGGATAATACACATGGGTGGCAACAAGAATTTTGGAGCATACCTAATAGGCTTTTTAATCTATTAAGCAAGATTCTTTTAAATTCTAGAGAGAACAAAATGCTATTTAAGTCCACCTGAGAGGCCTAGAAATCAAAGGGAATGCCCAAAAATAAAATATTTCACCATGACCAATCTATTTCCATCCAAAATTTGGAATCCATAGAGGTGTAGGTAGAATAAATTGTTGGTAACATTGAGTCTTTTCCCATTGAATTTCCAAGCTCAATGCCTGATAGAAGGTGTCCAAATATTTGAGAGCTACTTCGATGTTTTTCTCCTTTTCAATGAAAGTGAGGAAATAATAATCCACAAAGTGGCAATTAACAAGTTGGGTTGATGAACTGCGAAAGGAAATTCCCCTTACTAGCCCATGGAAAATTGAGTGAGCTAAAAGATACCTAAAACATTCAACAACAAGAACATAGAGAGAGGGGCCTAGAGGGAAACCTTGATGAATGGAGCTCAGAAGAGCCCAAAAGCATGAGATTGGAGAGTATTGATGGTAATGCAAGAAAAAGTAAATATTGAGAAAATCATGATGATAGATTGAATGAAGTGAGGAACAAACCATAAAGCTTGGAGCATATCAAGAATAAAAGGCCACTCGATGCGGTCATAAGCTTTAGTAAATTCAATCTTCAACAAAAGGCCCTTCTACTGAGAGTGTCTAGCCCATCCCATACCTTCCTAGACAAAAACACTAATAATATCTAAGATATATTGAGACTTCATGAAACCCATATATTGAGAATCACTGGATTTAGATATGAATTTAATATTTTCTTTGTTAATAAGTTTCCCGAAGGAATTGGAATGGAATGCTTCTAGATAAAATTTATGTAGGTCCTCTCCAACACACTCCTAGAGATCCTTGTATAATTCACATAGAAACCTATCACACCTAGGGGATTTGTCATCAACCATTGTTCTCATAGCCTCCTTAAGGTCAGAAATGAAGAGTAATTGATCAAAAAATTCCTTTTGTGTTGAAGTAAGCTGAGATGGAACAACTTGAAGGGACTTCTAGAGGGAGCACTCTTGCTTAAGAGAATTATTTCGAGCTATGAAAACCTTCTGATAATGTTTGATGAAGGCCTAGAGAATAGCTAGAAACTCCTTAAGAACCCAATGGTAATCTTTGTTTTTTTTATGCCATGGGAAGTATGTTTGTAGGATTTTATGGTGAACTCCTCAAACACCCCAAGATCACCTGCGAGACAAAATAACTTCCACAAGAGAGAAATGGAAGAAATATTATGCTATCATTAAGGCTGGAAGAATGCCAAACTAAATATATCAAAGTACATATGAAGCTTTGCTTATATAGGCAAGAAGAGATAGGATTAGACAAGATCACGACAAGTGTATTAATCCTATCACATGAGACAACTAAGTAATAACAACCTCAATGCAAATATTAAATGCATGGGAGAATTATTAAATGCCTAGATAACTAAAAGTAAGTAATGAGACATGGCCCCATTATAACTAACTTCTAGAAATGAAAATTAGGTAAATTAACTACTAAGTAAACTTATAATAATGTGAATAGGTCCTCACTAATAACTAGTTAGGAAATAACCCCATTCACACCAACAATGTTGTGTAGGAAGAGCTTGAAAAACTTCTTTTGAATCTTTATCTCCAACTTTAAGCTAATGAATTCTAGCTTTAATTTGGGCACCTCTAGTAGAATGGTTGTTTTCTATTCACTTTTGTTGCCTTAGCTTTACCACACAAACCTACAAAGCATGGGAGAAGGGGTTGGCAGTGAGCACTTCCGTGGCATGGTAGATATTTGAGGATTTAGCCTTAGATGAGTGCCTTCTAAAGATGGCCAATTAGCGACCAAAGATGTGGACGAAATGAGATGTGCATAGAATAAATCTATTCCACCATGCAGTCCACCCAATTGGCTGAGTAGGATGAAATTAAATATTCTAAATATTTCTAATACGGGCCAACATGGGTTGATGAATCATCAAGGAAATGCTAAAAAAATAAAGACTTGCAAGGCCTGGGTGAGCCCACTTGCCACTCAATGTGAAACTTGATGGGAAAGTGGTTAAATAAGGTTACATTTGGTAACATCGTCGAAAGAGAGAAGCAACAAGCAAAGGAAAAAATATTATGCAAATATCATCACACGATTGATAAGTTTATAGACTATCAAAACCATCCCAAAAATTACTCCACATATGCCAAATAGGCTAGATGTGATGACATACCAAGTTGGGGTAATAAAGACCCAATTTATTAAGAATGTAAAACCATGCCTCTTGCTTTCCAATGGTCAAGTGGAAAGGAAAATTACTATCCTTGTCATAAGACATCTCAACCATATTAAAGTCTCCATTAAGACCTAAGTGGAAGCTAACATTGAATTTGTAATCCATCACCACAAAAAGAGATTGCTTGACAATATCATTGGAAGCATAAAAATTAATGATACCAAAGAATTATTATCAACATTCATGAGGATCCAAATTAGATGATGAGTTGGATTAGATCTGTGGTCTACAACACAAGAATGCTACCTTGGAGAGAGAAAGGTAACAAACCCTCCATGACCAACATCACACAATTGGTGCAAAATATCATACTAGCTGGCCAAACAACATAACATGCTGCAAAAAGCATGAATCCAAAAATATTAACTTCTTGTAAAAACATAACATATAAACTATAATGCTTCTAATGAGTATCCCACACATAATATTTCTTGGTGAGGTCAATGAGACCTCAAATATTCTAGAAAAAATATTTTATGGATGCGAGCGAAGTATATCGTCGCTATTTGATTCCTCAAGCATGGAGAAATGGTTTTATAATAACCCCAGGGAGAAAGCGCCAAACTAAATATTGGGTGAATAAATTCTCTATGTCTTAGCTACACATTCACCTTATTTTAGATGCCTAGGAGGGCTATGCAATGGTTGCAAATGCTTGGGAAATGAGGGAGTATTAAGTAGCATATTCAATTGCAAAGAAAGCACTAATGTTGGTTGTGACATCCAAGAAAATATCGATCTAGAAGGAACATCACCCTTGGGATTAAAAACTTCTTTCCCCTTCTTAGAAGGGTTTGGAATATCAATTGGTTTTTTCTTAGCAGTTGAGGAATCATCCTGCTTAACTCAGGCCCTGTTAGGACTAGAATTTTTACATTTTTGGTGTGAAACCATAGTCTATTGCTCATTAATTTTCATGGTATCCTCTAAAGTTTGAGAGGCCTCAACCACCTAGGGAAGAAACTTATCCCTATGAGTGGCCAAAGGAAAATCCTTATTTTATGCTCAAAAGATTGGCATTGAAAGCACGTGTTAGGGAAATTAAGGTAAAGAATCTATTGGGTAATGACAAATATTTCTTATTTGAATATCTATTGACCCTTTCAAGTTTTTAGAGAAATCAATTTCAACATAGACATGTTTCTAAGGTTGCACCTAGTAGAAATGGTTAGGTGAACAATACAATGAATTTCCCCAAAGAAGAATCGAAAGGATGCAAAAAGTGCTAGCCAGGCAAAGGAAGGCCTTAAAATTCAAGCCATATAGGCAGATGAAGCTTCTTTTCATTTAAGATTATGAAGTCCCATGTCTAAGGTTGAAAAAAAGACTAGGAAGAATGGACATACCAAATACCATGCTTAAGAATAACCTAAGCATGATTGACTTTAGAAAATAGAAAAAGAAGAAACCCCTTGGTCAAGTTTTGAATGGCATCAAGATTTACCCCATGTGGGACCTAGTTTATGTTAACCTAGTCCCTTATCATGCTTTCAGAGCAAAATAAAGAAGATGAGTCCACTTCTCGTGGAAGTTTCAAACTTAGCCAAAAACTCAAAATTGGGAATTTAAACAAAATGGGATCCCGAGCCACAAAAGGGATCTCATTTCTCTTCAGTTCCTCGAGCCAAAAATGAAATCCCATTTCTCTTCAAGACCCTGAGCCAAAAATAGGATCCAATTTTGTAGAAATGGGTTCCCGTTCTAAATTGAGATCTTGTTTCATAAAGGCTTAAAATTAAAAAAAAAACCTAAACGGGATCACGTTTCTAGAATGGGATCCCGTTTCTAAAAAATTCAATTTTTGGCCTAGTTTTTGCTATGGGTTTCAGGTCAGAAAAAAGGCTTGGGGAGCCAACCCTTAGCTTAACTTGAAGGTCATGTTAGTGTTAGTAGAAAAGAGTGACTTTGGACATATGTCTGAAGATGTGTTTTGTATAATTTTTCGACAAAATTAAAACCCATTATAGATGGGATTGTGTAGATTCCAAATATATAACTTTTTATAATTGAATTATTTTTTTCTAGTTTTAAATAATTTTTGATGAAACTAGTGCATAAACTTGAAATATTGGGGTTTTTATTTTTATTAAAATATTTTTCTGAAAAATAAAATTATATGGAAGGTGAATGAGCTCTGCTAGGGTTTTGTGTTTTCTACGGTCACCCTTTTGCGTCATACTGCATTTTGCGTCATATTGCACACCTTGCACAAGAACACCCTCTTTTCTTGTGTGTACGACCGCATTTACTACAATTTTTTGTTTTAATATGCCTTCAACTGGCTCTAACCAAGCAGTTCTTGCTGGTGTTAGCGGTTCAACGACAATAATCAATGGCTCCTCCTCTGAACAAGAGTCCCCAAAAATTTGTTCCGAAAGTCTTTCACGAGGTAAGTGCTCTGATTCACCAGCTGATGTGGTTTTTCCTGTACCAGATTTTGATTTTGCTTGTCAATGGCTTGAGCAATACACCCTTGTTGGGTATTTTGTTGGGAGGACTCCCCCTGAAAGTATGCTTAAAGATTGGGTTAACAAGGCTTGGGTCCCTCACGGGGTCCGCCTGGATATGGTCCAAAACTTAACCAAGGGTTTCTTTTTGTTTCACTTTGCGGAGGTCAATCATGTGCAAACCATCTTAGGCCATGGGCCCTGGTATGTCTGGTATTCTTTGTTAGTTTTTCAAGTTTGGAATCGTGACTTTGCTGTCTCAAATGACACCAAGTTGTGGGTCCTAGTCTGGATTGAATTCCTTGGTCTACCCTTGCCTTGTGTGCTATTTTTGAATAGTATAGCCTCCTCATTGGGGAGGATTATTTGCATTGAGTTAGATAAGTTCTTTTAGGCCTGCCCCCAAAAGAGGGTTTGTGTGGAAGTGGACCTTTCCAAAGATTTAAAAGACTCCATTGATATTCAAATTGGAGCTCTCCGCCACACCCAGAAGGTCACATATTTTAATTTTCCCAACATGTGCTATAGGTGTCAGTCAACGAACCACAAGATAAAGGATTTCCCTTTAGCAGTACCTCGTACACCTTCTCCGCCACGAGATGCTGAAAAGCGTCGTTCGGCGGCTGCATCTGCTACCAAACCTGATGTGAAATGGACTATGGTTATGAACCAAAAGAATAAGTCCACTGGTTCTGGGTCGGGTCCTATGACCTCTGAGTCAGTGAAAGATGTTTCAAACCCTTCTATGAAGGGGAAAGAAGCTCCGGTTGGAGCTGATTATGTTTCACAGCAGCCTAGGCCAAAGGCTACGCTACAGTCGACTGCTATCATGTTAGCACATCCGAATGTGTCTTCTCCTGTGATAGGAGCTCACAAGCATTCTCGTAGCCCTTCCCCTCCTAGGGAAGAAGGGGAATATGTTCATGAAAATCAAAGGATGTCCTCCCCGTCCATTCAGATTGGCTCAGTTTCGGCATAATTTTTACAGAATCGTTTCTCTTCTCTGAATGAAGAGGAATCGGGTTTCAAAAACATGGAGGAGTTTCACTCATGAAGTTCCTTTCATGGAATGTTCGAGGTCTGACATACCTCTCCAAAAAGTATTTTGTCAAGGATACCTTGTGCAAGTAATCTGGTGTTGAAGTGCTTTGTCTCCAAGAAGTTAAAATTTATAGTTTTTTGCTTGCCGTGGCTAGTCGTTCTATTTGTCTAGCTAGTAAAATGTTTTGTACTACCCATGATGTTGGGCGAGGTGGAGTTGTCACCCTTTTGTCCCCACGGTGGCACTCCTTTGTGGTTGACCACGGGTTTGATCCCACTCATCGACTCATCTGGATCCTTCTTGACATTGATAATCATTCATTTGGGATTATTAATGTCTATGCTTCTAATGATGCTGTGGAATGCTCTTTGCTCTGGCATTGGATTGCTGATTCTTTACCAGTTGCTACCTGGCTACTCTGTGGGGACTTCAATATGGTAGAAATGGCGTTTGAAAAAGATGGCACTTTTCCATTTAGATGGACAACTGGGGAAAGGGAGGTGTGTTTTTACATGCGCAATAAATTGGGGCTTTTTGATCCTAATGTTGGTCGCTTCCATTCTCATTCTCTTTGGCACATTTGGTGCAATTACCGGGCCAGTTCTGACAGAATATTTAAGCACCTTGATCGAGTGCCATGATCTCGGTGCAATATTTTTTCTCATTTGATAGCTCCTCTCTCCTGGTTAAGCCGTTAGTGGATGTGACTTTGTCAAACCACTTCCCCATTTCTTTTTGTATTGAATGGGAGACTCGACAACCTAGTACGTGTAAAACTCAATTTTTTTTAAACACGTCTTTACTCTGCCACTAGCCTACCCTGGCCCACATTCGTAGAGTTTGGAATTTGGAGTGCAGGCCAGCTCATCATACATGATAGATTTCTTGGTGGAATGAGGCTATCATCAACACAGCTATATTTTTGCACATTTATGGGTGCCAACTGGCTATTTTTCACCGGCATTCTTATGAGGCTACCACCGCTGACCTTTGTGCTACCTCTGAGGCTTTGGTGGCCAGCCCCTTTTCTCCTTCATTACAAGTCAGGGTGGCGAAGCTTCGACACAAGAAACAAATTGCTGACAGCGATGCTGCTAGAGGAGCTCAAATCAAAGCCCTGTTACATTGGCTAAAAGTTGGTGATCGTGCCTCCAAAGAGTTTTTTTTAGCTCTGCGTGCTAGGCACTCATCCTTGGGCATTAAAAAATAAAAGATGGTGCTCAAGTGCTCTCCAAGCAAATTGACATTCTCTAGGCCTTTGTGCATCATTATGAGCAAGTATTCACTGCATAGGAAGTTACGCCTGTGCGACAATAAGCCCTTCAGGATTGCCTTGCTATTGTGCCAAATAATCTTTCTTCAGCTCAAAAAAAATTTTGTGATCAAATTTTATCAGTTGATGATCTCAAAGAGGCTGTTTACTCCATGGCTGATGACAAAGCCTTGGGAATTGATGGATTCCCTTGTGAATTCTACAAAGCCATGTGGGACTTATTGGGCATGATCTGCATCAAGTTTAATTAGAAACTTTTTATTCTAATTCCCTAGGTAACTTAATTAATAAAGGTAACATAAAATTCATACCTAAACCGAG
The DNA here is from genome assembly GCA_007258455.2 of Sequoia sempervirens. Taxonomy (NCBI): domain Eukaryota; kingdom Viridiplantae; phylum Streptophyta; class Pinopsida; order Cupressales; family Cupressaceae; genus Sequoia; species Sequoia sempervirens. Next base: position 166,363,514 of record VDFB02000013.1, on the reverse strand, counting down.
TGACCCAGAAGAAATTTGCAACTGGAGACCTATCACGCTTCTTAATGTCTCCTACAAGATTATCGCCAAGGCTTTGGCTCTTAAAATCCGCCATCTTCTACCTCAGATCGTGCGCCCGGAGCAAACTGGGTTGATCAAATCCAGATTTATTCTGGATAATATCATCGCTATTTGGGAAGGCATGGAAGGGCCTGTGATAGGGCGAATTTAAGTGCTAGAATACGAACAACAAACAAAGGAAAGAAAATAACACTAAAAACACTCTACACCTCAAGATTAGCCTAGTTGGATTCAATACAAAGTAAAATGAAACATTTTACCTTGTGTTGAATCGATCCTTTGGTTGGCCCTTCGATCTTTGGTGTTGTATGCTCCTTGGATGGCAAGGGATTCAAATGTAGATTGTGAAATGGATGGAAAATAGATGGAAGTGGATTACAAGTATGAAAAATGGCTAAGTATAGATTGAAATTTTTTTTTGCAAGAGTTTGGCTAGTATGAATGATCTCCCCAAAATGAGAGAAAAGAGGGGGCATTTATAGAGATTTTGAAATTCTCTAGGGAAATGGACAGTCAAGATTGAACCACCAAGATCAAGATGTAGGGCTAAGGTGAGTTGAGAACTCACAAGCCCTCACATATTGACATGTGGCATGTGAAGTGGCTTATAAGAGGTGATGTGTACATGAGGTGGAAGGATAGTACATGACATGGAGGGAGTACATAGTACCTTGGGATTGGGATAAGATCTCCTCATAAAGGAGGTCCTTGTCCCCATGTGGGTGAAATGGCATGTGAGGAATTAAAAATTCTTCAAATATCCACATGGGAATGAGAAAAGGAATTTTAAATTCCAAGCAATGCATTGGGGGATTAAAAGTGAATTAAAAATTCACATAGGGAATGGATTGCCTTGTTCAAAAAGAGAAAACTTTTAATGAAGTCGACTAAGAACACATGACATGGGGTGATTAAGGTTGTGCAAGTACTCAATTAGACTAATTAATGACATATTAGAAGAGGGTTAGATTTCACATGTGATTTGATGTGACAAGTCAGAGATCACATGGGGAAGAGCAAAAAGAATTTAATATTCCTTGGAAGGATAAAATGAATTAAAAATTCTTTGAGAGGTTTATTAGGCTAGTTAATGAAGGACTAGAGGAGGGTTAGGTGGCTAAGAGAGATTAGAGGCCAACTTGCAAAAGTTGGAGGATGTGACACATCCTAATCAAGGATTAGGCATGTGCACATCCCTAATGATGAGATTAGGAGAATAATTAAGATTAAGAAAGGGATGTGGCATAGGAGGAATTAAATAAATGTCATATTTATTTAATTCATTTGATGAAAGGGGGAAGGTATTTAATTATTTAACTGGATATTTTAGGGATTAGAAGAACTTTAGAGGATATTAATTAAATAATAGCGATATTACTTAATTAATGCAAATAAGGGGATGCTTAGACGAAAGGGGATAAATTTGGATAAATTAAGTGTCCAAATTTAGGTGTCTACATTTTTCCCCTCTTTGAGATGGTGTTACAAAGTAGCATCATTTCAAAGAATATTAAAACATAGAACCTAGAAGAAGATGGTTAGATTGGGAAAGATGCCCCAGTCATTCAAAGGAGTGACTAGGAAGGGAAATGATGGGGGTGAAAATGAAAGTTAGGAATGAAGGATGCCCCCTTGAGAGGACATGCAGGTTCAAGAGAACACATATGTGCTCTCGAAATGGATGAGATGATTCAAGAGGAGATGAAGAAGATGATGCAAAGACAACATGGGATTGGGAGGGGAGACTGATGAAGGATGAATAGATGGGGGGATTTTGATAGATGAGAGGATGAAGATGAAATGCAATCCACATGCAATTTACCATTGTCGGAGCACTGATTTTTGCTATAGCATAAGACACAAGACCCCAAGGTATGAAGAACCAAGGCAGATTAGTGTCTAATGCATAAAACAAACACATCAAACAAGAAGGCTATCCCAACACCCCAAAGTCACAATGACCTTGGTCGGGCCAGGTATTGGGAGAACCACAAGCACACAAGGATTCCCCAATGTAACACAAGACCTCAAAGATCTTGGTGGGTACTTTGTGGGACAATTGAGAAGACAAAGAAAAGATCAAGATACACCCCTATGTTGACTAGTCAAAGCACACCATGATATGATGGATCAAGGCGACCATGGCAAGTGATGATAGGGAGCTCAAATGATAAACAAAAGCCAAAAGCATCAAAAGATCACAATCAATTTCAAACGTCCTTTGCCATAGGATCATGGGGATGGATGGGATTGATGAGGTCTGTTAGGAAGGATGTATCCTGTTGAGACCGATGATGGATATTAAACTGAAAGACCGACATGACTCAGGATATTCGGAACCGATTGGATCTGATGATACAAGTGGATCTTGTTGGTTAAGAACTAGCTAGATAAGTGCATAACGTGATGGCGTGACACAAGAGACATGACACAAGATAGGAGACTGACACATCCTAGTGACCTAGGGGCTCGGGGGCCGATCAAAGATTAACCTTGCCTATGTGAAAGCACAAAGCCTTCGTAGTTCGATAAAAGGTTGATGACAGATCATGATGGAGACTTCGATGGATGATAAAGACAGGACAAACAATAGGAACAAGAGATGAAGACTGATGATAGATGATAGATGATAAAGGATCAGATGGACAAAGCAGAAAGACCGATGATAGGCGATAAAGGAACCCCAGGGGTGGATCAAATGATCGACGTTGCCTATGTGAAAGCGCAGGGGCAACGTAATTCAACAAAAGGCCAAAGATAGATGATGGATAAATGATGATGAGATAACCCTAGATAAGGGGATAAAATAATTGGACCAACAAGATGGGACAAGATAGACCTGTTGGATTGGATTAGAGGATGGTGACTACAGAAAGCTCAGGGATGGGATAGTTATCCAAATCAACAAAAGATGAATTGGGAGGATGATATGATGGAGAGATACCAATGACAAGGGATTATAAGATGGGATGAGGAGGATGTGCAAAAGAAGCAGAAGTGATGACGATAAGATAGATGACATTGGATTGCGTGGGGAGTAGCCTATAGCTAGATACCAATGACAAGGGATTATGAGATGGGATGAAGAGAGAGGATGGGGGAGGAAAAGGATTGTTTGGATGGATTGGATAGGGGATAAGGATTTGGATGAGGAAAAGGTGACCAGATGGATAGATGAGAAGGAATGCTATGATGGAAAGATAGGAAGCTAAGGATGGGGAGATGGATATAAGGATTGTTTGGAGGGATAAAAGATAAGGATGGGGAGAGGGAAATGGAAGGGATTGCTCTGATGGAATGAATGATGTCTCCAAGGACTATATCACAAAGGAAGATAGATGCCCTCCACTCTAGATATGTCATGTACGAGGAGGCATGAAGGATGTATAGGCAAATAAAGGAGTGAGATGGATGAAGATAGGATGCAAGGATAAGTACGGGAGATTGAAGGTAGCATGATGAGTGGATAAGGAAGGTAGACAAGTGCGAATGAGGGGAATGTATGCTAAGAGGTGTCCAAAGCATGCTTATATGTTTGCCCCTATTGTTATCAAGGTCACAAGGAGGATGGAAGGATTGGGATAAATGAGATATGCCAAGCAGGATGTGTAAGATAGGTAGGATGGAGGGGATGAATAAAAATGACGTATAGCAAGAAGACGGGTGCATAGCTGGAAGCATAGTAGAAAGCATAGTGGTTGGAGGGAATGCAAATCAGGAAGCTGCCCCCAAGTGCAGATGGGGATTTACGCATGACACCTGTTTGCCAAGTTTTCATCATGGTACTTATCCAAGGGACTTGTTTGCCAAGTTTTCACCATCGGATAAATTATTTCTCTTTACTATTTTATTTTTTTTATTTTTCTATTTTTTTTGGATTTTTTGACTTTTTTGGATTTTTTTGACTTTTTTGCATTTTTTGACTTTCTTGGATTTTTTGAATTTTTTGGATGGCATGTGAAAGGAGATGGATAGGGATAGGGAGGCGAATAAGTGGACTTAGAAGACATGTGATAAGGATATGGATGGACTCAAGCATCAAGTTCTATATGAGGTATTAAGAGCCCATGCTTGAAGCGACTGTAGGATGTTAGTAGAACCTTATTAGGATAAATGGATTATGCAAAAGGATGAATTAGAGGGATTTGAGAGGGGAGATACATGGGATAATGGATGGGATGCTGCAAGGAGTATGGATAGAATGATGGGGTGGATGTATGATGGGGTGGTTAGTAGTTTTAGGCGATCATGGGGGATCATGAGAGGGAGATTATGGGATAGCAACATTTGGATGGGTAGTATCAGGAGAGGGATTAGGGGATATGATAGGATCTGGATTTATGGTAGTGGGATCATGCGATGGAGATGGAAATGAAGTTGTCGAATCTTGAATGAAAAGGGGATCATGGGATGGAATGGATGGGGGACTGTGATCTTGAGGTGGACTAGATGGGATAGTAGGATCTTGATCTAGAGAAGGGAATATGTTGGCATGCTTTGGATCAGGCTCTTGGCATGACTCATCGTGTGCGGGAGGCATGATAATGGAGTCTTGGTGGGACTCTTCAGGTGGGGAAGATGGAGGGATGGAGGATTCAAAACATTCATGGGAATGGATTTAGTGACACTAGGAGTGGGAGAAGTGGATTGGATTTGGGTGTCGTCGATGGGTTCGACAACTCTTGGAGTAGGAGGTGGGTGTTCAATGGATTTGATAGATGTGATGGTAGGAGATGGGGGCTCAGTGGATTTAGGGGATGTGATGGTTGTGATGGTTTGAGTGGTGCGAGGGGTGGTATCATCAATGATAGGTGTTGGGTGGAGAAGGGCCTTGTCACTAATGATCGTGGATGATGGGTTGGGATGGCACGATTCCGCAACTTCAAGGTGTAGAGTGGGAGATATCCTCTTTGTTATAAATCCTTGGAGAATTTCTGGAGTGAGGAACTTGCATACTCTAGGTTTGGATGGCAAGGTAGGAGTGGATGAAGGATTATGGATTGGTGGGGGATTAGGACTAGAGATTGGTGGACTAGGATTAGATAGGGGAATGGGATTGGATGCAGGACTGGGAATAGATGGGGGATTAGGTGAAGGGTTTAGATACAGGTATTGGCATGGTGAATTAGGACATGAGGATGCAAGTGGTGGATTGCAGTAAGGGTATGGGGATGGTGGATTAGGATGAGAAGATTGAGGTGGTGGATGGAGATAGGGAACTGTGGATGTTAGATTAGGATAAGGATAGGTTGGTGTGGATGTTGGATTAGAATAGGAAGGTGCGAATGTAGGATTAGGGTGAGCAGATTGGTATGGGAGATTGGGGTAGTGGGTATATGCGGATGAAGGATTGAGATAGGAGGATGTGGACGGGGGATTAGGATAGGGGTATTGTGATGGTAGACTAGGATAAGTGAATGATGTAGATGAAGGATATGATGGGTATGATGGGTATCCCTTGTCACAGGTAGCATAGGGAGCATGATTAGGCATGGATGAAGGCATAACAAGATAACTCGAAGGGATGATTGGATTTTGGAAAGCGGGTGGAGAAAACTTACTAGCAATGATAGTGTCAAAGGGATCTATGTCACATTCTTCTTGATCGACAAGAATTTCGTTATTGTTATCGACGTAATTAGGGTTTCCCTTGACCACTATTGATGGAGGATAAGAATTCATGATGATGAAAAGATAAAGAGGATGGATCAAAGATTTTGGATGGGAATGGACTAAAGCTCAAATCGGGATTTAGGTCAAGCTCAGATCAGGATTGGACTAAAGCTCAGATTAGGATGATTGGATGATGTGATGGGATTGATTCAGATGATCGACACCGAATCTGCTTTGAGATGGAAGTAGATTGATTGGGTCGAAGGTGATTGGATAAGGATGCAATTGGATTGATCAATTGATTGATAAGATTGACTGATGGATTAGATAGGATGACGAGAGGGACTGTAAACCCTGTTTAGAGATTATCCTAGGTGACTTAGGATGCTGATTGATTAGATTAAAAGATAAATGTATGATTGCGGCACCGAATCCACTTTGAGATTGAAAATGGATTGATTGGGCCAACGATGATGATTAACTTAGGATAGATGACAATCCTAAGCAGATTTTGATGATGACGATCAAATTAGACACTTAGGTCAATTTGGATAATAACCCGAGACAAAGTTTAGGGGATTTGGATGGGGAAAACAATGATTTGATTGGAGAAATGGATGGATGAATGAGTACTCAAAACGAGTAAAAGATTGATTGGAACAGATGAACGACTACTCAGAACAAGTAAACGACTGCTCACAACAGATGAATGATTCTCGAAACAAGAAGATGAAGGTTTGGAATAGCTGAAAGATTACTCAGAATGAGTAAATGATTGATCGGGATTGTTGAGGAGGGAAGGTATGGCTCCGGAGGAGGGCATATATGGTTATCTGGAGGGCTATCTAGAGGGGATTCCCCAGTCTCATAAGGGAAGGTTTATGACGGATGATTGAGAGAGAATGGTAGGATATGCCCCCTCGAGAAGGCGGATGGGGAAGGAAAAGGGGCCCCGAGAAACTTCTTGAAAGTATGAAGTGGTATATGTTGTTGGAAAGAGCACGAAAAATCGAGAAGATTGGTGCTTGAATGAAGGAAAGTGAGCAAACAATGTGCAAATGGCAGGGCATATATGGCTATTTGTGAGGGAAAATATGGCTATCTGTGAGGGAAAATCTAGCTTTCTATGAGGGAAAATCTAGCTAAGTGTCAGGGAAAATCTGGCTGTTTGTGAGGGAAAATCTGGCTGTCTATGAGGGAAAATCCGGCTAAGTGTTAGGGAAAATCCAGCTGAGTGTGAGGGAAAATCCGGCTGAGTGTGTGGGAAAATCCGACTGTCTGTGTGGGAAAATCTGGCTGTCTGTGAGGGAAAATCTGGCTGAGTGTGAGGGAAAATCCGGCTGAGTGTGAGGGAAAATCCAGCTATCTGTGAAGGAAAATCCAGCTGAGTGTGAGGGAAAATATGATTGTCTGTGAGGGAAAATCCGGTTGTCTGTGAGGGAAAATCTGGCTGTCTATGAAGAGCTTTCCCAAAACACTTTCTAGAGACTATGGAGGGCAGGTCCACCCCTGGGAAAGGTTAGGTCCACCCCTGGATGGGTCAGGTCTGCCCAAGGAGCAAAAGTTGGTCAAATTTTGTTAAGATAGGCCTGAAAGGGGTGGGTCAAAGGTCAGGTCCGCCCCTGGATGGGTTAGGTCCGCCCAAGGAGCAAAAGTTGGTCAAATTTTATTAAGACATGCCTGAATGGGGTGGGTCAAAGGTTAGGTCCACCCCTAGATGGGTTAGGTCCACCCAAGGAGAAAAAGTTGGTCAAATTTTGTTAAGACAAGCCTGAAAGGGGTGGGTCAAAGGTCAGGTCCGCCCCTGGATGGGTCAGGTCCACCCAAGGAGCAAAAATTGGTCAAATTTGGCTAAAACAGGCTCCAAAAGGACTGGTTTATAGGTCGGATCCGCCCCTGTGAAGGACAGGTCCGCCCAAGGAATAAAAGATGGCCAAACTTTACCAAAACAAGCCTCAAAGGGGTGGGTCAAGGGTCAGGTCCGCCCCTAGATGAGTTAGGTCTGCCTGTAAAGGTCAAAAAAAATTTATAGAGGGGGGCAAATCCGGCTATGCAGAGGTCAGGTCCAACTGTCCGCAAGTTTAACTTGACTTTTGACAAAAAGACTAAGGAAAATGACTCAAAACACAACAATCATCAATCAAAAGAATATGGCTGAGTGAAATAAATCAAACAATCACTGGTTTCGCACAAAGAAGACAATTCAGACAACACAAGCCTAAGTTAGTAGAAAGGGTATGGTCGACAAAGTCCTCTAATCTAGGATAAACATAGTTACTAGGGAGTCCTCAATATACACTCGGTACGTGAGGCCCAAACCGTGAACACCAACCCGTTACAAGCATGAATCAGGAACCTTAAAGGCCCAGACCAACTTTTCACATCATCCTGATGCTTCACCAATTACAATGTGGTTGGATTGAGGTATAGATTTCACTCTCCCCCCTTTATATACTTTGCTGGTATGCGTGGTTGGAATCGTCCCTTGGGGTGATGAAATCCCCAAGCAGGTCCTGCTAAGAAAAATAAAAGAGGTGGACTTAAAAGACATGGTAAGCTATGATTTCTCGGCATCTAGGATCGCCAAATGGCACAAGGGGATTGGATACGTCAAATAGATCACCCACAAACACGAAAAACAAGGTTGATTGACACCTCCTAGTTAAAGTATGTTCCTAAATTAGGGGTTAAAAACCCTTAAAATAGCCAAAAAGATTGCTAAAAAGTGAAATTTTACTTTCTGGAAAAAGTTGTCTAGGGAAAATCTGGCTGAGTATAGGTCAGGTCCGGCTATCTATAGGGAAAATTCGGCTATTTGCAGGGAAAATACGACTCTCTGTTAGGTCAGGTCCGCCCCTCTATGAATTTTTTTCCAAAAACAACTTTTGAGGTCTATGGAGGGCAGGTTTTCCCTTGGGTAAGGTTGAGTCTGCCTACGGAGGGCAGGTCCGCCCCAGGAAGGTCAAATCCACCCCTTTGTAGGTTGGGTCCGCCCCTCTGTAACCTGTACCTGCAAAAATTTAAAAAACAACAAATGTGAAAGCAAGAGACACATTTGTGGGTCTCACCGAGCGTGCCAAAAATGTGATAAGGCGAATTTAAGTGCTAGAATATGAGCAACAAACAAGAGAAAGCAAATAACACTAAAAACACTCTACACCTCAAGATTAGCCTAGTTGGATTCAATACAAAATAAAATAGAACTTTTTACCTTGTGTTGAATCAATCCTTTAGTTGGCCCTTCGATCTTTGGTGTTGTATGCTTCTTGGATGGCAAGGGATTTAAATGTAGATTGTGAAATGGATGGAAAATGGATGGAAGTGGATTGCAAGTATGAAAAATGACTAAATATAGATTGAGAAATTTTTTTGCAAGAGTTTGGCTAGCATGAATGATCTCCCCCAAAATGAGAGAAAAGAGAGGCTATTTATAGAGATTTTGGAATTCTCTAGGGAAATGGACAGTCAAGATTGAGCCACCAAGATCAAGATATAGGGCTAAGGTGAGTTGATAACTCACAAGCCCTCACATCTTGACATGTGGCATGTGAAGTGGCTTATAAGAGGTGATGTGTACATAAGGTGGAAGGATAGTACATGACATGGAGGGAGTACATAGTACCTTGGGATTGGGACAAGATCTCCTCATAAAGGAGGTCCTTGTCCCCATGTGGTGAAAGGACATGTGAGGAATTAAAAATTCTTTAAATATCCACATGGGAATGAGAAAAGGAATTTTAAATTCCAAGCAATGCATTGGGGGATTAAATGTGAATTAAAAATTCACATAGGGAATGGATTGCCTTGTTCAAAAAGAGAACTTTTAATGAAGTCGACTAAGAACACATGACATGGGGTGATTAAGGTTGTGCAAGTACTCAATTAGACTAATTAATGACATATTAGAAGAGGGTTAAATTTCACATGTGATTTGATGTGACAAGTCAAAGATCACATGTGGAAGAGTAAAAGGAATTTAATATTCCTTGGAAGGATAAAAGGAATTAAAAATTCTTTGAGAGGTTGATTAAGCTAGTTAATGAAGGACTAGAGGAGGGTTAGGTGGCTAAGAGAGATTAGAGGCCAACTTGCAAAAGTTGGAGGATGTGACACATCCTAATCAAGGATTAGGCATGTGCACATCCCTAACAATGAGATTAAGAGAATAATTAAGATTAAGAAAGGGATGTGACATAGGAGGAATTAAATAAATGTCATATTTATTTAATTCATTTGATGAAAGGGGGAAGGTATTTAATTATTTAACTGGATACTTTAGGGATTAGAAGAACTTTAGAGGATATTAATTAAATAATAATTATATTACTTAATTAATGCAAATATGGGAATGCTTAGACGAAAGGGGATAAATTTGGATAAATTAAGTGTTCAAATTTAGGTGTCTATAGGGCCAGACGCTCAAACCAGAAAGCCGTGTTAATTAAGATTGAATTTTCCAAGGCTTATGATCTCATTGAATGGCCGTTTATTCTTGCTATGCTGCAAGCCTTGGGCTTTGGGCCCAATTTCATTCAATCTGTTCAAATGCTCTTTGCGGATGCCTCTGCTTGTATCGCCATCAATGGTCATCAATCCTTTGCTTTTGGACTCTTTCGTTCCATTAGGCATGGGTACCTGCTGGTCCCCTCCTTATATGTGCTTGCACCCAAGGGTTTTGGTTACCTTTTGGCCAATGCAGTTTCCTAGCGGCGAGTCAAGGGCATTTATTTGCCCAACTCTCAGGTTCAGCTTGTTAATGGCCATTTTGTTGATGACTTTTTCCTCACCCTTCTGGAGGATGAAGATTCCATTGCAGTGGCTCTTGACTGTCTTAATATCTTTTGTCTTGCTTCCGGCTCTACCATCCAGTGGCATAAAACTTTGTATTACCGACAGTCTATCTTGCCCTCTCCACTATGGCTGCAACAATATGGTTTGAAGTGGATTGAGCTTGGCGATTTTTTTTAGTTTTTGGGCATTCCCTTTGCTTTTTAGGCGTCTCCGGCTGAGTTTTGGCAAGCCGTGCTCTCCAGAGTTGAGAAAAAGCTTGCTTATTGGGTTACCAAGCCCCTCTCTTTAACAGGGAAATTCCAAGTGTTTTCCAAAATCCTGACGGCCACCCATGTTTATTATTCCTCTTGTTGAGCCCCCTCCAAAGCTACCTATGGCAAGCTTGAGAAGCTACTTTGTGACTTTCTCTAGGCCTCCTCTGAAACTCACAGAGGGTTTCATCGTGTGGCTTGGGAATTTTGTTGCCTTCCCAGAGACTATGGAGGTCTCGGGTTGTTATCTACTCAACGACAAGGGACTGCTCTGCGTGTTAAATGGATTATTCATGCCCTTACTGGGGACGAGACCTAGAACATTCTTTTCAGGCATAGTATTCAATCCAGCTTCCCTATTCATCGACCTGCTTAGAAGGGGTTTGGCTTTCAAACCTTTCTGGTCATGAATGAACCAATCTAGATTGTTGGGACTTTTGTGGCCAAAAGCATCTGGTAGGCCTAGGAAGCTGTCAAACCTTGGCTCCGTTGGGCTGACTTTGGTTTTCGAGATGGGCTCTCTCTCAACCAGCACAATATTTGGTGGTCACCTCTTTTTGCTAGCAATGGTCAACTGTTGGATAAGTCGCCTGAGCTTAAGGCGCTCAGATTTCACAAAAAGGGTATCCAAACCCTGCAACAAATTTTTTCCAGACCCACCATGCGTATCATGTTGTGGGATATTTTTCGTGCCCAGTACAGGCTTCATAACTAAGACCGTGCTACTTATGATGGTCTGGTGAATGCCAATCCTACTGAAATTCTCCATAAGGTTGGAATTCATGGGACCAAACCTTGGTGGAAAGACTGGAAATGGTATTTAGACACCCCTTTCAGGAACTACAAGCCTCAACTTGGTTATAGGTGGCTCTCACCACATTTTCCTATGATTCAGAGTTTTAACCAGAGGTGGCTTCTTCAATCTCCTGCTCATTTCTGGCATAAAATATTTGTTGCCACTTGGTCTACAAGTGTTGAGCCGAAGCTTACCCACTTTGCCTGGTGTATTCTTTTCTAGGGTTTGCTTGTGGACTCTCGGCTGGTCCACCTAGGGGTTCGGGACCATCGCTTCCCTTTTTGTGGGCAAGTTGAGAATTTTAAGCATCTTTTCTGGTTTTGTCCCAGAGCTCAGCAACTTTGGACTTGGATTCATGACTTTTTTCGACCCTCTCGGCCAAAACCTTTCTCCTGGCATATGGTGTTGCTTGGAGATTCTCCATAATTCTTGCAAAATTCACCCAGCTTTGGCACACTTTTAGGATGTAAATTCTCTTTAATATTTGGAAGGAAAGAAATGCTTTTATTTTTTCACATACTCAAATGGATATTCATGTATCTTTATATGCTAAAGCTATGATTTGCTCTAATGTGCTTTTACAGGTGCAAGTGCAAGCTAACAAAGTTGCACTTGAGGTTGCTCACCTCCAGGTTCTCCTGGACCACTGGGGTAATGCCACTTGTACTGTTACTTGGGTCCCCACTTCACCCGCCTCTTCCCACAACTGGTCGCCCTCCAAGGGCCGGCAGCGGAGTGGCTCTGCGCGTCCCCGTTCACAACCCTCGCTTCGGCGGGATTCTCGCACTCCTCGGTGAAACCATTCTCCTCCGCTGTGGGATAGCTAGGGGTGGCCTTCTGGCGGTGCTTTAGGGAGCGGCATCGGTGGTTCCGAGTGGCCCTCTGATGATCCTCCTACTTCTGGCTCTGGTTGGCTAGTCACTGGTAAAGTGTTTCCGTGTCTGGCACTTGTAGTCTCTCCCCGATGTGAGGAAGAAGATAAAGAGAAAAAAGATGCTGATGATGGTTGGGGTCCTCCTCCTGACGTTACTCCAGACCCCGCTGATGTATGGGGGAAAAATTTGGATGACAGAGACCCTCCTGGCTCTAGTGGCACTGCTCTGGCCACTTAATGGCCTTTTTTTTATCTTTGTTAATTTTTGACTTCTAGGCTTAGCCCATGTGCTCTGTTAATTTTTTGGGCGTTGCCCATGTGACTCTTGGGATGTGCCTTTCTACCACCCACCCTTTTTTTGTGAATATGTATATTTATATTTGAATTAATATAGATAGCTGCCTATTCATAAAAATAATAAAAAATTATACATGCACAATATTTAGACAATTCTTTTCAATTTGAAAAAAATTAAAAAAATGATAAGTTTATGTCATCTTATGCTTGACACACACGAGGGATTTTCAAAACAACAATTATGGCCAATAAAAAAATTACAAAAAAATTACAAAAAAATATCGTGCACATTCTTCACTGTGTTATAGATGTTTTCCCAAAAGGATTACAAAAATTTATTTAGGTCAAAATACAGATGACATACACGTGCATTGAATGGTAAGAAAATGTGACTTTTAAATAGTGGTTTTTAGACATTCCTATTGAAAATCAATTTGTATCATCTAGGTATTAAAATAAATTACATATTTGGAAACTAGACTTGGAGTAATACATTTCATTTTACTAAATTTTTAAAGATTCAATCTCTAAGTGCTTCAATTTTTTAGGTCAAATGAGACAAAATTTGAAAATCAAGGAAAACACTTCCACTTTTTGGCCAAAAAGTGGACTCAACTTCTTGCACACACCCTTTACGGGGTTTTCACCACAAATTAATCCATAAGATTAAATTTATCTAACCATTGACATGCATTATCAAATTCAAGGATGAGTAAAACCACATCTGTAGGGGTTTCAAAGGACATACCTCATAAAATACCTTTGGTAAAAAAATTTCTTCGGGTGCTTGCTTGTTGAATGCACAAGACAAATGAGGGGGGGCAGGTGAATTAGTTGTACATTAAAACATCAAAAACCCTCATAAACATTCAGATCCACACTAAATTCAATAACCTCTAATATGTTAGAATGATTTAGCATGAAGGGAAATAACAAAATATGAAACACATCAACACTAGATTTACATGGAAAACCTAAGAAGGGAAAAAATGTTGCAAGAATGAAGGTGTTGTCATTGATGTCAATTGGTCAATTGGTTATCAACTAGTTACTGTTTTCATTGATATCATGGATGCAGGTTGTTGGTTGTATATATTGAGGATATTGAGAAAATTGAAATAAAGAAAGATTGCAGGTGTTCAGTGGTTGCTCTGGGTTTTGCTCCAGGATTTCATTCTATGTTTGTGTGGTTCAGATATGTTAATCATGGTTGTTGGAAGCTGCTATATCCATATTTTTGGCTTCTGATTCATTATACAATGTGAGTTATGTTCACCAGTTGTGAACTATGGTTTTCTATGTTTCTAGTTGAGGTTCGAGATAAATGTTGTTGGTCCGAATTTCCTTTTGGTTAAGTCTTATGACTTGTGGTTCTAGAGTTAAGTTGTTATGATCATGTTGAAGATAACTTTTGTGTCTGGAAGGATTTGATCATTCTAAGGGTTGTGTGTGCTTAATTGTTCTATGTGTTTTACACTGGTTTGGCCGACCTTGTGTTGAACACTACCTTCGAAGTTGATGAAGTGTGTTGGGGACCTATTTGGGTCCTCATCAAGCATGTGTTTGGGTCACCCTCATTCTATTTCCACCCTATGATGTTTTGGCACTGACCTAATTTGAATTTAATGATGGATGGACGAATTTGGATATATTTGAAAGTTGAAGATGGTATAAATACAAGATGAGTTATTGGTGAAAGAGGTATAAGAGATTAGTGCAAATAAATAGAGCAAATAGATGCGAAATAGATACAAATAAGTGGGTGTATGTGATGCGAGTGTGGTATATCAGTGCGAAGTCTAAATGATGAGTTTTCAGATGCAGTGAGTTGAAGGTGTACTCTATCATTCATGCATGTCTGCAAGTGGTTGAGTAAATTGTGGTGGAAATATCTGTTGCATTGAGATTGTCTTCTCTCTGTAACATATCTCTTCTATCTTCTTTGTATCTCTGTAGCAGTGAGCCCTTCGGGTGGTTAACCCTTTTGGACAGTGAGTCCTGATCTAGACAGTGAGTCCTTGTTTTGGCAGATAGCCTTTTTCTCTAGTAGTGAGCCTTTGTAATCGGTTTTGATATTCTCTATAATGTGAGTTAATCCTTATCGTGGTTTTTCCCTTATTTGTTTTTCCACATAAATCTAGTGTTACTGTGTTTGTGTTATGGTTTTCAATTTCTCCATTACACTTAATGTTTAATCATTCTAGCAAAGTTAAGGATTTTTGATTGATCTAAGTTCTAGTGAATGTTCTAAAAAAGTTAATTTTTCTACAACTGATTCACCCCCCTCTTAGTCGTCTTGTTCAACAAAAGCCATGGCGAGGATCAATTAGCTCACAATATAAATTAATTGCAATATTGAATATAATAGGCTCACTAGTGGAGGGCTCAATACCCAAAAGAAAGAAGGTACTACTGCCAATGGCTCACTGCTAGATTACAAAAAGAAGAAAAGAAGAATGTTATAGTGAGAAATCCATCTCAATGCAATAGAAAATTCCACCATAACATTACTAGCACATCCACAACCTTTTTGAAGATTGTAGACACCTTCTACTCATTGCTTCCAGTAGTGTAACTCATTAAAGCATGCACTTCACTTCGCAAATTTGCACTTCACACCTTTGCAATTTGCATCATACACTCTACACAAACATGAGCTATTACCACAACTCTTATTTATACCATATTCAACCTTGAAAACATTCTCTAAGGTGGGCTATGCACCTCAACCATGCAAATTCAAATTAGATCAACACCAAAATATTCCTACAGTGGAAAGGAATGAAGGAAAACCACATCGCACCATAACTTGGTCCTAAATTCACTCGTACATGACACGCCACACTTCCACAATCAACGAAGCAAATTCACAATTAGTGTAAACATACAAGGTCGATCAAACCTATGTAAACACCATCAAACATTTAAGTACACACTTCCTTTGATCAAAATATGACTCACAGACAACAAGTATCACTTGAACACAATCTGGAATATTCTGAAAACACCTTGAAATCCAATAAATTCCTTCACAACAACTTTCACACTGTAACTCAAGAAATCAACTTGTGGAGCACCAAACCATGAAAAACTTCAACCAAAGGTAGATATGAACCTTATTAGCAAACTTCTAGAATTGCAAGACTAGAAACCAAACTATGGAGAAATGTGGAGCAAAACCATTTCTCCCAGACAACACTGTAACACAATTCAAACACTAGTGAACACATCTTTCTCAACAAAATGATCTAGAATAATAAACTCTAGATATAACACCTTTGAACACCTCTAATCAACATATTCTAATCGCATAAGAAGATTTTCAACATAGAAGAAATGTGAAGCAAAACCAAAACACCACTCTATATGCCAAAACACCTCTACAACACACTATTTCCTCTTTTATTCAAATTTTCTCAAAAGCACTTGGAAACCAAGCACTAGAAACACATTCTTATCATATTCTCCACTTCCTCATCATCACCAAGCCAACTGCAACACAAAAACTTAACCAAACAATATCCACAAACAAAATCTTCTCAAAGCAGCACTAGAGGTTAACACCGATAACACTTAACTAATGACAACATAATGAAACTAATCAAAGCATCACAAATTTTCAACCATCACGAATTGACATAAATGACAACAAAAACATAAGGGCAACACTAACTACTCATACTTGCAACAATCTCCCCCTTTTTCATTAATGGCAACAGATGATGTGAAAAACCATCAATAACAAACATAACAACTATGATCACCAACATACTGCTCCATACTAGTTCTCTTTCTTTCTCATTTTTACTTTCTCCCCTGCTTAGTTAACTACTCTCTTTTTATACATTAATTTTCTCTCTCCCACTTTGACATCAATGACAAAGGGAAAAATATTTGCATCACTTTCCCCCTTTGACATCAAACATACATACTTTCTCTTCCCCCAAAGGAAATACCTATAAGGGACAACAACTGCTCTACAACTAGCTTTTCTTTTTACTGCACTATATTTTCTTTACACCTTTTTTACACACTCCCCCTTAGGAGTACACACCATATTGACATCAAACAATAGCTACTACACATATCCTATTACACAAATGAAAAAGGACAACACCAACTTGCACCAATACTTACTCCCTTGACTGCAACAACCAACAATGCCACTACCTACTCCCCCTGAGAGGTAGCCTCCAACATCAGTCTAGAATAAGGAACAAGTCTTGGGATCCATTGGACTAATGCATATCCTTATGCATCTAGTTCAAAGGAGGGGTAATAACCCTTAAATTTTCTTGGAAATACTCAAAAATATTTTTAGGAAGAGCCTTAGTGAATATATCAACAACTTGATCCTTTGTAGGCACATAATCAAGCTTCACCTCATTCTCTACAACCTTCTCTCTCAAAAAGTGATATTGGATTGAAATATGTTTTGTCCTTGAGTGCATCACTGGATTATTTGAAATGTTAATAACACTTGTATTATCACAAAATATTGAAATTGCTTCATCATATACCTCTCTGATATCCTTCAAGGTTTGCCTTATCCATAACACCTATGTGCAACAAGATGCTGCTGCAATAAATTCTACCTTTATGGTAGATAAAGATATTGAATCTTGCTTCTTGCTTAGGGAAGACACCAATTTCCATCCAAGAAAGAATACACCACCACTTGTACTTTTCCAGTCATCCAAAAACCTGCCCAATCAGCATTTGTATAAGCACTTAGAGAAAAATTAGTATCCTTTAGATACCAAAAACTATGTTCCAGAGTGCATTTCATGTATCTAAATATCCTCTTCACTACTGCAACATGTGACTCTCTAAAATATTCACTACATTGCTGATCAACATACATCTTTTGCTTATTTTAGGCATGAAGAATATTTTCCTTCAAGGATTTCAAAATTTCTTGAATCTATTGCAACATATCCCTCGCTTGTGCTTGAGGGGCTCTAATATACCAAATAGCAAAATAATGAAGCTAGGAGCTTCATACCCATACAGAGCCATAAATGGAGACATTTTGATGAACATATGATATGAAGAATTATAGCAATGCTCTCCCAAATGGATTCATCTCACCCAAGTCCTCCACTATCCCGAAACATAATTTTTGAGATATCCTTCAAGCTACTTGTTCATAATCTCGATTTTCCCATCCATCTATGGGTGATAACTAGTGCTTGGAGTGAGCACTATACCACTCAATCTGAAAATATCTTGCCAAAATATGCTTAGGAACTTGTTGTCCCTATCACTCACAATGTTCTTGGGAAACCCATGCAACCTAAACACCTCTTTGAAGAACAAATTAGTAGCCTAAGCTGCTGTAAATATGTTGGTAATGGTAAAAAAATGAGTAAACTTTGTTAATCCATCAACAATTACAAATATACAATCTCTCTCTTGCACCTTAGGAAAACCCATGATGAAGTCCATGGAGATACTTTCCCATTTTTGATTGGGAATAGGCAAGGGCTGCAATAAACCAACAAGAAAGGTGTGCTCATTTTTGTTTTGTTGGAAAACTTGACACTCCAAGTAACATAGTGAAGGACCTCATCTTTGAGTCCCTTCCACCAAAATATCTCTCGAATTTTCCTATATGTTTTGAATAACCTTGGTGACTAGCCAAGGGTTCATGCCATGGAATGATTGGAGCACCTTCATTTTGATCTTTGATTCTGGCACCAAGAAGATTCTATCCTTGTACAATATCAAATCACTCACCAATTTGTACCTTTCATCATGTAAGGTACCATCAACTTTACTGGAAGCAAAATAATTCTTAGCATACTTTGCAATGATCTGCTCCTTCCAATCAACTATAATCTCCATCAATGAACTCAAATGTGGCCTTCTTGACAAGACATCAACCACTATATTATTCTTCCCCTTGACATACTCGATTTCAAAATCGTAAGCTTGAAGCTTACTCACCCACTTCTGTTGTCTATCATTGAGATCCTTCTGATGCAAGAAGTGCTTAATATTGTTATGATTAGTCTTCACAATGAACTTGCCTCCAGCCAAATACTGCCAGAATTTGGCCAAGGCATGCATGATAGCAAGCATCTCTTTGTTGTAAATGGAGTATGTCCTCTCTACACCCCTCAAATTTCTACTCTCAAATACAATAGGATGCTTGCCTTGCATTAGGAAAAAACCAATACCTTTTCTCGAAGCATTACATTACAAATCAAAAGGCTTGGAGAAGTCTGAAATAGCCAAAACAAGACATGAAATCATTAGGTGCTTGAACTAATCAAAGGCATTTTGTTCTTTTTCTAATCAAGTAAATGCCCCATTTTTGGTAAGATATGTAAGAGGAGAAGCCATCTAAGAATAACCCTTCACAAATCTTCTGTAGAACCCACAAAGACCCAAAAACCCCTTCAACTAAATGAGTTTTTCTAATGGTGGCCAATCCAAGATAGTCTTAATCTTCTCCTAATCCACATTGACCCCCTGAGAATTGATCACATGACCAAGATAGAAAATTTTGGTCATTCCAAACTCACATTTGGACTCTTTGGAAAACAATGATTCAAAATCCAAAATGCTAAGCACCTCCTCCAAGTGTTTTATGTGCTCTTCCCATGATTTGTCGTAAATCAAAATCTCATCAAAGAAGATTAGCATAAACTTCCTCAACTGCTTATTTCAAACACCTTGTTCATGCAAGAGTGAAAAGTCATGGGTGCATTAGTCATCTCAAATTGCATGAATAGGAACTCATAATGCCCAAAGTGGCATCTAAAGGAAGTCTTCTCTATGTCTTCTTCTCTCATCTGATCTAATGGTGGCCTGATATGAGATCTATCCTAGAAAAGTAAATAGCTCCATGTGGCTCATCAATCCTTGGAATAGGATACCTTTTCTTGATTGTTTTCTTGTTAAGTACCCGGTAATCTATGCACATGTGTATAGTGTTATCCTTCTTCACCAAATTCATTGAAGAAGAAAAATGACTCTTGCTTGGGTGAGTGTGATCCATCTCTAAGAGTTCTTTGATGGCCTTCTCTATCCCATCCTTGTTCCTTTTCAGATGCCGATATGGAGTTGACATGATGACGGATTTTTCTCCTTCCTCAAGCTCAATCACATGCTCAATTCCCCTTTCAGGAGGTCTCCCAAGGGGTATGCTACCAAACACCTTGCTTCACTTGGAGAGAAAATCTTGCACATTAGGATGATAATGTATCTTATCTTTTGGAAGATTGGAAGGCATAATCATGCACTCTGCTACCCACTCTACCATGTCACGCCAAATCAACCTTTCCATCCTTTTGAATGAGACTACGTAAGGGCCTCCATTTAACATCCCTCTCAAAACCACCTTTTTTCCTTTTGATGTGAAATTTAGCTCCATGGTTTGAAGGTTTAGAGTGATCTCTCTAAGAGATGACAACCATTGGATACCAAGAACTACATCTGTATCACCAATGCTCACAACATAGAAGTCATCTTTGACTTCGTAATTGCCCAACTGGATAGACATGTTCGAGATCCTGTGAGTGCAAGTGATGGTAAATCCATCCACCACCATGGCTTTACATCCTTCAAATTCTTTGATTTTGAGGCCTCTCTTGGTTACTATCCCTTCGTTTATAAAATTATGAGTTGCTCTCATATCAATTAGAGCAACAATTCTCTACCCACAAAGTACACCACAAACTCGAAAGGACTCATTCTTTTGAAAGCGAGAAAGTTGGGAAAATGCACCCCCACTTTCTTGGTCTCCTTCCACCTCTTCTAGGGCTTCTTATTCATCTTTTCCCTCCAAATTTGATTGGTGTTTTGATATATCAGATGTTAATTCATCAGTAGAATACACCCGCATATGGTGAGTTTTGCCTCTTTCGAAGCAGTTGTGTCCTAGGGCCCATAGTTCCTTGCAAGTGAAGCATAATTTAGTTCTTCAGAGCTTGTTTTAGAGGTCATCATCCATATGCGAAGGAAAATTATTGGTTTGGTTTGTATCTTTTGAAAAGGGCTCTTAAATCCTTCTTATGTGGGAAATACTTGGATTGAAATTTTGGCCTAGGGCCAACCAACTCCACACTTCTTTCTTTTCTGATCGCATTTGAGAGAGTTGGTGGATCAAAAGCCTTACCTATCCTTTCAATGGTTTCATCAATCCTTCAGTGAAAATGACTACAACTCTTCTTTCAGTGATGTTGGGCACCATCAAAGAAAGCCTCTAAAAATCAGAAATATATGCATCAAGTGAACCAGATCTTGCTTTAACTAGACCAGCTATTAGAAATTCACTTCAAGATCCTTTTGGTCAAATATTTTGATGAGTTTTTTAGTGAACTTATCATAGGTCACAATAAGGTTATGGAAAAGAGTGACCAAACAATGATACCACCATTCATAGGCAACTCCGTCCAAATGAAGAGTGGCAAACTTGATGGCATCTAACTCTGGCATTGGCCTTAATGAAAGATAGTTATCAAGCTTCTGGACCCAAGCTCTAGTGGAACACTTATCACTCCCATCATAATGTGCTAGAGTCACCTTCCCAAGGGATTGCTAATAATCCCTTGGAGCCATAGGACCACGATTCTCATATCTTCAACCTCCTCCTTTTGGTTCATGAATTCATCCAATGTCAAAATCTCTTAGATCTCCATAGGAAGGGTAACATACTCCATGTAACTATTTCTCACTTCATCAGCTATATGAATTTGGGCTTCTTGCTCGATTGGAGGTTCCACCCTTTGAGTGAAGGTTAGTTGGAGAGGTCTAGGGGAAAATCCCCTAGTCACTTCACTAGTATGGCCACTTTTTCCCCGATTATGGTTAACATGTCTCACTATTCTAGTGTTGAGGTGTGCGAGCCACATTCTGGCTCATCTTTGCTAGCAACTATGACATCATATCCATCATGCAATCAAAATTTCTCTTTGCTCTAGTATCCAAACTCTCTTCTTGGGTTGGTCCCTTGTCCCTTTCTTCCATGGTTTCAATTGCTATGTTACTAACAACCTCTAAATATTGCCAAACTCTAAGAACTTCTGAGAAGGTTTCCTCAACTGGAACTGGAGGAGTTTGAAGCTGTTGTCTCTTCTACTCTCTATTACAGTAGTATTTGATTTCTCTATCACTCAAATATTTTCTATCAAGTGAAGGCAATGTGAGGCACAAGGTGGCTGGATGACCAACTCTGATACCACTTTAATAACCACCCCAAATTTTTTCCAAAAACTTCACCCATTAGCGTTAGACAAAATGCAATGATAATCAACTGAATAAGCAACCCTCCACTTTTTGATCACCCAAATCCCGATGTGGGCAAGGTGGGAGCATACGGTGAAAAGGAGATCTTGCATTAATTAGAAATCAAGCTAACTTAAAGTAAACACCTTCCACTTTCTGATCACCCAGATCTCGATGTGGGAAAGGTGAGAGCATGCGATGGTAAGGCTTATAATTACTGAATTTCTAAGCTACCACTTCTTCAGTGAGGTGAGAAAGCAAACCAAGTGCATGAAATTAAATCATCCACTTACTCAGTGGGAATTACAACAAGTAAATACTTGGTGGCAAGCCAACCAATCAAAGCAAAGTCATCCACTTGTTCAACAAGCATAACAAGAAAGCAAATGAAAACTCAACCACTTATTCAGTGAGAGTAGCATGTAACATAAATAAACTCAACCACTTATTCAGTGGGAGCACCACTTTTTTAGTGGGGTGAGGAACAATGTAAATACAACGAGCAATCACCAATGGTACTACCAAGGATGTTACAATCATCTCAATTAGAAAATGCTCTAGAATTATACATGCTACTGTTATGATAAAGATATGAAAAAAACATGAAGCCTATCCCCCCAAAAGAAGCTACAATGGTAATATAGTAACACCCCCACCAAATACCATAATAATACCCCAATGAAAGGCCCTCCAAAGGTCGGTAGAAGGTCAAACAAGTTGCTGCTACAAGTCTAATACACAAGACAATAGACTGATATGTTCGAACATCAAGCTTAAAACACCAAACAACAGCCATATAATGAGCATAAATTCACCAATACTCCATAGAATCATTCCAAACTACTTGCAAAGGAAAAAACAATGCTAGGCACCCAAGATAAGCTAGATAGCAACCCAAACATGTGAAGACAATAGCAACACCTTTCAAACTCCCACAAGTGAGATGGTATGACCTCTCTAGATGGGGCGACTAGCTCCAATAATCCAAATCACATTAAAAAATTCTCAAAACTTGAGCATAGGGGCTCCCAAGTACAAGAAAAACAATAATCAAACACCCACAAAAAGATATCAAGTTATTTGATCAACATGAGTGAAAAAGGTAGGTCAGCTGGGCTATAGAAGGGCACGGACCAACAACACCCAAAACTGAAAAATCATTCTAAAAAGCTCTTACAATGTTGCAAACCAACACTCCACACCAAAATATGCCTAGAAAACATCATAGCAAATAAAAACTAAAAGAAAAAAGGAAGCCGCCACCAATATGAGCTCAACTGTAACCCCTGTAATGGAGCCACACCAGTATCTAGCTAGGAGGTTCTTGCAACCCCAAGACTAAAGTCAACTTTGAAGGTTTTTGTCCCTAAAGCCCAAGGAGATCTCTTTGCAATTCGACAACACTTCGTTATCATAAGTTTTGCATAACCAAATGAGAGAAAATGAGGGGTATATGTAAGACTTGAGACCTTGAAGTTTGAGTAACCTTTCCCTCCAAAAAGGGACACCACACTTGGGGAGAAAATAAGCTTTATTAAAATTCACTTGAAACCTTCATTTTGGCGTCCACCATAGTCATGCATCAAATTTGTTTTTTTAAAAACAACTTAAGTTGTCACATGCTAGGCATGGGGGTCCAGGGGGCCTTTCCGACTCTATAAAATTAACTTAAGTTGCAAATATTTCCTTTTTCAAACTCCAAGGATGGTGGAGACACCAACCGCCAAAAATATCAAGACACCACCAACTAAATTTCCATCACTACTAGAAATAGAAATCTTGCACTAAATTGTTGCTATAACCACTACCAGAAATATGCTAAAAATAGTACTTGTGTGTCCAAACTCAAAATAAGTCCATTTTGAGATGCAACTGTGACTTATTAAAAATAGTAAGTGCTAAAAATAGCAGTGACTGCCCACCAAGGATCTCAGAAAACCCAAAACGACCTAGAAAACTCTTTGGAAAGCTCCTACAATAACCTCCTGAAAAGCAGACAAAGAACCTCCAGGAATCTTGGAATCCTTAGAAATGCCTCCAACTAGCCTACGAGAGTCCAGAAATAGGCTAATGGTCATTGAAATGCTTAGGACCGAGAAGGAGACATTACGATCAACCATTCATTAATTTTTATTCTTATCTATTTGTAAATTGTGGAAATAAATATTGGTTGTCTGAAACTGCTTGTTTGTGCTAAGTTGCCAGTGATTTAATTTATGATTTTCAAGATTCTGCCTCATAGATGTAATTATTTATATGTGCTATAGATTAAAGCCTTGAACTATTATTAGGATTCACATAAGTGAGCTTATGATAATTCTTGGTTTAAGAATTATATTTAGGATAGTTTCAAGGGTAGTCCAACAGTAACTTGTTTGTAAGGGTAAATCAAACTACTATTCCATTTTCTTATGCAAACTTTCCAAGCCATGATTGAACTTACAATTAATGTTACTAGCATGGGATTTATGTTAAATTTTTATTTGAAAAATATGCTTTTGCATGAAGATTGAGCACGCTTGTTCATGAAGGAACATAGTTTTGGGTAAATTGTAGTTTTGAGTTGGGAAAACAGGTTTTCCTAATTCAGAAAAAAATTAAAATTGCAGTGCCTTAATTCAGAATTGATTACTACAGAATTAAAATGAATAGTGTACTATAATTTTTAATGAAGTTCATCAATAATGTAGTGTTTAGAAAGTTATTTCTTTTTATTCTCTATCCAGGTATATTCACAAGAATTTAAATTGAGCATTTTGGACCAGCTTCCTATTCTAGATGAAGCTAGAATCTAAAAATAACAAAACCAACTTGTCCATAGATTGAATTCGTTAAATTTTGTGATCCAAATTTACTATTCCATGAATTCAATATAGAAAAATTAGAGATTGAGGGCTGGCAATCTTCTTGTTTGAAAAGAAACAAGGGTTACTGCGGATGGACTTTGAGATAAGACTATCTCATAACCATCTGCAAATGATTCCATCCTTTTTGCCACCAACTGGCAGAATAACCAGCCTTCACCTAGCCTTCCAATTTTTGCAGCCTTATAAATGTTCTCATAAACAATCTTATAAAACCTGTTCCTTTGAGAAATGCTATATACTGGGTCTTTATATGATTTCCAAATTCAGCAAACAAAATTGGTTTCTTTAGCACTCTGATCGAATCTTTTATATGTACTTTCATCCATCTCTTCAAAAATAAGAGTTGTACCTTGTCATCCGAACCAACTATCCTGAATTCAGTTCAATGGTAAAACCAAGTCAGTTTTGAAGAAACAATACAGTTAGAAGAACTATTACATTGAGAGGATGAAGGATGGATACCATGAGTCTGGGTAGGCATGAACACTTGCAAAATCAATCCCTAGAAGCTGATTTATACTAATGAAGTCAGTATCAAATTCATATCCATTTGGATTGAATTGCTTTCTTTCAGGACTTGGATGACCATAGAATCCTTCCATACCCACTTCAACAATGTTGATTACTATCAATTGATTTCACATAGCTAGCCATCTCTTTTACCCATCTCTGTAGTACTCATAGCAAAATCACATTGGTGACAAACAAAGTACAAGAATAAAAATGTTCAAAATCAAGTTAAGAGGCAATGGAAACAAGCTAACCTGAACTGTCCTTCCAGATGGATCGATTTTACAGCGGGGTTCATTGATCAGCCCCCATGCAAAGATTGTGGGGTCGTCCTTGTATGCAACCCCATTTAGGCTATTGTTTCTTGTCATTATTCTCTGCACACAAAATCTCAAAGGCATTAGTGCATCCAATTCAGTTATTAACAATATTAGAATAAGCAATTGATGCCTCTAGCTTGTAGTTTTTAACAGTTGGATTTATGTAGAAATCATCCTCACTAATCTGCAACCCTGTTGCATTGTTTTCCCACTGAACATTTTGTGCTCTTCCCCCAAAATCCTTGTAGTTGTTGATATAATCCTGATGCCATGCATTCAGGCTTCACATATCACAAAATCCAATTCCTGATAGAAAGTCCAGTCCAAATTCTATGAGACAACTCAGTCAAGTAGAACTTTTTACTGAGATGGCTTTTGAATGCCATGAAAAGGAACATTTCGAAGCCTATGAAAGCATGTGCCTGGAGCATGCTTAACAATTATACTTGCAAAGCAGAATACAATCTGCATAGTATCGGGAAGCTTGCAAATCTAGAACACTTGTTCATCATATACACTGGGGGAATTAACATGCAGAAGCCTGCCATTTAGAACAAACTTTTTGCCTATGCTCCTGACAAAACCAATTTAAGAAAACTATATCTTCAATGAGGGTGAAGTTAGAATTTTCCTTCATGTATTTAATTGAGATTACACAACGTTTTTTCCATAGGATAGGGTGGTGGGTACATCATGGAACATCTTGAGGCCAGCAACCGTGCAGTAACTAATAAGTCCATGAGAATGTAACAAACCATCTAAATCTGCTAGATTTCATGATTTTTGTTACTCCTAATAGTTTTTAACCATTTACATCTTTTTCATTCCAAGCAATCTAACAAAGCAAGTGATGTTGGTCATTTCAGGGACTCGATTGTTCCAGAGCTGGAAACAAAATAGGCATTCAAGGATCGTTCCTGAAAGCTGCAAATGCATGCAATTAATGATTCAATGAATGGATCATACGTTATGAAGCAACACTTTTTTAAACAAAACCATTGTGATGTAATGTGGAAGCAAATACTGATTCAGCATTTTTAATCATATAGATATGCAACTTGATTGTTTTTACTCTTTATACTTTCATGTACAAAATAGTACTGTAAAGTTTTGGATTTCCTTATTTCTTTCACAACTAGTCCTTGTCTATATAGTGATGGGTATATAGTCCAGAACATGTTTAGAAATGCAAAATTTGAAATTTCCTTGTTTGCAAAGAGAATTAAATATGTAAAGTCCAACATTCTATCAAAGTACAAAATATTATTTCACAACACTTAAACAGCAAACTACTATTATTTGGAAATTCAACATAGAAAATCAAGATAATGGCAATCTTTTCTAGGAGATTCCTTATGAAGTAGATACTTTTGAAAATCTGAATAGCCTTCCAACTGAAGGATGTGATTGATGCTGTCATACACCTTTAAACCCATGAAATTGTTAATATAATTAGTACAGCCGAACTCCAAATGCCTATACAGTCCATCTAGGGAAGAAAATCAGTTAGTAACCTGGTTGCTGCATTTAAAACTGATTTAATGAAGATTACAGCTGGCGCAGAGAAAAAGAACAAAACAAACAGAGGAATGAAAGAACACAAGAGCAATGAATAGAAGTTGGTATAATTATAAAGGATGAGAAGACAAAAGCAGTAGAAATTGGGGTGGAAAGATTGGGTTACAACAAGCATTTACCTGTAATTCAATTGAAGATACCCTTATGGTGTAAAAGAGGTTATATGAAATTAAATTACATGGTTGCATATAAACCGAGAGGTAATTGTTTTTACTGCAATTGGAAGCGGTGGCAAGTGGATTCTGATGAATTCCACAGTAATTGATCATGTTCATTTTTCCTCTTCACTGGACTATAATATTTTATGTACTGGATTACTGCCAAATTTTGCAAAGGATAATAAACATTTATATATACTTAATTAAATGGTAAAAAGTAAAGAAATTAAATCAGATTTAGTATTGGGCATCAAATAACGATCAGTAAAAGAGTTTAGTAGTATGAAGGTTGTAAATTAATAGTTTTCATTAAGGTAAATAGGGATTTTAAAAGGGCTTAGATTCTTGTACAGTAAGGAGGATAAAACAATCATGACAAACCAGCAACAAAATAGTTACACTACGATTAAAAGCAGATTAACAAAGAGGTAATAGAATACCCAATAAATGACCAACTCAAAGTTAGGGTAGTTTGAAGTCAAATTGTTTTACCGATCTTTGTTTAACCTCAACCATATTATTCAAGTAGTGCTAAAACTCTTCCACACAAATCTCCTTTTTTGAAAGAAACTGGAAGATCCAAAGGGCCACAAACAGTCCCATCTCCCAACCTTGAAGCCCCACCTAAAAAGGGGTCTCCATCACAATACAACGATCAGGAGCATTCCCCCTACCTCCTTCCTTTTGTACACCCATGTGATGATGATGCAATCATCATCGACAATTAGTGCTTGATCCATTTTCCTCTAAATGGAATAGTATTAATTGTTCATGAAAACAACAATAATATGTGGCCCGCTTTGGAGCAACAATGGAAAATAATTGAAGAGTCTTCGAATTCAATCTACTACCCCCAATCACTTAGCTTGGATGATAAGGTAATTTGTGAAGGTATTGCCTTGTTTTTCTTCATAAGAACACAATTTAGCAAACAACATTTGTTTCTTGAATTTTAGGACCACATCCACCGCAATGTACTACCCAAAAATATTGGCAATACCTATAAAAATCTCTTCATCTCACTATTCTAATTGTAGCCTCCACAATCTAACTCAAATTGAAAACTTGATGAAGCTATCTTTCATTGGATTAAATCCTAGATACCAAGTTTTAGACAAAGGCCATGTTCTACCCAAGAAACCAAGGAATTTCTAGAAGGATCCTTGAGCAATCATCTGGATTGAAAAATGAAAACAAGAAAAGAAAATATTAAACAAAACAATCACCTCAACATGTCCCCTTAGTTTCAATTTTTGAAGCACCCATCTTTTAAAATGTTAATGTTGGGATGATTTCCATGGAACTCTCCCAACAAGAGAGAGAGTTAGTAATGGTGATTTGGTGTATTAGCCCCTCCCCCACAAAATGGATAGGAACAACCTTGGCATTAGCCAGCACCTAATGAGGGCTGTCAAGGAGAAAATCCTTAATCAAAGAGGAAACCGTGATAGTCTAAGCAATAGGCTGGCTCATAGCAAGGTTAAAAAACATTTAAGGACAAACCTTAGGGAAATGACCCTCAATGACACCTCCTACAACCACCTCATCGGATTTTGTATCTTGCAAACTCAAATTATTTGTGTCTTTAGATGCCCTAGTTTCAAAAACAAAGAGACACCTATTATGAACTGTTGTCTCACAAAGAATGACTGCAATCTATTGTATAGCTGCCACACTTTAAATAGAAGATTTTTTAAGAGAGCTTGGAAGCAAAAAAACACCTTAGAAGAGAATGCTCGAGGTCACTATCCTCAAAACCAAATGAAACTAGCAACCTAGAAGATGACCACGCCTACAACACAAACCTCTAGGCCTCAAACTAAATTCCCATGAGGGTCTTGTATTCATCATCTTTGTAAGGGACAACCCACCCATTCATCTAAATCAGGCTTGTCATCTACATCTTCATCAACACCTTTATCTACTCCAAACCTACTCTCACATTTATCTCTAGTTCAAATTTGTTTTCTTTCTTTACTCCTACTCCAACATGATGCCATATCATAAAAATAGTTCTTATAAATTAAGAACTATACACATAAGATATAAGATTTATAGCAACAAAAAAAATAAAAATAAAAAATAACTATAAAACACAATGCTATCAAAATAGTTGATTTCATAGATCAACTAACCCTCAAATAAGATAACATAGAATCTTTATTCATGATGATTTAAATCTGCTAAGATCTAAAATACCTTGACATCCATACATCATCTTTCATTTTTTTTTTTATAAATTTCCTTTAAATTTAGTCTCCCTCTCTTAAATAAAATCCTTACATCTGTAAATTCCTTAAAACTTTTTAAAATGCCTTAGATCTTACTTTAGATTTAAGAAAGGAGAAGAGAGGATGGAAGAGACTCCACTAAATAAACTAAAGAACGAAGGATGATTTCCTTACCTA
Source organism: Sequoia sempervirens (assembly GCA_007258455.2). NCBI lineage: Eukaryota > Viridiplantae > Streptophyta > Pinopsida > Cupressales > Cupressaceae > Sequoia > Sequoia sempervirens. The sequence continues at coordinate 166,333,757 of VDFB02000013.1, read as the reverse complement.
CCTCTCTGAAATATCATCTCCAAAATCTGATTCCTTCTTTTTTATTGTTATAATGAGTGATTTAACAGAGAATAAAACCAAACCTTTGGAGCCCATATCTTCTTTATCCATCTTTTCTATTTCTGACTGTCTGCCACAAATAAGATTATATTCTCCTACATCAAATCCTTCTGCATCATACTCTCTTTAAATTGATTCTTTGTTGGCATAATGTGTGACATTTTTGGCTGGGAAAAAATGAACGTTAATGTTTTTCATTGTGATCTGCCTGTATAAAATAATGCCTTGATTTAATAACTGCAAACCGCCAATCCTGATAAAATGTTTTTTAATTGCCTGTTCTCTGTTTTTATTTATCTTAGGTTAATGAAAATAAGATTTATTTTATGAATACATTGTGCTACTAGGCTTTGTCTGGCACGTGTGCTACAATTTCTAGGTCCGTCATCTTTCTAAATCTACTGCCAGTTCAAAGCTGCTGCTGCCATCTTTTCAGGTAGCTTTTTAGGATAGGAAGGTCGGTCGACAAGCAGTTTTTAATTGACAATTAAAAATTTCTTGTATTATGATTCTTTCCTGTTGCTAAACATAATTCTTTTGTATTTACCTCTGTTTATCAATAGATATTTTCATAAACTAGAACAAACAATATAATTAACTATGAAGCAATAAATAAAAGTTTAGCTCTTGTTTAATTTTTGAAGATGGAAAATAGTGTGGTTGAAAGCGATTGTTTGAGTGGTAATAAATGGCCTCCAAAAATAAATATATGCTCAAAATAAAAATTAAAAGGTCTTTTGAAGGTGTTAGGTCAAGAGGGACATAATAGAATATATTATTATTGCAAATTGTACTTTGCAAAGGAAAAACTATATTCAAATTTATAGGTAGAAAAAACAATTTAACTGCCACAACCATCTAAATTGAAAATAAATTACAAATCTAATAACCCCTAATTATTAAAACATTAGCATCATCCCCTTAATTTGAAGGGGTTATCATTAAACAAAGCAATACTTTTTGAACTTCTCAAACTTGTCTCAACCAAGTACTTGTGCGAGAACTGATTTGAAGTTTTTTGAAATGCCTACTATAAGGATAGGTCTTAAATTTGTTTGAATTGATCCTATTATCTTGATAGGGTTCAAATTTTGATATTAAGCCTACTGCGTTGATGGGTCTCTGATTCGATAACAGCCTATTACTTTGATAGGCCACAAAAATTTGATAATGAATTTTTTTCTTTGATCTAGGTCTCAACTTTGGACTTGTTTTGTCCATGGTGAATCTATATTTTTCAATAATGAATGCAATCACTCTATTTGCAATGCTATAGTTTGAAAAAAAATGACCAAACTTTAGTGGCCAATATGAGTAGTCACCAACTATAAATCTAGGAAAAATCTACATTATCACTGAAAATAATATATAAAATAACACACCTTGGGTGCAATCAATACAATAAGGAGCTTAGAAATATACACATCAACTATCCACCAATAATATCTACAATCAACATGTTACAAAATATTAGCAAATATTTGTAGTCAACATCTTATCAAACATCATTAATGCACTACAATACTGAATGTAATTATTACACCAAACACAAGGTGTCAACAATCTCTATAGTCCCCACTTGAATCTGACTTATGCACAAGATTAACCCTTGGTAGATGAAAGAGGAAAATTCCAACAAATTGGTCTCCTTGATGAAGTAAGAGGGGTGATCCCACAATATTGGTTTACAATTTTTGACCAAACTGGACATTGAACTGATTTTTTCTAACCAAGTCTTCATTTTCAAACACCTATAGCGGCTAAACCATGAGGAATTTGAAAATGATGCAAACTAGTGATTTGTGACATTTTGTCTATAGATTCTAAATATATATTTTTAAAAAAAATTGGAATCAAATTGCACTTCTTTTTCCATCTTCGAAAACTAGTTTTTTCAGTAAACACCATTTTTAAGGAGTGACACTCACCGTATAACACATAACTTTTTTCCCATGAAGGATAAAATTATAATTTTTTTGCATTTAGATTTGTAACTACGATATCTAGTGCTTCCAATTGGTTTCATAGTGTTTTATTGAATATTTTTTCCTTAATCAAGTTTTGAAGTCAAACCAATTACAATTAGGGCATAAGCAGACCGTATAACACATAATTTTTTTTGTATGTATCGAAATTCATTTTTTTTTGTTGGATCAAGGACTTTAATATCTGGTACACTCATATTTTTCAATTTTTTTATAATCTTCTATTTTTCCACATGTGCAACAAAGAGCTTGATTTTCGGAAATACCTACATTCACAAGAAATAAAAAATAAATATAATAATCAAATTAAATTTAATTAAAGTTATACTTTTTTGGAAGCTTATAATAAGGACTACATAGTTTCAAAAAATAAATTTTAAATGAATTCATTTGATCCCCCAAAAGGTAAATCAAATGTTGTTTTTTATCAACATTTTGATAGGTGTAAAGGAGACTCTGTTATAGGTATGGTTTAAAACTAGTGAGGTTCTATCCTAGGGGGCTTGGTCTAAGGTGGTTTGATCAAACCCTCTTCAATAGGAATCTTTTAAATGAAAATTTTCAAGGCTTAAATAATTATATTTTTTAAAAATATGTGATTTCAGCAAAAATCAGGATCTCCCAGAAAGTGTAAACCACTATTGTGGCAGCACCCAGAGGAGAGCATATACATTATATTGAATCAATAAGAGGAAATATATTAATCTCCATGGCCTCAAATAATTGGAATAAATTATTAAGGACCATCATCATCATAAACTTCATGTCCAATATACTCAAGACAATCACATTGGTTTGCAAAATCATTCTTCATTGGAAGAAAATTCAGTTCTTTAATCTTATAAAAAATTAGTGGCTTATGAAATATACCAAGTAGCATCTCAAAAATAACTATAGTTAATGTAGGCTCAATGAAATCTACATCTTCATTAGATGAATTATGAGGAATAATAATATCAACATTATGAGTAGTCATGGTGCATTTTCATCATCGATAATAGATTTAACTTTCTCTTATAAGATTTGGCCAACAAATTGTTGGAAATAGGATGCCATTTATTTGCAGTCCTAAACATTATTTATTTCATGTATCTCTTAAGTCCTTGGAAAGTGTTCCCTAACACTAGGATTAGAAAGAGATTAATATTGAATGAAATAATCATGTTAATTGACATTTGTAATTAATTCTAAATGTTAGGAGCATATGAGAGCATCCAATATGAGTTCCTAAATAATAGGGGCACATGGGGCGCCCATATGGAAGGTGGAACTCACCTTGAATCTAGTTAACTATTTGGAGAAAAAGATAACACTTCTGCAATGCATGTAAAGATCCTAGAAGTTAGAGATTGATGTTTACATGCATGAAGTTCAGTTCAATTCAGTTCAGATTAGTTCAGTTCAGTTCAATTCAGTTCATAATCAGTTTAGTTTAGTTTAGTTTAGTTCAATTATGGTTTAGTTATCTTTAGTTAGTTTTAGTTGAATGCTAGTTGACTTTAGTTAACTTGGAATGTATGACTAATGACTTGAGTTGCATGATAGATAACAAGTAACTACTTTTAGTTAACAGGGGATGACCATTCTTGCATGAATGGTGGAGAGATATGTTTCAATTAACAAATATTGACTTGGACCCACCTTGGGTGCCCAAGTTGGCATCTTGGAGTTAACACTTTTGCATGCTAAGATATTTTAGAAGGTTGAGCTAAGTGGGCCCATTCTTTGGCGCCAACTTTGAGGATAAGCTTTGAAGATATCTACAGAATCAAGGTTTAGTTATGACTTCAGTTTGGGATGCCCAAATGGATGAAGCACATGTTTTGACATTGTTCTTCATGGTAGAACTCTACTTGCAAGAGATAGGTGTACCTTTTGTGAAATAGGGATTGAGCTTTGTAATTGTAACTCTTTGGAGTTTACAAAGTTGATTATTGCCTATTTATTTGAGAGCAAGTAAGTTGAAGAGAGTTATTATTAGTTTTTATTGCAGGTTGTGAAGAAGATTTGTTGAAGGAAAAAGAAGCATCTCAAGCAAGGATTGGAATTATTGTAATCTTATTTTGAGATTAAATAAGACATTGATTCTTGGTGGGGTTTTTTTCCTGAAAGGGGTTCTCCACTGTATATGTTGCACACATCTTCTAATATCCTGTCTAATTCTTCTACAACCTTCTATCTTCATTCTACAAATGATAAATTGAATTAATCAAATAATCACCCACAAAGAATTTGTAACAAAGAACATTTATTTAGATCTACAGTATAATAGTTTTACAAAGTATTAAGCTACATAATTACCTCCATTTTCAACATTTGGTATCAAAGCTTGGGTTGGGTAGAGTATTGTGACAATTTTCTCTTAAAAGATTGAAGGTTTTTTGGCTGTAGTGGGAGCTTTTACTATTTTTTTTATTGTTGATTTCGGAAAATAAGTTTGTTACAATGAATTATCATTTAGATATTGAAAGGTTCAATGGATCTAATTATGAGATTTGGAAATTAAAAAGGGAGGATCCCCTTGAAGAGAGAGATCAGTGGTTAGCTATTGGTAATGAGACAAAGTCACCTACAACAATGTCAGATGAGGATTGGGATAAGCTTGATAAGAAGGCAAGAGGGACCATAAGATTATGTCTTGCTGATGTTGTTCTCTTTAATGTTTCAAAAGAAACTACTGTATATAAGTTGTGGAAGAGAATAGGTGATATTTATCAAACTAAAAGTCTTACTACTAAGTTGTATTTGAAAAGACAGTTTTATTCTTTAAAGATGAAAGATGGTGATTTTGTTGCAAATAATTTGAATGCTTTTAATTTGATTCTAAGTCAGTTAGCATCTGTAGATGTAAAGCATAAATGCATTGTGTTACTTTGTTCTTTATCAAAGTCTTGGAAAAATCTAATTGTTGCTATCAGTGGTAGTGGTGCAGATCCTAAGATAGACAATATAATTCCTACTCTCCTATCAGAGGAGATGAGGAGGAAGTCTAAAGAGGGAATCCAAGATTCCTTGTTTGTAAAGGGTAGGCCTGAGAAAAAGGAACCTAAGGGAGACAAGGAAGGAAAGGGTAAGTCCAAAGGACAGTCTAAAACCCCTGGTAAGAGTAAGGTAATTTGTTCGAACTGTGGGAAACTAGGACATGTGAAGTAGGATTGTAAGAACAAGAAAGAGAGTTCTAATTCTTCTACAGAGGAATCCTTAGATGACAGTAATGATGCATTAGTTATTTCAGCTAATACTCTTTGTGATAAATCGTTGCTTGATGTTTCAAAGTGATCTTCATGGAGAGGATGGTAGTCATGATGCCATGTGTGACTTGGTACCACGGTTCAGTGGGAGTTGTTGGCAGTGACATGGATGCATCATTGGTAAGGTTATCTTCATGTGATTGGGGATATGTTTTTTCTTGGCTTAGAGTGGTTGCTATTATGTCATGGTTTACTCTTGATATGCATTTAGAGTTTGGCATGGTACTTGTTCTCTTGAGACCAAGATGTATATATGTTATGGTGCATGTGATCTCCTTGTAGGATATGGTTAGATCATGTTGTCATGTTTATGTTCCCAATTCATGATTAGAGCTTTGACATTGATCTTGTGTAGTTCTCTTAAGTATTGGGTACATTAATCATTTTCTTGATTACTTCATGATAGTGCTATGTTGCATTTGGAGTTTGGCATGGATTGGTTGGTTATAGGTCCTCATGGATACTTGGAGAAATAGGCGAGGCTTGAGTTCTCTTATGGTAAGAGATATATGTTGGAATGGTTACTTGTAAAAAAATATTTTTTCAACAATAAAGATCGAGAATCCTACACCTTGGTTGGACATGAGTTCAACACACTCGGCGGTTTCACATGCCTCCAAAGAAGCAGTTTAGATATAGAGACTTGGGAAAGGTATTGGTTTTAATTGCAAGTAATTTAAACTTGAATGTGATAGTCAGAGTGCAATGTGTTTAGCCAAAAATCCTATGTATCACGCTCGTACTAAGCATGTTGGTGTTCAGTATCACTTTGTGCGAGAGATGGTTGAGAGTGGGAAAGTATTAATTGAGAAAGTTGACACTTTAATTAATGTTGCAGATTATCTTATGAAACTAGTTCCTACAAATAAGTTCTCTTGGTTTTAATCATTTTCTTGGAGCTTCATGATTATGCAGGTTGCATTTGAAGTTGGCATGGATTGATTAGTTGGTGCAACAATGCCATTGGCCTTGAGTCCTATACTTGATTTATAATAATTATTCCTTGTTTAGAATAATTGTAATGTATAATGTTAAGTGGGAGAATGTTGGAAATAGGATGTCATTTAATTGCAATCCTAAACATTATTTATTTCATTTATCTCCTAAGTCCTTGGAAAGTGTTCCCTAACACTAGGATTAAAAAGAGATTAATATTGAATGAAATAATCATGTTAATTGACATTTGTAATTAATTCTAAATGTTAGGAGCATGTGAGGGCATCCAATATGAGTTCCTAAATAATAGGGTCACATGGGGTACCCACAGGGAAGGTGGAACTCACCTTGAGTTTTGTTAACTGTTTGGAGAAAAAGATAACACTTTTGTAATGCATGTAAAGATCCTAGAAGTTAGGAATTGATGTTTACATGCATGAAGTTCAGTTCAGATCAGTTTAGTTTAGTTTAGTTTAGTTTAGTTTAGTTTAGTTTAGTTTAGTTCAATTTAGTTCAGAATCAATTTAGTTCAATTCAATTCAGTTCAGTTCAGTTCAGTTAGTTTTAGTTGAATGCTAGTTGACTTTAGTTAACTTGGAATGTGTGACTAATGACTTGAGTTGCATGACAAATAACAAGTAACTACTTTCAATTAATAGGGGATGACCATTCTTGCATGAATGGTGGAGAGATATGTTTCAGTTAACATAGATTGACTTGGACCCACCTTGGGCGCCCAAGTTGGCATCTTGGAGTTAACACTTTTGCATGCTAAGATATTTCAGAAGGCTGAGTTAAGTGGGCCCATTCTTGGGCACCAACTTTGAGGATAAGCTTTGAAGATATCCACAAAATCAAGGTTCAGTTATGACTTCAGTTTGGGACGCCCAAATGGATGAAGCACATGTTTTGACATTGTTCTTCATGGTAGAACTCTACTTGCAAGAGACAGGCGTACCTTTTGTGAGATAGGGATTGAGCTTTGTAATTGTAACTCTTTGGAGTTTACAAAGTTGATTATTGCCTATTTATTTCAAGCAAGTTGAAGAGAGTTATTATCAGTTTTTATTGCAGGTTGTGAAGAAAATTTGTTGAAGGCAAAAGAAGCATCTCAAGCACAGATCAAAATTATTGTAATTTTATTCTAAGATCAAATAAGACATTGATTCTTGGTGGAGTTTTTTCCCGAAAGGGTTTCTCCACGGTATATGCTGTGTATCTTCTAATATCCTGTCTAATTCTTCTACAAACTTCAATCTTCATTCTACAAATGATAAAATGAATTAATCAGATAATCACCCACAAAGAATTTGTAACATAGATCAGCAATCTTAAAGTTTTACAAAGTATTAAGCTACATAAACACCTCAATTTTCAACACAAATCAACCTTGGATATCCATTTACAACAATCTATCCATCTAAAATTCATACATCTCATAGACTTTGAACGTGGATCTAGTAGATAACAATGTTTGGAAAAATGAGTATGCAATCTACATGATGTACAAGGGTCTAGATCAAAGAAATACCTAGAAAGATGACCTTGACATCCACAGTGGGAACAAATTTGGACAAAATTTGACTTAGTACATATTTCTTTTGGTTGCTTAAATTTTTGAACTACACAAGTATCACCAATAGGTGAAGACTCAACATGACATTTCGCCCCTAATATAATTTTTTATGAGTTTAGAATGTTTTGGGATATAAGAGCCACCAAAACCATTATAACCAAGACCACATTTTCCCCTATATATTTTATGAGATTCTCAAACTCTCACAACGGGTTTGGATGAAGTAACAATTTTTGACTCAATGGGTTTCTACTTTTGTGTCTTTGGTTGATGACATTTTAGGCCACATGTTTAGACATAACACCTTTCTTCTAGGATATTTTAGTTTTATTTGTTTTTTTTATTGAAATGCTAGAAGAAGGTACGTCATGCTTAACATCTTTCTACTATGTGTTTCCTTAGTGCTTGTGTACCCTTCAAAACCCTTGTCATAGAAAAATATATTGATCACAAAATTACATAAAAGTAGGCTGAAATTGTCTCGAAAAACTCAAATATTTGATTAACTTCTAATTTTTCAATCCAAAATGTAAAAATAAAGTTTCATCTTCATATAAAGTAGATCCCATAATGCAGACTCAATCAATATTGCTCAAAATTTTCTTAAAAACCCTCATTTCTTCTTATTGTACACAAAATCCACTTTATAATTATAAACCAACACCTTATGTCTTCTTACCACTCCATAAATAATTAAACAATTAAAAATAAAGAGAATATCCATAAATAGATCTCTTAAATAGAGGCATACATTGTCTAGTTATTTGAAAGAATATTTCTATTCACACACAATCTAATGATTAGCAAATATCATAGATATAGTGTCTATGGCCACGTCGACAATTTCAATGAATACTAGGCAATGTTTCTTTATCAAAACATAAATGCCCACTAAGAAAAATTAATGACTATTCCCCTATTCCTTGTAAACAATAACAATAATAACAAAGAAAAATCTAGTAGCAACTTTGGATGCATATACAAAAATTCACGATGCCCTTATGTTCTTACGAATGTTGGAAGTATTGCTTATTTTTTATTGATTGGGCTTAACTAGCACACTCTAAGTGTTGACCACTTAGGTGATAGCGGTGGGCTCATTCCTTTTTCCATTTGTTCTCGTTCAAATAGAAGTCACGTTAATTGTTTGAAACTATTCTTGCATGAAAATATGGTAGATGCCTATAAGCGTTCTTCATCTTTATTTTGCATATATGTCTATTCTTCTTGGTCATGATAGAAAATTCCTCCCACTCCAAACAAGGCTTCCATGGATATTTATATGTTATAATGTTGTCACCATCATTCTAAGACATGGGTATTTTTCCTATAGAAGGGTGATTCATTGGCTTCTATTTCTAAAAATGGTTTCTATAATGGGGACAATGGGAGATTTAGAACAAGGAATTTACATCCATCAAGTCATAATGGAAGGAAGATTATTGTTAGATATTATTGTTGGAAATTCTTTGGTAAACATATGTGAAAATTATGGAAGCACAGACAAGGTATGTGAATTGTTTGATACCTGATGCCTCAAAGAAATGTGATCTCATGAGATATTATGATTGTGAGATATACACAAAATGCATTTTTTGAAAAGGATTTAGAAAAATTTAATAAAATGTAATTGGTAGGTGTAAATCCAAACTCCATAATCTTTGCCAACATTGTCCTTGCCCATGCAAAAAACAAATCTTGGAAATGGGGTGAGGACATCCATCATTGGATAAAGGAAAGAGGAATTTTGTTAGATGTTGTAGCTGCAACTACCCTAGTAGACGTGTATGCAATGTGTGGAAGCATAGACAAGGCATGTGAATTGTTTGACAAAATGTCATGATTGTAGAATATGCAAAATGTGGAAGCATAGATAAGGCACTTGAATTGTTTGACATAATGCCTCAAAGTACATTGTTCTCATTGAATGCACTCATTGTAGGATATTAACAAAATGGATTTGTTGAAAATGTCTTAGAAACTTGCATCCAAATGCAATTGTAGGTGTAAATACATACTTTACAACCTTTACCAACAATCGCCCAACCTATCCCAAATGGGAGCTTTGGAACATGGTATGGAAATCCATCACATAAAACATAGAGTAATTTTCTCAAAGGTAGTTACTGCTACTTTGGTAGACATTCATGCAAAATGTAGCTACATAGTCATAAGTAATTTTAATATCATAGGTAATTGTAGCTACAATTCACCATACTAACTAGTGAAGAGTATATGAGTTTAAGGGAGTTGAGGAAGGTTTAGATGAGGTATATTCTTAGGTTGAAACTAGTGAAATAATTGTTTTGTGGATGTACATTATGTGTGTGAATTGCGATGATATTAAATTGTGACGATTTATGTCTAGGCTAGAGTTCTCAATTTAAAGTTGGATAGTGTTTACTCATATCCATACAAGTACTACCACTATTCCTTGTATCATCCCTCCTTGTCATCCTATGATAACTCTACGTTTATAGTATAGTTTTTCCTTCTACTACCATTCCACTCCCTCTCACCTCTCACTCTCTTTAGAAATCCTCCATTCTACCTATGCTTCTCATACCACTATACTACCCACACCTAAACCTTTAATATACTAGTGATGTAGTTTGATCAACTTAAGAAGAAAGTGGATACTATCCCTATAGCTCTAACTCTATTACATATAATCCCCTACATTGCACATTGTTGTGCCTTTTTTGCACACACGCCCTATTGATAGCGAGGACCCCCCTTTCTTGCCTTTGCCCGTGGGCCGCTTTTCACTTTTTGGGTTTTAGTTGATTTGCTTTAGGTTGGTGCTTGTTGACCTTCATGTCTCAATTTTACTTGAAGTTTAATATTTGGAGGATTATGGAAATTTGATGGTTGGTCATGCGACCCCTCCAAACTTTCACGATAACTAAAGGGTGTCTAGGATTCCAAAGGGTATTGTCGAGGTTAGTTTCCTATTATGATCCCATGTGACCTAAGTCTCTCACCATGAGCCTTGGTGCTTTTACGGTTTTCATGTCACATTCCATTTGACATATATGCATAACTGTATAGTATTAGAACCCTTTATGCTTGTGACGTTGAAGATTTCTACAAAACCCATGATTGACAATCCGTGAAAATTCTTGATGATTTTCATTGTCATGCAATGGAAAAGGATAATAGCATATTTATGCAGAGTGTAAGTTTATATTGATTGGGGTTTTCATCCTCTATCCTATATGTGGTGGTGCTATGTCAAGTGGTTTAGTTTTTGTGATTTGAAATGGCATACGATAAATTCATCGTCAAGAATTCACCGATGGAAAATTCACCACTAACAATTCACCACCAGAAAATTCACCGCCATGACAATTCACCACATGAAAAATTAATTGCATGAATTTTTGGTGGTTAATTTTCTATGGTGGTCAATTGCGGCTGGGCTTAACTGGCACACTCTAAGAATTGACTTGCTTAGGTCACCAGGCCCACCGCACCCTTCCCTCTTAACTCGACCTTTCCTATATCGTTGCATTTTCTGTTTTCGCGTATGTCGTCCCCGTTACCGTTATCGTTTCCACCGTTTAGGGATTCCATTCTCGAATATGCCGTTCCCGTTACCGTTCTTGTTTACACCATTTCGAAGGAGTGCAGAGTTGAAGAGATGGATCCCCTTTTGAGCACTGTTTGATCAACTTCTGGGCATCCCTACGAAATGGAGAAGCTCCTCAATAACCCCACGCACAATTATAATATGGACACCATGTATAAAGCGACAAAACGGATTCTTGTTGAGTGGTTGCTATGTGTTCGAACAGGAATACAAAAAGGCAAATAATTTTTTTGTCTGAAGAATGCCCTGATTGCAGGATATGCAGAAAATGAATTTGTTGAAACAGCTTTAGAAACTTTCAAGCAAATGCAATTGGTGGGTGTAAAACCAAATTCCACAACCTGTGACAGCATCCCCCTTGCCTCTGTCAAAATGGGAGCTTTCGAACAGGGTATGGACATCGATTAAAGCATAAAGGATAAATAATTTTTATTAGATATTGTAGTTGCAACTGCCATGGTAGACATGTGACTACTATGTGACCTACATGTGGAATTTGAATAGTGTTGTTGCGCGTTGAAGCCAAAAACATGAGTCGTTGTGAGGAAAAACAAACAAAAAATTGCACTTAACCACTTAAATGAGCAATCAACATAAATTGTAATAATATTAATAGAATTTTAAAATTTATTTTGCAGCCATTCCATTTAATTGTCCTACTCACCAACTCTTCCTATTCATTAATTGCAGTGTTACCAGGAGGGTTTGTCTGTTATCTGTGTCACGAAATTTTTGCAACTTTTTGATAATCATTCTAAGGAAGAGCGACTCATCTGTGCAGCTCATTTATATTTATTTGTGATATATGACATCACATCCTTTTCAAAGTATTCAAGTAAATTTATAGATTTTATTCAGTTACATTTTTTCTCTGTAGGGAAACCCATAAAAAGATTTTGTTAGATGTAGTTGCAACTTCCCTGGAAGACATGTATGCAAAATGAGGAAGAACAAAAAGGCACTTGGACTGTTAAACAACATGCCTCTAAGAAGTGTGCTAACATGGACTGCAATGGTTGTAGGATATGCACAAGATGGATTTACTTAAAAGGCTTCATAAACTTTCAAGCAAATGCAATTGCTAATGTAAAGCCAAATTCCACAAACTTTGCCAACATCCTCCCTACCTGTGACAAAATGGGAGCTTTGGAATAGGACATGGACATCCATCAAAGCATAATGGAAAGAGGATTTGTGTCAGATATTATAGTTTGAAATGCTCTAATAGACATGTATCCAAAATGTGGAAGAATAGACAATGTACACATGAACTGTTTTGACAGAATACCTCAAAAGGAAATCAATGAATCATCTTATAGAACTCCATGATTGTAGGATATGCACAACATGGATTTATTAAAAAGGATATTGAAACATTCAAGCAAATGCAATTCACAGATTTAAAGCCACATTTCACAGCCTTTGCCAATATCATCCTTACCTGTGCCAAAATAGGAGCTTTGGAACAGGGCTTTGATCAAAGCATGGTGGAAAGGGGATTTTCCATATATTATAGATAAAGGATAGAAAAATATATCAAATGTTGTGGTTGTAACTATCCAGATAAACATGTATGCAAAATGTGGAAGCATAGACAAGGCATGTGTAACTGTTCATGCATGCAAAATGTGAAAGGATAGACAAGGCAAGTGTAACTACCCAGATAGACATGGAAGCATAGACAAGGCACATGAACTGTTTGACAAAATGCTTCAGAGATGTCATCTCATATAATACCATTATGAAAAATGTAATTGGCAGGTGTAATGCCAATTTCCACAACCTTTTCCAGCATCCTCCCTACCTATGCCAAAATGGGAGCTTTAGAAATTAGAACAGATCATGAACATCCTTCTAAGCATAATGGAAAGAGGAATTTTGTCAGATATTATAGTTGGAAATGTTATGGTAGACAAAAAGGAAATTGATAGCTATAAAGTCACATTTTACAAACTTTGCAAGTATTTTTTCTACCTATGTCAAAATGGGAGCTTTGGAACAAGCCATGGAGATCAATCGAAGCATAGTGGAAGATGAATTTTTATTGTATATTATAGATAAGTATAGAAGAGTTTTATTTATTTTTGTGGTTGTAATCTACTTAGATAAACATCCTCCTTTCTTGTGACAAAATAAAAATGGGGCATGGACATCCATGAGAAGATGACAGATAAAAAACTTTTTTTAAATGTAATAATAGGAAATATACATATACATTTTTTTAACCTAGTACTTTGGTTATTGTGAAACATAGAAAAATGCTATTAAAATGAAATTTCACAAATAAATTGTAATGTAAATTCTAATCATCATTTTTTATTTTTCACATTAAATATTCAAAATCAGAATTAGATTTTCATATATACTTTCAAAACATGTATATACACATGCAGCCAACTTTACATTCAACACTCTTATTTTTTAAATCATCTATGCTCACTCATACATAACAAGGGGCTTCATATAATGAACCATTTATCTTGTAAGATTAAACATATATGTTTAACATTGTTTAAGGGTATGTGCAGGATCATGATGGGCCAAAAAGTGGCAATATGTTGGGTATGTGGTTGACGACTATCTTTTTACCCAAAATTGATGAAACGAAAAGGGTTTTTAAAGGAGATTCTCATATTTCCATCGATATAAATTATTCTTTACTTTGAATTTAATAAGTAATTATTATTCATTTTCTATTCAAATTACGACTAAAGTCTTGATTGATAGATTGAAAAACATCTATAGCTTTCAAACGGTATCACATTTTGAATCCAAAACATGCTTCACATATTATAGGATTAAAAATAAAATTGAATTTCATGAATTTTTACCAAGTTAAGGTGGTTAAACATGAGTTTTTATGTTTTTAAAACTTGTAATAAAAAATTCATAATTAATTATTTACTTGGAAAAAATTACAAAAATATGCATCACATCTGGCATGAGTCCTACTTATATATAAAATATTATAAAAAAAATTATCATTTTATTGTGGTTAGGTGGTTTACCACACTACTTATTTTTTCCCTGAAATTTAGTACCCTGCATTGAAATTTCAAATTTTCACCAAATAGATTTTTATTTTTTTAAAACAATCCTAGTAGTTTAGAAACTTCATTCAGTTTTCTACAGATTCTATTCTTACATATTTTTGAAATAATATAGATAACTTATTCAAATTTTTACATCAAGTTGCCTAACTTTGATTTTTCTAAATTTTTTGCCACTTAAGGGCCTGTTTTTTCCATGATGATCCTGCACATACCTTTAATAACATTTCATCTTGTCCCTCAACCAATAGGGGACACTCAACTCCTCTATACGAAGGAGAACATTCCATGGAAGATGATAGTGTAGTTGGATAGCCAACTAGACACCCATGTATGCATATTGTGTGACATCTTGCTCACCTGCATCAAAATAATTATTAGCTTTCACATTTTTATTATACCAAAAGATATATATTGTCACACATTTTAGAAAATTACATATATTATACCAAATCTTATATGTACACAATTTAGCAAAAGAAAGGGAAAGACACCCTTTTATAAACTCCCATATATTAATAATGGCATGAAACTATGACCTAGATATTATTTTCTTTAGTTGGATGACAAAAATAAATTGCAAAAATCCAAGAAATTTTTCCATTAGCTTCATCTATAGATGGAAAACAAAAGGATCCCTAATAAAGACAAAATCATCAAATAAGATGGACATGTACTTGGTCATAAGACCACTAACTCTTGTGCTTCTACCATATGGAACATTTAATAATTAACTCACCAGCTACTACCTAGATTAAAGAAATGGAGAGGAAGGAAAATTTAAGAATTTGCATTATAGAGAACACAATATGGTAGCTTTCTGGAAATAATGAAAGGAGATTAGACATAAAGAAGAACAACTAAGAAATTAGAGGTAAAGATCCCAAGCATATCAAAAGACATAAAATAGTTCTATGCATAAATTGATACACATTAAAATATTTCGTAAATTGATACATAGTTGCTTGCTTTATGCATTTGATATAATTTAACTCTAATACACCAAAAAGAAAATAGTTTAATAGATAGGTCCCAATTCACCATAATAGTTTTTCATATCCTCCAATTCTATTAATTGGATATTAACCAACATTCCAATTATATTTGTAACATTCAAAATAACATTATAGTATTCCAAAGTACTAAAAATACTTCTAATGCACAGTTAAACAAGTGCAATGACACTATATTATGTGTTTTCAATAAAACCATGTGTGCTTGCAATAGTATTTTACATGTTTCCAAGCTCTATGTCAACAACCATGTCAAAATTATGTTCATTATACTGAGTATGATCCTTGTCTCATTCATTTTACCTATCGAGATCATCAAACCAATTTTGACGCTTGAGATTTCATGGCATTTGTGGAAATGTAGGTGTTTTACTAGAGATACTCGACCTTCTCCTCACATTCATGCACTCAATCAAGTCTCTTTGTCGACGAATAGTGTGACCAAATCCATCTTGTGTACAAGGAAAAATGGATGCACACTTGGATGGTCTAATCCAAGTTGGGATGAGACATGTCTACTTTTTACCTTGTTTATCAAATCTTCTACATTCTTATCAATGAAAATAAGTGTTGCCAAATCGGATGTGTTTGCCAAAATCCCTTGAATTTTGTTTGTTATTTGCAACTTCAAGTCTATTGTTGCATGTTCATCTCTGTTGTCAATGGTCTACAAACAACAATAGACATATTTCAAAAATTACAAATCAAACTAACAAAAAATGGAATGATAAAAGTATGGTTATAATGTCACCTGTGTATGCATAGAAGAATCCTCCAAGAGTTGGAAACTTTCATTATCTCTAATCTCATCAAATTCATTAATTTCCTACATTAACATTGCAACTCATTTAAAACATATGTTTTTCTAAGAATGATATACTATAGAATAAAAAAATCATGTTTTTCAACTACCAAATGATTAGAGACGTTGGTGGCACAACCTTCTTCTATAGAATCAACTGTACAAGCAATATTATCAAAGTCTACATGCAAGTTGTTGGATAGATGTTGTCTCTCCCTCATCAAGTTAACCTTGACCATATGTTTGCACATGTATCCTTGTATTGAAAATTTGCAAGAGCATATACATAGATCAGGTGAGGAGCTATACAACTCATATCGAAAACTAGGATTGCTTTCACTTGTCACCCATGCTATGTGATCATCGATGTCACTGAATGTAACATGGTCATCTGAAATTTGCAAGGCTCGAACCCAAGATGTGTTTTCAATCTTCTCAATATTAAAGTTTCTATAGAAACCATGTTTCTTGCTAACTTTCACCCACCAATAATATACATAAACATGCATTGTTAGTTGGTGTACCAACCAATCAACACGATGATTTGTAGCACACTCAACAATTTTCAAGAATCATCTCTTTAGGTGTGAGTGGTAGGATTCTATTACACCATTTGTCTCTTGCCCTGCATGTTTTAGTGTATGGCAACATCTAGCCCACATACTCAATCTATTAGACCATCGCCCCTTAAAATATTCAATAAATGAGGGTTGTGTATCTTTAAAATCTTCAATGAATATGTGAACCTCATTCCTCGCAGAATCCTCATCTACTAAACGATGCATGATATATCCAAGTCTATCAAACATCTCTCACCTAATTGCATTATCTTTGACCTTTGCGATCAAGTTCTTCAACCATGCACGTCTGACATTCCAAGAGCATAGATATACATCACATTGAAAAAATTCTCTGCATCATGAATAATTTTAATCATTAATTAATATTCTTCCATGGGATGTATTGAAATATTTTCAAAAAATATAAGGTTTAATGAAAAAATGAAACACCTGATAGCTTTGATCTCAGCACCTGCATCATCCACCATGAATGCATTTAGTCTCCAATCAATATTCTTCAATGAACCCATTGGAGAAGAATGCACATCCAATATGCAATATCATATGCACAAGACCTAGACATAATGACCCATGCCACAGGCACCCCCATATGTTTTGTGTCAGGTGCAAGTATTGTACACAATTGAAACTATCAAAAGACATATAGGGTACAATGTATCAATACTATGTTTTATTTGAGTTTAAACATTTCCAACTCAAATCTACCAAAAAACACACAACATACCTTCATTGCATTTGTACCAAATGTAGAATCCATAGCCAATATGTTGTTGTGGCCATGTTGAAGCATCCAATCAAGTTGCTCTGGCAATTGAATTCCCAAAACAAATGGGATTTGACCATCTCCATCAACAACAATGGTGCTATACTCTTGATATGCAAACCACTTGTCAGGGTTTGCCAAAACCCATTGTTGCACTGAAAGAGCATCATTACTATCAAACATGGTCATCTTCTCATGCACCATTTTTTAATATTTTTTATGGATTACATCTACAGGCATGCCAAGCAATATCAATGATTCCACCCACTGATGCAATTGTTTAGTAATATATGGTGCAAAAAAGGACCTTGTTCCCAAAAACTCATTATTCATTTGACCATGACAAGGTATTCCTTCCTTGTCCACATGTTCAACTTGGTGGTACCATATCAACATATGGTTTGGCTTACAAACCATGACCCATGTGCTAAAATGACAAGTGCAACCACATTGTGTATGTTTACGGCCAGGTCTACTACCCTTCCCTAATTTAGGCACTGAAGAAGGATCAAAAGGTGTTGCATCTTTTTCCCTGAAATCATTTGGTCCATACGCACACCAATACCTATGGAAATCATAAAGAATCTTCAAACTATTAATAAATGTGTTTAACCAATGAATATAAAAAGTCTTGCACTTCACAATTGTGAGGATGAACATATGGGGTTAACATATTATTCTTACATGTTGTATTCCAAAAAGCTATTAATCATGGTTTTTTTATCAAAATGAGGAGAGTGTTTCTTTATATGACTCTTGCTGAAGAAGGTTGGGTAGGAGTCCCTTGAGCTTTCTCCCTCAATAAAGTCATTCAATCTATCAATTTCAATCCAAGCTGAAAATAACTGTGAGCATTTAAGGACATATGTCTCCCATGAAAGGTTTTTGTAGGAGAACTTTCTATTAGGGGGGTGTTGAACAACTTCATCCATAATGCGAGACCAATTGACATCCATCTAATAAACAAAATAATGTCATAATTAGAGGTAAAGATCACAAGGATATTGAATGTCAATGTGGAAATGATTATAAAAGTGAAATCAACAATGAATAATAGATTTTAATGTGATAAGGATAAATGATTCATTTCAATTTAAGAAATGCACAATTGGATTTGTATGAATATTAAACTAGCGTAATATCATAAATTACTTTTCTTTCTTGTGAATAGAAATTTTGACTCATCAATAATAGTAGATATGTTCAAAATGATCTAAAGGCTTCTAGAAATCCCTAGTTGGCCATTCATATTAAATATTTTCATGTATTTGTTAAAGGTTTATTTATGATTTGGGAAGGTCTTTAAAGATCATGTGCTCTTCACATGGCACATGTATAGATTTTGTAAGAGCTTTCAATGTGTTGTCAAAGTTTGTCTCCACTACTTGAATTTGCATTTCATTGTTGTGGGTTAGAGATATGAAATGATTCTTTCCATGAATATGTTCGTGAGTGTGTTGAAAAAATCTTAAATAGTTTCATTTCTTTATGCTTGGAAAGAAAGTTTTATAATGTATCAATGGGTTTGAATTTTTCAAGGAAAGTTCCCATGAATGGGTTTGAATTCCTTCATATTTAGTTGTCTGCAATTGTATGTTTAATATGAAAACCTCAAGTTGAATTCTCCAATTGTTCAAATTTAAAGTAACTTGTATGACACTATCTATCTCTTTACTAATTTTAAAAAAGATAACATTTATAGTGTGTACTCTCTTCATCCTCAATTTGAGGATGCTTCTAAAATTAGTCAAGTTAAGCTCTTATGATCAATAACAAATTGAATATATATATATAAGCTGCTAGGTCCAATGACGAGATTCACCAATTGATATGGAAAACTGCCAATAATATCTAAAGGGCCAACAATATATAAAGGGTTGCACCAATACCTAACTATCAGGCCCCTACTATCTATAGGGCCATAGTAGGCAACTCTAATTGGGGCGATCGAGAACCCACCCCTCTTAACTACAACTATATATATATATATATATATATGAGTAAATTTCCATAGAAATGCAATATGCTACTTGATCTTACAAATCATGGAAAAGATTATTGAAATTATAGAATTTGAGTATCGAGAATGTAATCATGGAAATTTCATGTTATCTTGCTATCATTCATACATTAGAAAAGTCTCTAAATGTTCACCATGAGATCAACCCCTTAAAACTCTCATGAAACCATTAAATAGTCTTGGAAATAGCTTGGAAGCTATTTTCGAGTATCTACAACCTTTACAAATCCTCCTTGAAGTATTGAAACCCTTTATTATATCTCAAAATAGCATCTAGTGTCAAGAATTTAAATTTAATGGATGGAAAGAAGGTAGTTTAGAATGAAGGTTTGAACAAGGATCATTGGATATATGGCGTAACTTGAATGCATCATTAAATTCCCTTTAGTAGGTCATTAATTACCTTATATTTTCTCAATGCTTTTGAGGCTAAAATTGATAGTTTGGTATGTGTTGAAAACCCTCACCTAGCTATCATGATAGAGCTATAGATGTCAAGTAGGATCCATTACCCTTATTAAAGATATATGAGGAAATTTTTTGGTGTCTAACACCTATTACAATGTTCAACACATGTCATATATGATAGCAAAGTCCACCTATTATTGTTACAAAGAGAAAACTAGATTTTTACTATGTAATTGGTGTTGGAATATGGAAATATTTTTGGTGCATCTTCTTTCAATGTTAGATTTAAACCTTAGGGTTACCTATTTGTAATGATTTACAACCTAATCTTGAATCTCAATGTTAAGGAAACATCATACTTGTGAAAACCCTTTATTTCTACATGAAAATCTTGGTAAATGTGTCCTAACATTTTAGGAAATTAAGATAAAATAGTTTGTAGATGCATACCTCTTCAACTATGTATGGAGATAGATTTACAATTTTCCAATAGGTTGTAGATGCATACTTTATTTCTTTAGGTACTAAATTATGAAGGTTTCCAACTTGTTGTTAGACATCAATTAAAGTCAAGCACAAAAACTAAGAGGACTATCTCATCAAGGGTAGGAGTGTCATAAATGCTATTATCAAGATTAAGATCATTTCATTTAAAACTCTACCATTTTTCTTTTATAGGATAGTAATCACCAATTGGCTAGTCCCATATCACCTAAGAGGCTTTTCATGATAATTCAACATCACTTAAAAATTCCATACCACGCATATAGAGGATATAATCCCAGAATACATCTAATATCGCTAAGATAACCTTGTCATTAAATCAAAATATTGTCATGAATAACATATATGATTGTCCTTATTTGATTTTATTGAGTGTGTAGTTATAAACTAACTATTTTTTTTGTTTCAATGATAAGGTCCTCATGTTAGTAATGAAGGATGTCAAGACATGGTATTATTCAAGACGTTTATGTACCTTAGAGCATAGTCTTGTAGCTCGTTTTCTCATTGATTGCTATAAACCTACCCTAACAAATATTACAAGAAAAGAAGTTGGGTTGTTAGAAAATATCATAGTACTACTATGGAGAGTCTTCTCTCTCTCTCAATAATAGTAGATATGTTCAAAACAATCTAAAGGCTTCTAGAAAGCCCTAGTTGGCCCTTCATATTAGATATGTTCATGTATTAGTTAAAGGTGTGTTTATGATTTTGGAAGGTCTTTGAAGACCATGTGCGCTTCACATGGCACATGCATAGATTTTGTAAGAGCCTTCAATGTGTTGTTAAATTTTGTCTCCACTACTTGAATTTGCATTTCATTATTGTGGGTTAGAGATATGAAATGATTATTTCCATGAATATGTTCATGAGTGTGTTGAAAAAATTATTAAATAGTTTCCTTTCTTTATGCTTGAAAAGAAAGCTTTATAATGTATCAATGGGTTTGAATTTTTCAAGGAAAGCTCCCATGAATGGCTTTGAATTTGTTCATATTTAGTTGTGTGCATTTGTACATGTTTAATACGAAAACCTCAAGTTGAATTCTCCAATTGTTTAAATTTAAAGTAACTTGTATGGCACTATCAATCTCTTTACTAATTTTATAATTTATATAATATTTATAGTGTGTACTCTCTTCATCCTGAATTTGAGGATGCTTCTAAAATTATTCAAGTTAAGCTTTTATGATCTATAACAAATTGAATGAATATAACTATGAGTAAATTTTCATAGAAAATGTAATATGCTACTTGATCTTACAAATTGTGGCAAAGATTATTGAAATTAGAGAATTTGAGTGTTGAGAATGTAATCATGACAATTTTATGCTATATTGCTATCTTTCATGCATTAGAAAAGTCTCTAAGTGTTCACCATGAGAAGAATAACTAGTGTACCATTTAATTTGTCTTTGTTAAATTTGTAAACCCAAAATTCTTATGTCATCTAGAGGTGAGTATTATTAGAATGTCCAAACATTCATTATTAGATATATGAACATCTACTCCAAAAAAACATACTATACAAAGTTCAACAAATAGAAATATTGGGTGTCCAAAGACCACCAAAGAACACTAAAACTAAAGAACCTCACTTGAATGAATAAATGAGTAATAAGGAATTGATTCCTTTCTAAATAGGCCTCTTATAATGGAAAAACACCTCTCTTAGGACCAAACATTATCACATGAATTTCACAATTAAATCGTATTTAGTTTATCTAAGTGAGTTAGCTATGACTCATCACTTAAATTGGACCAAACAACTTGGATTTACTACTCTAACATCTCCTTGACTTGGAGAACACACATAGAATATGGCAAATATCATCATGCAACTTCCCTTAATAAATCCCTCAAATCCAATCATATTTTGCAATTGAACATATTTAACCCCAATAAGAGGCTTGGTGAAGATGTGTACAACATGATCTTATGTTTGGAAATACTATAAGTTAATCATCCCCTTATATATGTCGTCCTAATTATATTATTATGAATAATAACATATTTAGTCCTAGCATTAGCCACTAGATTAGAAACTACATATATAGCTCATTAATTATTACATAGAAGAGTAATAGTCATAGATTAAGGAATATGTCAATCTCTTTTAAAAGATAATGAATCGAATGAAACCTTTTTAAACTACACTCACATCTCATAAATATACTCCCTCTAGAATTTATAAAGAGTAAAGTAACCTATTAGTTTGTTTGCAAGACATATAATTGGTCTAGTCTCCAAATATAAAGTATACCGCAATTCAATATCCAAGTACCATTGTATCAATATCTTTATTTATCACAAAGATAAAGAAAAATAAAAAGACAATTGTGTGTAAAAATGCTAAACAATTAGCTTTAATAAAATCTAGCTTAAGCTTTGTCTCTTAAAGCAAGACCTAGCATACGCCACAACACACAAAATATTCTTCTCTTAATAGGTATCATGATGTAATAATTGCCATGACAATCTTCTCCATATCTTCTGGCTCTTTCTTTTATGTTTTGTAGAATTGAAAAGTTATATGACTTTCTTATATATGTACTTACAGACATTTTTCCTGAGCACCAGTGTTTTTCATTCAGGCTTGTGAAATATGGCTGTTGAGAGAGAAGTTGTCAAATGGATGGGATGAAGATAAGGAGGCCTTACGGCCTAAGCCTAGAGTTCTTGATTATGAAGGTAGTTCAACAACTCTTCAACTGCTGGGAAGGAGTATAGGAAATTGGTTACGGGACATAATAACCCGGCCAAAATAACCCTGGACAAAATAACCCGGTCACAATAACCCAGGGACAAAATATCCCGGGGTCATAATAACCCAAGCCAAAATAACCCGTGGTTAGAATAACCCATGGACAAAATATCCCCATAAGAATATAGAGAAAGTAAAACAAAATTTATAAATTACATGTATGTTGCTAAAAAAACTTTATTATTCAAATTGTCAATTAAAGTGTCAAATTATGAGCGATGCCTCTTATATAATCTAAAATGTTATGGTTGTCATAACCATCACCAATCTTTTTAGTCTTTCTTTGAGTTCACAGTATTTTTTCCTGCTTGGTTGCCCAATGTATCCAACCATATATTTCTCTATTCTATTCTCTTGGAGATTCTATTCTTTTTTCACCACTTTGATGAATTTCCAGACTGAGCTATGTGATGCTTGAAGCAATTCACTAAATCCTTTGTGCCATCTCTCAATAGTATTATTGGTTATGGGAAGATCATCTTGAGTAGCTAAATAGCAA
The DNA here is from genome assembly GCA_007258455.2 of Sequoia sempervirens. Taxonomy (NCBI): domain Eukaryota; kingdom Viridiplantae; phylum Streptophyta; class Pinopsida; order Cupressales; family Cupressaceae; genus Sequoia; species Sequoia sempervirens. The sequence continues at coordinate 166,309,954 of VDFB02000013.1, read as the reverse complement.
TTCCACATTGTGATTGGAAACTTGGGTGATCGTCTGTTGCCTCTTCTAGTTAGTCTGCCAATCCATGTGTCTTCAAAATAATCAACTTATTCCCACGAAATTGCCTTTATTTTTATAATTATTTACCATTTTATAGGTTATTTAAGCATATTAAAGGTGTTTTAAGGCTATTTTAGGGGTATATAATGGATATATGGTCTAAAAATGACCTAAATAGCCTCTATGGTGCCTCACAATCATATTTATAATTTATTTTATGTCATTTCTAGTTTACTAGCTTGATCTAAAATGACAATGGGTTATTTTGTCCATAGGTTATTTTGACCATGGGTTATTTTGTCCATGGGTTATTATGACCCTGGGTTATTTTGTCCTTGGGTTATTTTGGTCGGGTTATTTTGTCTAGGGTTATTTTGGCCGGGTTATTATGTCCTGATACCCAGGAAATTCACCATATTCTTCATCTTCATGTAGGTTTCAATTGATTGAGTTTGATCTCCTGGAATTGGATTAAGAGTAGAGCCTTCACTTTGGGTGGGAGAAATGCTTAGACTTGAAGGTGAGTTGATCAAACCAATTTTATTATCATTAATATTGGGTATAAGTATAATTGGCTTGCAGTCAATATGATGAATTTTTTCTACAGATATTGGTGTATGGATTGTGTACTTAGATTTTTAATGTATATATGGTTGTTGTGCTGCAGACTGGAGCAGTGTATTACTTGAATTCTGAAGAAACTAAAGAAAACTCAGAATTCAAATTTAATGGAGGAGGAGGAAAACTAGACCTTGAACTGAATTTTTCTATTGCAGAAGTCCTCAAGACTGGAAAGAAAATAATGATAATATTGCAAAAGAGGTTGAATCTGTGATGAAGCTTGTTGGGTGCCAGAGATGTTTAATGTATTGCATGGTATGTGGCCAAGATGCCAAGTGTCCAAAGTGTAACAATGGTTTCCTCCTATATTTTCTTCATAGAGATTCAATTTCTGAATAAATCAATAGAAACTATTAAGCTTTTATCTCCTTTAATATATTAAATATATGTTGGAACAAGGTTTAAAGCCAAGGTTGATGCATTATATTAATTCATCTACCCCCTTTTCTAAATTCCAATGAGATTGAACTTTGAGTTTGAATAAATAAATTAACTAATGGATTCGCAAGGAATGGAACTAGTCATGGTAGGCAGAGTATTTTGAAAGAGTAGTTATTGATTGTGAAATTGAATATTTTCTCCAGTTAAAGTAGTCTTTAGTTTATTAATAAAATTTCCAAAAAAACACCTTCAAAAATTTCAATTTTCAATTAAAATTTGATAATAAAAATCTGATGTCATTGTAGGAGTAAGTTTAGTGTGAACAGAAGTTTTTATCCTGTTTAACAATGGTTGCTCTGTATTATGTGGGTTTTTTCACTAGGACATACAACCAATCACAGTGAACTTTGTCAATTAAGAAACAGGGGATTACTTTAAAATATTCACACATCAAGAAACAAAATAATAGGAAAGATGAATAACACTCACTGTGCAATTGAGAGGCACAACGAGTGAGATTTTTCATTGCAGAAAAGGAGGCCAGGCCACAATACCACCACCGCTGAAGAAGAATGAATGCTACAACAATGCAAATATGAAAAGCCAGAGCTTCTAGGCTCCAACAAGGAAATAATAATCTCTACATAGTTTAATGAGCGCGGGATTAAAATTGTTGAATGAGCAAACAAAGTTTGGGTGCATAGGATAAAGCGATTTAATGTTGAAAAAGAGTTTGGTAGAGTGCGCGGGATTTTGAAGCTAGCCGAATTAATGTCACCGGAACGGAGTTTGTCAAAATTTCCAAATTGCAAATCCGTAACGGAAACGCGGCAAATGGTGGAAACACGAAAAACAGTAGAAGTTGGGTTAAGAATAGGCAAAGGGGGACGCGGGGGTTAAATGTGGGCCCGGCCACCTAAGCGGTCAACGCTTAGAGTGTGCCAGTTAAGCCGTCCCGTTCTTGAGCTAGCTATGAGTAAAGTCAAAATCATACAACTTATCAATGTGACAGATGGAGCTCCTCTTAGCTATGAAATGTTTGTGGCTTAACATTACAACAAGCAATCGGTGATATGACGCTCACCCTTCCTATATCCTTAGTGGAGAAGTGTTTATCCTCTCATGGGAATATGGTCAATAAAATTATTATACACTGTGAAGAAGCTTAGAAGGTACATTAAGAGATAAGAACTATCCAACTAGCTAGAGTACTACAAAAATGAGTTTATCTATAATATACTAGTATTGAGATCTGATTATAGGTAATAATATACTTGTTGAATCAACATAAAATTCCCTTTCATTATTAATTCATTTTATATCATGTGTACAAGAATGTGAAGGGTCTTTTTTATTATTCATAATCAATTATTTTAAAAAGAAAGAAGATATGAAATCGAAAGGAGGTTTTTTGGGGGGATGCTATTTTTGTAAGACTTTAGAGGGGGATTATTCATTCTAGAAAGGGGGAAAAATAGATTTTTATGGTTCTTTTCAAACATGATCTTTTATACAAAGACATTTTGAGTCTATGAACTCATTATTTGCATCAGAGAAATAAAAGAGATGTTTTAAATCTATGCATTTATCTGTCTCCTTTTGATTATAAATTTCTTGTATTTTCTTTTTGATCATTCTTTGGTGTGTTTTTTGTTATATTAAATTATGCATGTGTATATTATATAATCTATGAGTTCTTATTAACTCATTTATTGAAAAGAATTTGTGTTCATTCTCTTAGATATAATTCATGGGTATGGAATAGATGATCTATGAGTCATTTATTTTCACTCCATTCTTCATTCTAATTTTACCATCACATTTGTATCATAGTTATGAGAGAATGTTAGTTTTTCCTTTCTTTATTTTTGGTCAAAAGCATACCCCTAAAAAGCACATTACATAATAAGAGGGAGTTGTACCTTATTAAAATTTAGAGGGAAGTTAATTCATAACTTACCTAGCTATTGGTTATATCTTTGTCTTCATTCCTAGGCATAACTAAGTCATTATGTTTAATTATTTGAGGAGACAAATTTGTTAACTAACACCTCCCTAAAGTTTTCCATAGCCCCTCTTCCAAGGGTCAATAATGACTCTCTAGTTTCTCACCCTCTTCCTATTCACTCACTGAACTTCACTCCAAAGAAGTGCATGCTTGACTCGTTGGAGGACATTTCGACTTTGTCATCTATCTTTGCTAGATCGATGATGTTGACCTTGCGAGATATTTTTAATGGGGGCATTGAGGCGACCTCCTCTTTAGCTCTTGTTGCAGGTGTGTCAGATAGTAATGCCCTTTCTATCCTCCCTCTCCAAGCTCATCTTCCTTCCCCTTGTAATGATCTAGATTGGGAGAAAGATGACTTGTTAGAGGTGTTGGACTAGAGCAATGATGTAATAACCCATTTTAATTATTACTTAAATATTTATTTCAAATGAAATTTTGAATATTGAATTTTAAAAATTCATAACTTAAGCAGCTATTTTGAATCATAGAAACACATGTCTAATTAAAATATGAGTCAGAATATATATTCATTTCCAATTTTCAATTACAATTTCCAAGTTGACTTGGCTCAATGGACCACAAATTCAATACAATATACAATTTATATCAAGGTCACATCATAATCCTTTGATAACTTGAAAATATCCAATGTTTCCTTTTGATGCTCACCTCCTCTCATGGATGAGAACATGGCTTAGGCGCTTTACCACCAAACCATGAAGTTTACACTTCCTTGATTCTTCCTACTCAAAGAATACCCAAACTTGTATGGAAATTTTAGCAAGAGAACAATATACAAGGTGGAATCTAGTGCATGCCCAAACATCAACATGCATCTCTATCTATAATAAGAAAAATGCAAGATCTATGCTAGGAATGGTAGAGAGTGTCATCACATATAAGTCCATACATTCATAATGGGCTAACTGCTTGGCCAAGCATTAAAATTAAGTTGCAAGAACAAAAGATGGGTTTTGGATAAAGCAAAACCTATACCTTCTGTGCTCCATTTCGGCACCCATCCCAAAAGGTAACTTTCAACAATGTACTTGTATTTTCCTTAGAAAATATCTACCCTGAGGTGCTCTAGTCTACTTAGGTGTTGCTTTTCTACTTAACAAAGAGAATATTCTTAAACACATATCAATGGAAAAGCAATTCAGTCTACTTTATTCAACAACTTGAGAAATTTATAAGGATAAATTTAATGGTCCTATTCATATCATTATCTGTTCAGTTCATACATTCAATTGTCACATGATTACATTACATGTCTTCTACCACTTCATATTTAATGTAGATCAATATATATTATAGAAGAAAATAAATAAAATAAGTAACAAAAGAAGGTATGTCACAAGCATGTGTATGTACGTAGATGAAGGTCTATGCGCATACACATATATGTGCCAAATTTAGTTAATATATTTGTGCATACATTCTAAAATAAATACCATTATAATAGATTGCTTTCATTCAAATTATTGCTACAGATTGTCATATCAACTGACAGTTATACAAGATGTAAATTTTCCTTTTCAAAGAAAGAAGAAGAGCAATTTTTTTTTCAAATAGTTACTACATACTAGTACTCTATTTGTATCATAACCATGATTTTTATAGAAGTTTGCATATTACTGTGTCAAGGTATCTCATTAAAAGTTTCAAGTTATCCAACGTAACATGTATTCAACCAAGGGTACTATCATTTTATATATACATATATAGAAGTTAATGATTTTGGTATCATTTTGTGCAAGTAAAAGAAATCGAATGACATGCTTGTTGTTTTAAAAGAAATATAAATTCACAAATAAAATTGGAACAATTTTACTATTGTTCAAGTTATGGAGAAGCCCACTTTCATATTTTTGACAATTATTAAACATATTCATGCTACTGTCATTCTAAGGAATGAGTGCTTGTTTTTATTATTAACAGTAACAATAGTCAAACCTTTCTGAATTTCGATCACGAGCCTTCATTGGTCGATGATAAATTTGGTAAGAATCATTCATGGTAATCATTCTAAGGAGTGATTTAAGTATCGTTCTAGGGAACGATAATGCGCATGAAAAAAGACTAGTGTATACTAACATTACAAGCATCACTCGTAAACAACGATGATGGTAATCATTTTGAAGAACAATTAATTCTCTATTCCAATGGCACACTTTTATACGATCTTAGTGAATGGGCCAACATAAATAAAAGTGGAACAATAAAATCATTCAGCCATTGTTCATTGTAAATGAGGCGACATGTTAAAGAACAGTGATAATTGTCCATTGTTCTATGAATGATTATTAAGAATAATGCACCCATATGGTGTAGTTTTCCTATTTGACCTTGCTAACACAAAGAGCAACAAAAATGTGGAGGTTAATGGTGGAGAAAATCTGTCGATTTCCATAAAGGAAATGGTGAACAATTTTTTAATCATTACCCATAAACAATATTTTGGTTATTAGTTTCAACCAAATAGCCATGAAAATGGATAATGAAACATACATGCAGGACAAATGAAAATAGAGAAAATTTCACATAACATACAATGCATAATATGATCGACTATTATGTTGATAGGGAGAGTATGCTCAGTTTTCTTGTGCATGCAAGAAATGACCAATAGGGCCCATTCAACAAGACAATGAAAATTATCACATTCATATAAATATTTCTTGGCATCAAAGAAAATATGCTTGCATATAAATGGAATTTCAATAGTTTAACACCATTTCAAATGAAATCAACAATATGAAGGAAATGCAAGTTTTGTGAATAAACTATTATGGGAAATCAAAACAAATACAAAAGTCATCGATTTACCTATGATTTGTGGGATTTTTATTCATCTTTTTCCTCCTTCACAATTGGGTCAATTCTCTTACTTTCTTTTTCCTCAATCCTCATTACCATAGTCCATCTTCTCCTCGACTTTCTTGCAAGTTATTCGTATTACCAAAATGGTAACCTATCCTCCCTTACCTATTCATTCCATTAAGGGGTTGTTTCACTTCATTATGACCATCAATTATCCACCCACTACTACATTTGAATATCTTAGCCTTCAATTCGATTGCAAACCACTCTTCCATAATATCTTCTTTATGACATTTTTAAAAGTTTTATTTTCTTTACAATGTTATTTGAAATCAACAATAATGTTTGATAAATCCATACCCATATTCTCTTTTTTATAAGGAATATATATATGTTTATATATGTATGCATATATATGTATGTATGTATGTATATATATATATCACTATTTTATTTTATAACAATATCATGTTTAATTACTTTTAAATAAAGAATGAACTATTATTTTAAACAATAGCTTCTAAATGAAGTTGTTTACGTATCATTTAAGCATTCCTTCTTAAATACATACATATATGTTTAACCATGCTATCAATTTCTTTTAAATTTTCAAGACAGGAGATCAAAATAGACAAATTGGATAAGAAATCACATGTATAACTTTCCACAAGCCCATTATTTTTCAAACATTGTACCATTTTGAATCAGATCAATATAATCTTCTATATGAAATTTTAAATGCATATATCATGGCGTTTAGTGGTGTGTGCACCCAGATTCCATCAAACTTACCATTCAATCTAGCTAAATGATCCTACCTCAACCATGTTCTCATCCTTCAACTCGTTTCCTACATTTATACACACTTGCACTTGCACATTTCATCAGTAACATTCAATCATGATAAAGTATAAGATAGTTCAAAAGATCACATAGTCAAAAGATAGTCAAATTGTTTCAAACATTTTCAAAATATCAAATTTATCATTCAAAATATTGAATTTCCTCAATTGTTCAATTTAACATATTATAATTCAAATGCAATAAAAATTTGGGATATGGCATCCTTCCCCTCTGGGACGAGACATTGTGCTGATGTCTAATTAATCAAAATTTAGATCATATATGTCTCTTTCAACATCATTTCATATTGTTTCCAAGCCAAAACATCATAGCATTCAATCCACAACATTTAAACAACAGTATATGGAAAATATCAAGAGTCTCTTTCTAAGAAACCAAATGTGGGAAGGAGCATTCTATTTCTTCCGCATCCTCCCAAGTAGCACTAACTTCTAATTATTGGTCCCATTAGACCTTAAACTGAGCAATGTCTCTGCTCCGTACTTAAAATTGTGTCTATCCAGGATTCTAATGGGCTCCACTAAAACCTAGCCTAGGTCCTATACCTAAAAAGTTTGCAAATCAAGCACATGAGCTACATCAGGATGATATGGCTTAAGCAAAGAAACATGAAACACATTATGAAGTTGAGCCAAAGCAGATGGTAGAGCAATTCTATAACCAATTGGGTTGATCACTTCCAAGACATCAAACAAACCCACATATCTCGGGGCTAACTTGGAAGACTTTCCAAAGGTAATGGAACTTTTATGAGGCTTGATTCTTAAGAAGAGTTTTATCCCCTACCGCAAACTGCCTAATAGTTTTATTCTTGTCAACATAACTCTTTTGTATGTTTGTCACCTCCTTTAGTCTACCCTTAATAACTCTCATTTGTTCTTCCATCTCCTTGAGTATTTTAGGACCTACTATGATCTTTTTTTCCAATCTATCCCAACTGATGGGTGTACGACACTCTTGCCCATAAAGAGCTTCAAATGGTGTCATACCTAAAGATGTGTGATAGGAGTTATTGTAAGAAAACTCTACCAATGGTAAGTATTCATCCCACTTATACTATTGTTCCATGAAATACATTTGGAGGAGGTCTTCAACTACCTGATTTACCCTCTCCATCTTTTTTTCGGTTTGAGGATGGTAAGCCAAGCTGAAATTCAACTTGGTTCCAAAATCTTGAGGTCATTAGGGTGTCCCTATCAGAAATGATAGTCTCTAGTACTCCATCTAAGCAGAAGATATCCTGGAAAAATTTCTTAGTGAGGGTCAACGATCCATCCTTAAGGTTTCTTGGGATGAAGTGTGCCACCTTGGTCAACTTATTAACCACAACCAAGATAACATCACATCGATTCTTTCTCAAAGGTAACCCCTATACAAAGTCCATATTGATCACCTGTCATTTATACTCAAGTATGTCATGAGGATACAATAGCCCTACTATATGTTCATGTTTAGCCTTGACTTGCTAACATTCCGAGCATCTGGCTACATACTCCACTTCATACTTCTTGAGTTTAGGCCAAAAATACAGGGTTTTCAATTTTGCAATCATTTTGGATACTTCGAGGTGTCCTGAATAAGGTGCATTATGAACTTCTTGTAGAACCAAATTCCTCATCTCTCTAGAGTCTAGAATGTACATCCTTCTCTAGTATCTCAAAATTCCATTGGGTTTAAACTCATACCCATCAAACCAATGATCTAATGGATTCTCTACTAGGGTGCTCTTCACTCTTTCATAGTGCTCATCCCCTTGCAATTGTTGTATCACATGTTGTCTCATATTAGACCTTGTCAATCTCATGGTTGTCAGATGTCTTTGTCTACTAAGAGCATGAACCACTCTATTCTCTTTTCCTTTTATATACTCAATTCTGAAGTCATACTCACTAAGGAATTCAAACCACCTTCTTTGTCGAGCATTAAGGTTTGGCTGAGTAAAAATATACCTCAATCCCAAGTGGTCTATCTTGAGCTCAAATGAATTTCCCAAGAGATAATGTATCCACATCTACGAGGCATGAACAATTTTTCCAACTCTAAATTGTGTGGTGTGTAAACTTTCTAGATTCATATGCTACCACTTGTCCATCCTACATTAGTACTGCTCCCACAACCTCTCTTGAAGCATGTGTGATTACAATGAATCTTCCATTAGAATCAGGGTTGGTCAACATTGGGGTTGTCATGAACCTCTCCTTCGGGAGTTGGAATGTTTGTACACACTTCTCGGTCCATTCAAACTATGTTCCTTTTCTTTGGAGTGATGTGATTGGAGATGCAATCTGGGAGAACCCTTGCACATAATTTCTATAGTATCCTGCGAGGCCCATGAAACTACAGAATTATAACACATTTTTTGGCACTGGCCATTCCACGATTGCCTTTACCTTCTCAGGGTCTATAGATACTTCCTTGACTAAAATTATATGGCCTAGATAGTACACCCTATCTTGATAACATGAGAACTTGGATAGCTTCCCAAAGAGCTTCTTCTCTCTTAGACGTTGTAAAACTATTCTCAATTGCCTACCATGCTCTTCAATGGACTTGGAGTAAACTAGGATGTCATCTATTAAAATTAAAAAAAAGTCATCCAAGCAATCTTTGAACACATTATTCATGAAATTCATGAAAGCAATGGGTGCATTTCTCAAACCAAAAGGTTCCATAGTGAACTCGTAATGTCCATACCAAGTTCAAAAGGAAATCTTTAGAATGTCTTCTTCCTTTATTTTCAATTGATGGTATCCCGACTTGAGATTGATTTTGGAGAACACTGTTGCTCCCTTCTGTAGAACCCCAATCCTAGCACCTGCAAAACATAATAAACAAACACATAGTTAGATCCAATGCAAGCAAGAATCAAGATTCCCCATGAAATCCATTAGCAATGCTTAAACTAGGAAATAAAATGAAGAATGCACTAAGAAAACAATGAAATCCTAAATAAACATGCAAACTCTTGATCCCATGGGGGAATTGGTGCCAATTTGATGTGAAAATTAGCCCTTTCCCAACTCCAATGATGCAATGTTGATGAGTGATGAAGGTTGATCCACTTTGTTGAAGATTCAATTGAGCTCCATTATGAAAAACCTGCATAACCTAGCTAAGACTTTGATAAAATAGATGAAAATGATCATGCTTGAAGATGAAATTGAGTATAATAAGTTTGCTCAAATAGTGGATGATGAAATGAGGAGAGAAACCTCTTATTTATAGAAAGAAAAGATGGAGAAATGACCAAAATGAAGCAATGTGGGACTAACTTTCGACCAATGGCCAAATTCCACTTGTCAAGATGTGAATGAGCAAAGGATGTGCACATTTTGATGAATGTGCCCATAAATGCAATTAGGTGGAATTTGAAAATAGTGAAATGACATGCAAGAGGGAAAAAACAATGTCTTAAATGCCACATGGCTCAATGCACAAGGACATGAAAGAAGGAATAAATGTCTTGTTGGAAGGACAAAGTCAACTTGGATGGATTTCAAATTTGAAGGAATATTCTCTAAAAGATGCCAAGTTGAGAGAAAATAGAGATTTATTAAATGAATTAAATGTATTTTCATGTGCAAGTGGCAAAATCTAGAGGATGGGACATGGATTAGAATTAAATTAATCAAGGGTTAATTAATTTAATGAGGTATTAGATGATGTGACTAATTGATTTAGATTAATGGGATGATTTAAATCAAAAAATGATAAAAATGTGATTTAGAGACTAATTAAATAAAGATTTTGATTTATTTAATTAAAGGGGATGATGTTAGATTAAATCAAATAAGGTTTAATTTAATAAGATGACTTTAGAGATCTAATCAAATAAAGTGAATTATTTAATTAAATAGGGATATAGGGTTAATTAGATCAGATTGATTGATTTAATTAACAAGAGAGAATGACTTAATCAGATAAATGATTATTAATTTAATTAAGGGACGAAGAGTGATGAGAAGCTAAGAGGATGATTTAGGTTGAAATGGTGTTAGTAATCAAGATCAAGTATGTAATGTCAATCAATACATTTTATGTGTCTACATTTTTCCCCTCTTTGAAGTGATGCACTTGCTGCGTTGGTTCAAAGAATAAATTGTCTTGATCAAAAGCCAAAAAAAAATTCAATTTCAAAACTTGCTCCACTGCTGCCTTAGCGAGCGAAACATGCCAACATACTGCCCCATCAAGAGATCAAACAAAAATTCTGATTTTTGGGTGATCTCACAGAAAAAGAGGACAAGGTGCCCGACAGGTCCATAAAGGCTCCAGGATGCCAAAAAAATGAGATAAAATGCAAAAAATGGTGCAAAATGGCCCTTGGACAAGCGAAAATAGGATCAAAGGACCAAAACCTTAGCAAGACGGCTAAATGGGGTCAAAAACCCTACCTTTTAGGCTTTATATAGGCCTTGAGGTGCCACTTCCAATTCATTTGTTCATTCAGCCTTTAGAGATTTTGCAAATGTGAGCTCTAACCCTTTGGAGAGATGGTGCAATGACAGCTTCCCTGGCACATTTCCGATAGAGTATGGACACACCAGAGGCTTCCTGGCACTGGACCACAGGTAAGTCAACTTGACCCAACTTCTTTTTTTTTTGTGTGTGCATTTATTAGCTTAGGAAACTTATTTTTTAGGAGTGGTTCAATATAGCGCCGCTACAAACTCTCTTTCAGCGTTGCATGGCACCAAACTATGTTGCAGTCATGAGTAGTGATGTCACAGCACAATTTGGAATTAGGGTTTAAATTCCAAACCCAACCACATGTGCAAAGTGCACTGCTGTGGTTCTCTTTGAAATTAGGGTTTCCTCTTAAACTGAGCCGCCTTCCCAAACTACAATGTCGCGGTGAAGTTTGAGGTTCAAACACTCCTAGCGACATAGTTTGGAATTTGCAAACTGCACCACACCCATCGACAGTGACGTTGAGGTTGCTTTAGGATGTTGAGAAAAACCAGGATCAAGATTTTTCTTGATGAATTTTAATGCGGTGAAGTTCCTAATGTAGGAGGAGACGACGATACTCTACTCACGTGAGCACAGGTCTCAGGACCTTTTCGGCATTTTGGATGGTCTGCTCGTGCTATAGTAGGAGTACCTAGGGTGGATCAGTCTTTGGTATATTGCCTATGCATCGCTTGTTCGGACACACTTGGGTATGATGACAACACTCGCTGAGAAATGGCACAGCAAGACATCCTCTTTCCACCTCCTGATAGGTGAGGCAACGGTCACACTAGAGGATGTGTGGTGGATCTACAGATTGCCCATCTATGAAGAGCAGGTGATTTATGGCATGGATGCTAGGAGGGAGGCCTGCTACGATATTATGGGCCTTGATCAGATTTTTTTTCTGTGAGGGTCAAATCGATTTATAGCATTATAGGCTCTCTATGTCACCTTTCTACCTTGTTATTGTAGCCATCATATCGGGTCTCGTTGCACCAGATCAATGGGGTCGATACTTCAGTCCTAGATGGGGGCTCGCTTGGGAGCGCATGGTTTGGTAATGGACATTATTTGCATGGGGGCTAGTTCTTCTAGCCTCACTGTACAGAGACTTGCATGAGTTTTCCTACTAGGACGGCCGAGCTCTTGGGGCAAGGTTCACACTCTTGCACATCTGGGCTTGGGAGCACATTGTCGTGCTTCATTCGAGAATTGTTCCAGTTACCATGGAGCTAGATGATCTAGTTGTCTAGCAATATAGATGAGGTGTTTCCTTCACTCATACAAGACAGTACAAGATTCCACATTAGAGGAGAGTTCTCGATGATATGTGTAATTTTACTTGGCAACCATATCTTGGATGGCCCGCATGGTTCGATGATGTGCAACAGCTTTTCTTTGCTTGCTAGGACAGATTGATGCAAGGCAGGGAGCACATGATGATCGAGATGTACCTACTAGGCAGGGTTCAGAGGTAGTGCAACAAGGCACAGGATAGGCTAGATGATCAGTATGTGGCCATTTTTGCACAGACGATGACCCAGAGCTCCTGGGGCCTTTATATTCCTATGCATGAGGCAGTGTAGAGCTTTATGTATCTAGTGGCTAGGCCATGGCCATATGACCAGGGACAGGCCGATCCAGGGACCACACAGGCATACAGGGATTGGTCTAGGCTGCCTCTCCACTTGATAGTGCCACGGACACCATCTACCCCACACAGAGCCAGAGGCAAGGGAGTAGGACGAGACCGAGGGGATGGGGACCAGGATTAGGGAGGAGGTGGGCCACCACCACATCAACCAGTTCATGATGGGGGACCACAAGATCAACCACTCCCAGATCTACAAGTGGGTCAGCAAAGACAAGATCCATACCCCAGATAGCATGATTAGGATCAGGGACGACAAGATAGAGTACCGACACCACCTAGAGACAGGGGCCAAGATTAGCCACCCATGCAGCCACCTCCCTAGCCAGACCCTAGAGATGGCCAGATTTTGCAGTTACAGGCCTAGGTGCAGGCATTGATAGCTGAGAGAGATCAGTTATGGGTAGAGCGGGACTAGGTGGTCCAGTAGAGACAAGTTGCAGAGCTACAGACAACGGCCAAGATGGGCAGATGATAGTAGGTAGAGAGCATGTATGCATCCTCCTCCCAGAGCATAGTATCGCTTCATTCGTATAGGGAGGTCATCCAAGAGGCCAACTATTGTAGGATGCACTATTATCAGGCTATGTCTAGTGCTAGATTTTTCACAGAGAATAGGCCACAGACCCACAAAGGATCACGAGGAGAGAGTAGGTGGCGAGGGCAGCAGCCAGTAGGGCTAGCCTTCATTTTGATTAGAGACAGGATTCTATTTTTTTCGCGCCTGATGGGCTCATTTTTTATAACCCGATGGGCCAATTACACTCATTGACATACACATGTATATTTTGATTTGATTTTTGTACCATGAGAGTGTATATTTTTATGATATATATGATATGATATTTATCTGATATGATGCAATGTGATGTGTTCTATTCTAATTCTATGCATTATGGATGCCTTTACTTTCTATATGCTATGCAATGTGATGCAATGATGCTATTATGCTTATGCCATAACGTTATGCGATGCTATGATGTGTATGATGTTCTATGTAATGATGCAAATGTGATGAGATGCTTTTTTTTCAATATCATTTCTATTATGATATGATGATGAAACATGTAATGATTATCTCACTAACAAATCTTTATTATGCCCCTAATGCAATCTTTCTTTTTTTTCTCATGCACTTTTCATGATGTATACTATGATGATGATATGATGTGATGGTTATGATATGAAAATGGATGCTTATATGTGTTATGGGATGATTATGCAATGTTATGATATGATGAATGCAAATGATGTTATGATGATGCAGATGTTTATAATGCTATGGGATGATTGCTTTTGTGTTTATATAATGGATGGATATGTATGGTTTATGAGATGCTTAGAATAACCAATCTATATTATATATGGATAGAAATGTAATGCATGGTGTAATGGTTAATGTTTTCTATGTGATATGATATGCAGTATGCAATATGCTAATGGTTTTGTGGATGCAAGATGAATGTAATAATGATAATGATTTGTGATTAACTATCATGGTACCATGTTAGCGTGAAAGAAGATAGAAGAAAGCAAGAGATTCCAACAAACACAGGATGATGATGATGATGATGATTATTACTTTCCAAGGAGTTGGGATTTTCAAAGGGCCAATTACCTAATGTTTGATTACACACATAGGTATGATGCATCAAGGTATAGGGAACTAGGATGGAATTATACCTAGTGTGATGGACTTTGACTCGACAATCAGATAGGAGTATTCTTGTTCACACCTAGTGTATGAAACCTTTTTCAAAATGTCATTCAAGTATTCCAAACATCTCATACCAAAACATAGAAAAGAAAGCCTTCTTCTATGGTCAACAAGATACTTAAAACATCCTCCCTACACCTGAACAAAGCACGCATGACCAAGGTTATATTACAAAAATATTCAACAAGCACAACAGACAAAAGATAATGATTGTTGCCCCATTCTTATCTCTCTAAATCCTTCATTTGGAAATCATCGAGAGGTCCTTGGAATGAACGCAATAAGATAAATCCAAAAAAATACAAAGTAAACAAGCAAGTTGATGTTCTTCAATATTGTTAGCCAAGACTAAACTACAGTGATGCCTGATGTTGATGTCCATTGTAGAAAGGATGCATCCTAGGACATGTTGATATCAAATGATTCGATATGAGACTGATTGGATGATAAGCTATTGACACAAAAAGTTGACCAACTTGTTTACTTACTGACCTAGACTTTAGACTTTGACGTTTTGAGTTTTCACTTTTGAACTACTAGACTTGTTTCTGATTTTTTCACCAAAGGTTGAGGATGATGATTGATTTATTGTGAGTGATGTTTATTGTAGGTGAAAGCGAGATGAGATGGATTTTTTCAAATATTTGGATGTTTTTGGAGTTTTCTGAATTGTTTTGAGGCTATTTTTAGTTTTTTCAAGATTTTGCAAATGTTTTGATTGTCAAATTTTTTAATGTTTTGGGGTTTTCTGAGATTTTGACCAAGAGACTAACCTAAAGACCTATCCTAGGGGCCTCAGGGGCTGATCAACATATTAGCCTTGCTACGTTATATACACAGAGACGACGTAGTTTGACTAACATAGACTCGATTATTGATGAGTTATGAACAAATGGATTTCCAGTTTATTATGACGGACTCCTAAAGGACTGACCTAAGTGTCTCGGGGGATGATCAAAGATCAACCTTGCCTACGTTCAAAAGCTTAGAGATGACGTAGTTCAACAACATGACTCTGTTTTTTTACTTTTTTGACTTTTTGACCTATTTTTGGATTTTGATATGTTTTGAATGTTTTTGGATTTTTTGGATTTTCTAATGTTTTTGAATTTTTTAATTTTCTAATGTTTTTGTATTTTTTGATTTAGGGACCTCAAGATTATACATGAATCCAATCCAATGAGAACATTCCCACAGCATGATGCAATAGACTACTCCAATAAAGGCAAGACAAACTAACCTTGAGAATGGGTCGAGTAGTACTAGGAGGGATCATGACACGAACACAAGACCAAGCTGTGATATGGATGTCGAATGGATGATGGAAGTGTGCAGAATGAGTCACGAAGATCCTGGTGGATGGAAAGTGCTTATTTACACAAGGTGCCTATTTTCCAATTTTTCACCAAGGTACTTGCCCAAAGTGCCACTGAAGTGGTTTTCACTATAGGATGATTTTTTTCTTTATTGTTTTTGATCATTTTTCTATTTTTTTTGGATTTTGTGCTTATTTTATTTTTCTATTGTCACCATGACACTTGTTTGCTAGGTTTTCATCAAGGTGGAATTTTTTTTGAGACATTTTCTAATTTTTTTGATTTGTTGGTTCTATACCTTGCAAGAATTAGGCATAGAACTTTTTGAGATGGGATTTGTTCATGGGCTCCTGCAGAGGTTCGCCTTCGGGTGTTGATAACTGATATGCCCCTGACTTGTAACTTGTTGTGATGATGAATGGTCCCAACCAGTTGGGTTCAAATTTACTTTTGTTGTTTGTTTGGAATGTTCTAATTCTCCTTTAGGACAAGTTCTCTGACCTGGAATGTCCGGCTCCTGATCTTCTTGTTATATCTCCTCTTGAGTCGGTTCTAATAGACTTGAAAATTATTTAAGACATCCATACACCACTCATCCAATAGCTCCAGCTCATTTAGTCTTGATACTCAGTACTCTTCATCTGTGATGAGGTTTTGCAGTGATATTCTCAATGATGGGAGCTCGATCTCGATGGGTAATATGGCTTTCGATCCATAGACTAGGGAGAATGAGGTGGCACCTATGGGTGTGTGAATGCTGGTTCGATAGGCCCAGAGGGTGGGATTTAGTTGTAGATTTCAGTCATGACCTGCATCATTGACTATCTTTTTGAGGATTTTTAGAATGGTTTTATTGGTGGCTTCTGCTTGGCCATTGCCTTGGGGATAATATGGAGTGGAAAAGCAATGTTGTATTTTGAATTTTTCGCAAAGGTCATGAACATCCTGATTCTTGAAAGGTGTCCCATTATCTGAGATAATAGCTTGGGGAGCACCGTATTGGTATATTAAATAGTTTAGGATGAACTTTGATATCTGCTTTCTAGTTATGTAGGTCATTGGTATGGCTTCCACCCACTTGGTGAAATATTCAGTGGTAACAATGATAAACTTGTGGCCACTAGATGAGGTGGGAGTGATTTTCCCAATGAGATCAAGCCCCCATTGTGAAAAGGGCCATGGTGTGACAATCAGATAAAGCTCTTGAGTTGGTGCATGGATGAGTTCCCCATGTTGTTGACATTGTAGACACCTTTTGACGTAGTCATGTGATTCTTTTTCCATGGTGGGCCAATAGTACCCCGTCCTCAGCAATTTCTTGTCCAAGGTCATACCACTTGAGTGCGAACCATAAATACCATTATGTACCTCAGTTAAGGTGGTCAATGCCTCCTCAGTGTTTAGGCAACGTAATAGGGTGCCTTCTATGCTCCTACGATAGAGGGTATTTCCTAAGATGACAAACCGGGATGCTTTCTTGACAAAGGTTCTTTTAAGGTTTGTGGTTATGTTAGCTAGGAGGACTCCTATTCTTAGATAAGTGTATATGTCATGGTACCAAGGATCACCGAGACCAACAATTTTGCACACAAATTCTAACTTTAGTACCTTGAATGCAGGCACAAGAAGCTACTCTACCAAGAATTCATGTTTTGGGACATTGCAAGGGATGTCCAGTAGGGATCCAATCAATGCCATGGCGTCTGCTACTCTGTTGTTTTCTCTAGGAATCTGCTCAAATGTGATATAAATGAATGATTCCTTCAGAATCTCTACCAACTTTTTGTATGGATTTAGCTTGTCATCCTTAGTCTGGTACTCATCATTCACTTGATTGATTATTAGTTGTGAATCCCCATACACCTTGAGAGCCATGATGTGCCACTGTACTGCTATTCTAAGACCTATGGTTAAAGCCTCATATTCTGCAATGTTGTTAGTGCAGGGGAATGCCAATTTGTAGGATCTAGGTATATAGTCCCCCTGTGGGGTGATGAAAAAGACTCCAGCTTCTGATCCATGTTGCATGTAGGAACCATCAAAGTAGAGCTTCCAGTGGTCGGCTATGCTGAGATTGAAGATGGATTCATCTAGAAACTCTAATATGAGTGGATTCTCTGAATACATGGTTGCTTCTGCAAGCTGATCTACGATCACCTGGCCTTTGATTGCTTTTTGTTCCACGTACTTGATGTTGTATTCAGATAGAATCATGACCCACTTGACCATCCTTCTTGTGAGAATTTCCTTTGACAATAGGTACTTGAGGGGGTCAATTTTGGCAATGAGTTTGATTTTTTGTGCCAACATGTAGTGTCTGAATTTTTGTGAAGAAAACACTACTAGATATGATTTTTTGATGAATGAGTAGTTTAACTCATGCCCGACCATTGTGCAGATGATGTAATAGATGGCCCTCTCTATCCCATTTTCATCGTGTTGAGCTAGGAGAGCACCGAGGTTTGTTCTTGTTGCTAATACATATAGGATTAGTGGCTTTCTTGGGATCGATGGCATGAGGACTGGAGGTGTGAGCAGATATTCTTTGATTTTTTTGAAGGCTTCATCACACTTGTCATCCCACTTGTACACTACCCCCTTGTGGAGTACATGAGAATAAGGGATTTGCTTATCTGCCAGTTGTGCTATGAATCTGCGGATGGACTAAAGCCTACCTTGGAGGCCTCTCAACTGTTTCAATGTTTTGGGTGCCTCCATCTTGAGGATTGCTTTTACCTTGGCGGGATCTATTTCAATACCCCTCATTGACACTGTATCCCAATAGCTTTCCTGACTATACACTGAAGATGCACTTCTTTAGATTTAAATGGACCTTGTATTCCTCTAGACTGTCGAAAATAGCACTCAAGGTTGCTATGTGATCTCTCCTCTTTCTGGATTTTGGTAGTATGTCATCAATGTAATCTTCCACAATTTTATGGATCATGTTATGAAATATTAACGTCATGTCCCTTTGATAGGTGGCCCCAACATTCTTTAGGCCGAATGGCATCATGTTCTAGCAGTAGGTCCCCCATGGACAAGTGAAGGTCATTTTGTGTTGGTCTTCTTTGGAAATCATTATTTGGTTGTACCCAAAGAAACCATCCATCAAAGAAATCATTTCATGTCTCGTTGTCATGTCTACAATCATGTCAATGTTAGGAAATGGGAAATCATCTTTCAGACATGCTTTGTTTAGGTCTCTGAAATCCATGTAGATTTGGATGCTCCCATCAGGCTTTGAATAAGGAACCAGATTTGATACCCATTATGGATAGTCAATTGGTCGTATGAACCCTGCATCAAGTAGCTTCATCAATTCCATTTTCACTAACAAAGCAATCTGAGGATGCATTTTCCTGAGCTTTTGTCTAACAGGCTTTGCTTCGGGGTAGACTGCTAGATGATGGACCACAATCTCTGGATCAAATCCGGGCATATCGGCATAGCTCCATGCAAAGTTGACCTTTCTCTCCTTTAAGAAGTCTGCTAGGAGCTCTTGTTCCTCTAATAGTAATGACTCAGCATAGCATGTGATGTGTGGGATTTGCTCTGTCCCTAAGTTGACTAGGTTGCACTTTTCAGCTAGAACCACTAATTTTTCCCAATGTAGAGCTCTGAGAGGAAGATTGAATCCCCCATCCTCGGGCTCCTCATAGAGGTTTTCACCATTAGATTTTTTCTTTCTTTTTACTATTTTTGGATCAGAAAGTGCCACAATGTGGTTTTCACTCAAGGACCTAGAGATTATTCTCAATTTTTCACTTTTACGACTGAGGGATTCAATCGTTTCCCCATAATATGCATGTGTGTCCAACTCAATGACAAATCTTGCTTTATGATCCCCACATGGAATATTATCTCATAGTCCCATGAATTTTGAGAGCACTTCATCATTTTTTAATGTGTCAAGAATTGGCAGTCCTCATTGGTCGTGATCGATGAGTTGAGGGTAGACTAGCTTTATCTCATGGGATTGGTTTTCAGACTCATAGGATAGGGTGTTGATCATAAAAAGGTTAGAGTCATCAAATATTGTGGGTATAACTCTCTCAAGTTCTTCAACCTCACTATTACACACCTTAGTGATGTCGAAGGTGAAATTTTCTAAAGGAAGACCTATGGATACTAGTAATCGTAGGGCGGCTGCCATTTGCTGAGCAGTTTTGACCTTCTTAATGGGGGGATTTCAGCCACATATGGTTATGCTTGGAGGGGTACATCCGAGGCCAAGATTTTTCATTCGCGTCTCACGAATGATGGGTATTAGAAGCCCTTTGTCATTTTTCCCATGCTTTCTTTTTCTGTCATAGCCCATGGCGAGCATCATTTGTAAGCCTTTACTACTATCATTCATAGGTAGATCAGTTGTTGGTCTATTGTCTTGGTACAAGAGATGGGATGGATTTCTTCTATTATTTCTCGGCCAATATTTCCCCAACTTATAAAGTTGGAGGAGCCTGCTATGGTTTGGGATGAAGAAGCATCATTTGATTGTGGTCGTCCTCGTGACCTACGAGATTTTGGTAACTCTCCTACCACAAAAGCGTTCTTTGGAATTGTGTAGTGTCCACATCCGTTGTCTTGAATTATGACCATGATATCAAAGATGGCGGGGATGGCGGGTGTTTTTGTCATAGAAGTGGAGGCGAGAGTAGCTGGATCAATTTATGGAGTTGATGGGCCTTCGTCATTTTTTGGCACTTGGGAGATTTTGTAATATTTTTCCTCTAGGATTTTGCAGTAAGAGAATGGTTTGGGATCCCCATGGATAGTGATCTCTTGGCCCTGGTATGTGAACTTGACACATTGGTGGAAGGTTGGTGCTATTTCTTGCATCGCATGGATCCACAGACGCCCTAGGAGAATGTTGTAAGGAAAATCAAGGTCAAGGACCTAACAGGTGGTTTCCATAAATGTTGGCCCTACTTGAATAGGGAGTTGTATAGTGCCTTGAGACACTCTTTCTTGATCATCATATGCCTTGATTGTGATTCCTTTTCCTTTTTCAATGGAATCCTCAAAGATTTCAAGTTCTTTATGAGCTTTAGGGAGAAAATGTTCAAACCGGCACCCCCATCCACCAAGACTCTCTTGACTTTGTTTTTATGCACCAGGACTTCCAAATGGAGTGCATAATTCTGAGATGGTTGAGCAGGAAAATATTGAACAAAGAATGTAAGAAGGTTTGGGGTAATGATGTTTCGACCATAGCTTGGGATTGTTCCATATCAAGATCTACGGAGACAGTGGAGGAAGCCAATGCTTCCTCAAGGATTTTTCGGTGGGCTGATGAAATTTTCAGCAACTCCATGATGGAGATCTGAGTTGGGGTTCTTTGCAATTGGTCGAAGACATTATAGATGCTAGGAAAAAATATTGGGTTGGAAGTGGGTGCTTTGTTTGGCTAAGATGACCCTGCGATGGTGATTTTTCCGCCTCTTGTGGTGACTCCACAATCAACATGGGATCCTTTGATGGTGATAGTAGCGCAATATTTATCTAGGGATGTGATGACATGGTCATATACATGATTCACACTCTTGAAGGAACCCTTTCCCTTATTTTTTCTATTGTCCCCTTTGTTGTTATGATTGGGCATTGGATTCGTGTAGATCTTGAGGTTTTGATTTCCTGTTGGCTGCTCCACATTTATGATTTTTTGATCAATGAGGTCTTGAATTAAGTTTTTCAACCTCATGCAACTAGCAGTTGTGTGTCCCTTGATCTTGTGGAAATCACGAAGGTGATTTTCATTATACCATGGTAGTTTCACCAAGGGTTTTGATAATTTTCATAAGTGGGGATTGTGATGAGTTTTTCTGCCACTAGTCTCTTCATGATGGATTCAGTCAATTCCCAAAGGGTTGTGTACTCTGCTTAGGGGAGATTTTGTTTCACTAAGGTGGTCCCCTTTGATCATTCACATTGTTCATCATTTGATTGTTTGGCTATTATGTCGCTGTGTTAGCTTGATGATTGTTTTGATGGTGGTTTTGGGGTTTTTGTTGGGGCACGAGTGTGTTTTGTCGAGGAGCATTGATGACAACTTTGGTGTCGACAACACCATTGTTGGTAATTTTTATGTTCTTCTCCCATGTGCAAGGTTTTTCATTGTAACTAGTGGGTGGGCGATTATTTTGTTGTTCAGTATATGCAGGTGACCCTCCCTATGCAATAAGGGCTCGTTCAATGTTAAGTGCCTTGGAGATCAATTGGTCATATGTGGTGATCCCTTGCACCTTGAGGTAGAATGCCAAGTTTCCCTCAAGATTTGAGATGATGGTGTAAACTTGTTGTTCTTTTGGCATGACCCATTTTCTTCGATTGACCTTGGATCACCATCATTGTAGGAATGAAGCAAATGATTCATTCTTACCTTGTTTCAGAGCTAATGGTTTTTCTAGACTGACATCTATATTGATGTTGAAGGTGTAATTTTTTATGAATACGTCTACTATCTCTTGGAACTTTTTGATGCCACGAAGGAGGCAAGAGAACCACTCCATGGCATGGCCAGCCAAACTTCTAGGAAATAGCCACATCAAATATGTATCATCATATGTGACTTCCATGCAATGCACCTGGAATTTCCTGATGTGATCATCAGGGTTTCCCATCCCATGGTATTTATCAAATTTGGGGATTTCAAATCCCTTTTGGAATGGTTTCATTGCAAGAATCCTATCAAACAGATAAGGACATAAGTTGTTCGGTGTTTTGTGGTTTTCCCTAACTGAAGATCAAGCACTTGTTATGAGAGCAACCTGATTTGTGTTGTCACATCATTTTGTGGATCAAGGGGTGGAGTGAAGGTTTTTTGTAGTGCTTCAATTGTTGGTGGGATGGGTGGGTTGGTTGGTGTTTGCACATTTTTTTGCACCAAGTATGCTTGCAATTGTTGTTGTACCAATAACGCCTATTATTGGTCATGTTGTTGTTGCGCTAATAGTGCCTATTTTCAAGCTTGCTATTGTTGTTGTGCCAAGAACGCTTGTTGTTGGGATGCTAATTGGGTTGCTTTTTGCTGCTCTTGGTATTGTTTCAGCGCTTGTTGGTATGCTTGATGTTGGGATGCTTGTTGTTGTGCAAGGTATTGTGTGTGTTCCTATGCTTGCACTTGCACTTGTGCTTGTTGAGATTGGTATTGGGCTCAAGCTTGTGCTTGTGCCTGAGCCTAGGCTTGTGCTTTTTGGGCAGCTTGAGCAGCTTGGGTGGCTTGAGTGGCTTTTTGTGGCTTGAGCAGATTGAGTGGCTTGTGCTACTTGTTGTGCTTTTTGTGTAGCTAATTATGCTTGTGCTTGCTAAGCGTCTAGTTGTGAAGCTTGTTGGTGTTTGATTTTTTGGAGTGCCTTCTGATAGGCAACTTGCTTAGCAGCTTGCAACACAATGTTGTATTGGTTTGATGTGTTTGAATTGGGTGGCGGTGGTGGTGGTGGCAGATTTGGAATGGTGTTTGTTGTGGTGATGGGAGGCACCATTGTATTGATGATTGGGATTTGGGTGGTGGATGGTGTGATTGATATGCTTGGTCCTTGAGAGACTATGTTTTGAGATGTTTAGGGGATAGTTGATGATGTGATGGTGGTTGTTTGCATTATCGAGAAGGTTGCCATCTGTTGTTGTGATGTCCATGGCAAGATGGGAGGATTTGGTATGATATTTTGATTGATGATCGAGGGGTTGATTTGGTTTTGTTGATTGATGTTTGGTAAAGGGGGAATCCCTAAACTGAGAGGTGATGTGTATATTGATGCAAAGGGTGGGAGTGATGGAAAAGTGAGTGGAATACTCCCTTGAGGAAATGGTGAAGATGTAGGATCAAAGATGCCCCCTAGTCCAAATAAGTCACCTTCTCCCTACTAGGTTATAGGGAGAGAGGTTTGGGGTGTTGCATGAAATGATGTTGATGGGTCATTAGGATCATGAAAGGTGAGGGGGACATATGGATGTGATGGATTTTGAGGTATGGATTTCCCCAAGATGGTGTTTGCATCCAAATCTTTATTGTTTACGAGGGGGTGTGTTTGTAGTGCATTGAGAAATCCACTTCCCTTGTTAACAATGGGTTGAGTTGGAGCAATGGATGATGTAATTTGGGGGGTGGGTTGAGTGATGCTTTGGAATGGAGGTTTAGATGAGATTGGGGGCATGGATGAAATTGGAGGCATGACCCCAAAAGATGGTTTCGCCCCTTGTTTTTCTAATTCAAGCATGTATAGTGAGGGATTGAGTCTCATCATGATGTTGATAATTTTATGATTCTCAAAATTTTAGACCATTTCGATGATCTCATCTTGTGTCATTCTTAAGGCATTATTAGTGATATCCTCTACTTAACCTTCCTCTTAAGGATTTTGTGATGATGAAGGAAAGTTAGTTAGAGGATTGCTTGATCCAATGGGATTCATTTTGGAATTGGTTTGACTTAGGTCACTTGAAGTGAATGTTTCTTTGTTGAATTTCATGTTCCTCTTGTGTTGAGATCTAGTTTGAACGATAAAATGAGGATCAAAAGAGAAGATCTAGGATGATTAAGGATCAAATATGAAATGATGAAGTGTGCGAAAGATGAATGATATGGATGATTGAAATTTTAAAAAGATCTTGAGGAGATGCTAGACTTTTGGTACTTTCTTGGATTCTTGGATTTGTTTTGGATTTTTTATTTTGGATTCTTGGATTTTTGGATTCTGATTTTTGACCTTGATTTGGTTTTGGATTGTTTTGATTTTGGATAATGAACAAATAGATCCCAAGATGTTGGATGTTATCTATGGGATAGACTTGCTCACAAGATGATAATTTGACTAAGTGTAGGGAGAAGGATGCATCTACCCACACCTAACCAAACAAGATGATAATTCAACTAAGCATATGAAGAAGGATGCATCTACATATACCTAGATAATAACTCAACTAATCATATGGAGAAGGATGCATCTACATATATCTATCCAAACAAGATGATTTGATGTTTGATTCAAGGATTTTGATTCATGGATTTTCCAAAAATTCTAGCATGAAGGATGATTTCAAGATTTTCAAGAGTTGTTGGTGAGATGATTTTGGTTTGATGTTTCAAAGATGGATGAAGGTTTGACTTTGATCCTATGTGTACCTAAGAAGAATCTTGTTTACAAGACCTCAGTTTTGAAGAACACACTTTACTCTAGACAACATGTTCAAATTCCCAAAAAAGATTTGGATTTTGTTGATGAAAGAACTCATACAAATTGGGATTGTTTCTTGAAGCTCTTCTGTAAAAGTTGAAAAGTAATCTTCATCTGAATTCATAGAGCATTGAGATAATTTTGATATTCTTTTGGACTGAGAGCTTTTGACTTTGGTTTCTAGATTTTGATCTTGTGTGAAATCATTTGAGACACATGTGTGTGGTCCAATTGTTCTTAGCTTTGCTTAGTGACTTCTTCTTACCACAAACAATTCTTGATTAGGTTTCTCCAAACTAAATGTCTAATGTCCTAACTTCTTATCATTCCATAAAGCGTATTATGTGGAAATCAAGGAATTTAAGGAAAAAATTTCCTATTGTTGACTTTAGTAAGAAAATTGAGATATAAATACAAGTGTTTAGAAACCTCTAAGGATAGAATCCCAAGGGAAAGCAATAACACTTGAATTTTTTCAAAGATATTTACTTCCTAAAGGGTTTGAAGTTTGATGATAATGTTGAATGTTTGTTTTCAAGTGTTTATCAACAAGCAAAGTGTTTTGTTTCTAAGAACAAGCACAACCCTATGGATATGAAAGACTGTATTTGTTGAATCCCCACTTGGACAAGTCCAGCTACGCCTACTTTTAGTGAATGGTTAGAAGCTTGACCTCACTAACTCCCCTCCACGACACTCACTTATATGGGGCAGCCAAGCATCAGTACCCATGAAACTCCCATGGCATACTTTTCATATCTACTAAAAGTCGTAAAAGTGTGGAGCAGCTTTAGAACGACCGTTCTTGCACCAAAAAATAGATCAAGGATTTTGGCCTTTTCTAAACAAGGGTTTTAATATGGACTTTTCATTTTTGGGGGATCACCCATTCGGTGAGAGACCATTGTTACCCTTCTCATCAAGATGACCATCATGATTCTTTCCTTTCAATGAGAACCCACACTTATATACTGGTTGGAAGTCGCTTATCTTTAGCGTGTTGTTGGTTGGGTCATTCCCTTAGGTGATTACTTTTTTCCCACAAGGACCCTCTAAGATAAACAAAAGTGAGCA
Organism: Sequoia sempervirens; assembly: GCA_007258455.2. NCBI lineage: Eukaryota > Viridiplantae > Streptophyta > Pinopsida > Cupressales > Cupressaceae > Sequoia > Sequoia sempervirens. Next base: position 166,283,826 of record VDFB02000013.1, on the reverse strand, counting down.
AACATATCCATAGTTTGATCGATCTTTGTTGAGAAACAAAGAGAGAACACACACAATATGTTCCACTCACACTCGCAAGATGTATTCAATTTTAATCCCAAATGAAATGTGGAGGAAATTACTTTACCCAACTTAAGACCACCAAAAAGCCTTTCGATTCTCAAGATCGTCATGAGGCGCAAGAGAAGTGCATACGTATTTTTGATGGTATTACTTTGGGTAAGCAATTACAAAACAAAGAAACAGTTGTTCATTTTAAATCCACAAAGCAATGATTTGATTCTTTTTAGAGCACCAAAATGAAATATGGAGATTGCCTTGTTCAATTGTTAATCCTCAAACCAAATCTAGTGAGTTTGTCCTAAGGTTCTTTTTAAGCCCTTTGTGGCAAGAATTGAAAGCCTTTGTAATGTTCTTTTTAGAGCCCAAAAGAAATTTAGTATGTCCTAAGAGCATGAAAAGAAACAAATCCTTAAGAGAGATTATGAATTCTCTAACAGTGTTCAACAAACACTAAAGTGTTCAAAAACACTTGATATCATGAGATGATGATGTTATTATGAAACTTCCACTAGGTTTATTTTCTTCACCTTTGATTAAGCCAACCTATGAAAACTAGTTAGAACAAAAAAATAGAGATTAGGAAGGCAATTAATAACCCAGATGATCAAATTTAAAAAAGCACATGTTATAAAAAATTGAAACTTCACTTTTTACTTCACTTCAGCGGTGGATTCTGCATAGGCGGTGCAGTTTAAAAGACCCAGCGGTGCTATATGGGGCCGCTAATTCTACAAGCGGTGCTCTGCAGCAAAATAGAGAGCATGATTGTGTCGGACTTTTACCCAATGGTGTAGTTTGGAGTTTAAAAAAGTTAGCGACCTCAAATCGACCCAGCGGCGGAGTTAGAACTTTTGAATTATGGGTGGGAAAGACAAAGCAGTGTGGCTTGAAGTATGAAGTGGTGTTGTATGGTGATGCTAGACTAATAACGATGCAGTTCCCTGTAGACACACAAAATTAGAAAAAAGCATAGAATTTTTTATAAAAACGTGATTTAAACTCAAGATTTTACCTCCTAGTGCCAAATGTAGAACCCAATCCTAGCACCTGCAAAACATAATAAACAAACACATAGTTAGATCCAATGCAAGCAAGAATCAAGATTCCCCATGAAATCCATTAGCAATGCTCAAACTAGGAAATAAAATGAAATCCTAATTAAACATGCAAACTCTTGATCCCATGGGGGAATTGGTGCCAATTTGATGTGAAAATTGGCTTTTTCCCAACTCCAATGATGCAATGTTGATGAGTGATGAAGGTTGATCCACTTTGTTGAAGATTCAATTGAGCTCCATTATGAAAAACCTGCATAACCTAGCTAAGACTTTGATAAAATAGATGAAAGTGATGATGCTTGAAGATGAAATTGAGTATAATAAGTTTACTCAAATTGTGGATGATCAAATGAGGAGAGAAACTTCTTATTTATAGAAAGAAAAGATGGAGAAATGCCCAAAATGAAGCAATGTGGGACTAACTTTCAACCAATGGCCAAATCCCACTTGTCAAGATGTGAATGGGCAAAGGATGTGCACATTTTGATGAATATGCCCATAAATGCAATTAGGTGGAATTGAAAATAGTGAAATGACATGCAAGAGGGAAAAAAGAATGTTTTAAATATTGCATGGCTCAATGCACAAGGACATGAAAGAAGGAATAAATGTCTTGTTGGAAGGACAAAGTCCACTTGAATGGATTTCAAATTTGAAGGAATATTCTCTAAAAGATGCCAAGTTGAGAGAAAATAGAGATTTAATAAATGAATTAAATGTATTTTCATGTGCAAGTGGCAAAAGCTAGAGGATGGGACATGGATTAGAATTAAATTAATCAAGGGTTAATTAATTTAATGAGGTATTAGATGATGTGACTAATTGATTTAGATTAATGGGATGATTTAAATCAAAAAATGAGAAGAATGTGATTTAGAGACTAATTAAATAAAGATTTTGATTTATTTAATTAAAGGGGATGATGTTAGATTAAATCAAATAAGGTTTAATTTAATAAGATGACTTTAGAGATTTAATCAAATAAAGTGAATTATTTAATTAAATAGGGATATAGGGTTAATTAGATCAGATTGATTGATTTAATTAACAAGAGAGAATGATTTAATTAGATAAATGATTATTTATTTAATTAAGGGACGAAGAGTGATGACAGACTAAGAGGATGATTCAGGTTGAAATGGTGTTAGTAATCAAGATCAAGTATGTAATGTCAATCAGTACATTTTACGTGTCTACACCTTCATCTAGTCAAACAACTCATCAATCCTTGGGAGTGGATATCGATTCATGATGGTCACCTTGTTCAACATCCGATAGTCTATACATAGATGCAATGTTCGATCCTTTTTCACAAAGATAATTGGTACTCCCCAAGGAGACATACTGTGTCTTATAATCCCTTTGGTTAACAATTCCATTAATTGGGCCTTCAACTCATAGAGTTCGATAGTGGTCATCTGATATAGTGCTTTAGATTATGGCTTAGCTCCCAGTACTAGGTCAATAGAGAAGTCAAATTCCTATTTTGGAGGTAACTCCATGAGTTTTTCAAGGAATACATCTCAAAACTCCTTAAGAATAGGGTAGTCATCTAGATATGGTCCCTTACTTTTAGGGTTACTAATATGCACAGAATAAATAGCACATTCCTTCCAATGAGCCTTTTTGAGCTGCATAGTAGAGTTCTATCTAATCTCTAAGGGTTTTTGTATCTCATAAATCTTGACTAGGATCCCATAGTCATCTAGACAATTGACTATCTTATCCTCATAGTTCACCATATACTTATGCTCGATTAGCCAGTTTATCCCCAAAATTACATCATATGAGCCTAAGGGTGCCACATAGAGGTTGACCTGGGCCTGAAATTTTGGAAGCTCTAGCTCACTACAAAAGAGACAGGTATCTACCCTCTGCTCTACTCGGCTCCCATACTAGACTATCCATGAGTTTTTCATGTATCTAGGTCTAGTAGTGGTGCAGGAGCACCCAAGGCCTTCAAGGAGTTGTTCAAGAGCAAGGAGTTTGCAAGGGTCAGGAGGACCTACCCATTATATCAAAACGTCAACTATGACCTTTTGAAGCCTATAATGGCATTTGGAAAGGATGAATGTATTAAGAGAGTCAACTGTCCTAAGGGTCCTGATAAGGACCCTAGGAGAAAAATGCTATGTAATTTGGATTATCATGTTATAGGGATTTAATTAGTAATCTAATTCTTTAAGTATGTCAAATAAATTTGGATATTGAAGATACAATAGTTTTTAGGTGGTAGATTTTAATAAACTTCAAGATTGGAAATTTAAATTTTTGAATTCCAATTTGGGCGGGTAAATGAGTTTTGTGAGTTTTAATCATTTTTATGTAACCTAATCAATGCAAATCGATTGGATCAGTTGGGGAATGGTTCTATAGCCTCAAAATGATCATTTGTACGGAGGTTGGACATTTTGAGCAGGCATTGTACGGACTATTTTTTGGAAATAGTGAAAAACATAATTTTTTGGCATTTTTATGGTGTTCTTTTGTTAAATACTTGATCTCTATTGAATCTATGTCCAGTAGGAAGCTTTAGGGATTTGATTGTACATGTTTCAACACCATTGAAGGCTTTGAAAGCAGTAATAATTCATTTATTTGCATAATATATTGATTGTCCTCAGGAAAACTCTATTTTTTCATTGATTTTGAGAGTCAACATGAAATAATGATCCATTTCATGAGAGGTTGTGACTAAAACTTGTGAAATTGATCCTATTTAACATGTATCATACCATTATAACAATCTAAAAGTGTAGGAAAGAAGAATCAAATGGTGTACACCAAGATTTGACTGTGAAAAATGCTTGAAGATGGAGGCTAAGATGTAGCAGCAGAAGATCTGCCTTCATAAGGGGTATATTTTTGAGTTTGGATTGACTAAATATATTTTTATAATGGTGTAGAGTCAATGGGAAAGTTCTGGAAGTGATTAGAAGGTTAGTTTTCAAGAAGCCCTTATTTTTGCATTAGAAAAGGAGGTTTTTTGAGTTGGGAGTGTTTTTGGTCGTACAAGTGCAAACCAATTGTGGATTCTGTGGTTTTGAGCCATTTAATTTTTTTCCCCAAGGTTTCAAGATTATTGGATAAGTTTGAAGGGTACTTCCTTTGTTAAATTGACCTATTTTCCTTGTTTTTCCCATGCTGATGTATTGGAAGTCTAAACTGGTCCAAAGGAGTTATATCTGATATTGAAGTATGTTATGTAAGTCCTTAATGGGTGTCTAAATCCATTATTTATTTGGAAATTATTTTGGAAAAGTTGGGTGAAAAGTCCCGTGAAGCTGTTTGGCTGTGTTGGTGGATAGAGTGCATCTAACAAGTGGATTTGTGAAGTTCTTTTGATTTGCTTTGGAATTTTGGTTGATCATCTATTATTTGTCATTTCAAGTTGATTTCAAATGGTTTGGAACCATAAGGGAGGTTTTTTAATTCACAAGTGAACCTTTGAGCCTTGCCTCCATTAGGATGCCTGGGAGATAGCTTGAGATTGCAACCTTTAATCCTTGAAATCTTTGTGTTTCTTTCAAAGTCCCTAACCCTCTACATTAGAGTGGTATCAGAGCAGTGAGTAGGTCCTTTAGGGATTGGAGAATCAGCAATGGCACCAAAAAATCAATTAGCAAGAGAGTTGGAAGAGTTGAAGGAAATCTTGGAAAGGGAGAGAAGAGAACGAAGGGAACAAGAAGCAGCAAGAGCAAGAGAAGAAAGGCAATGGAGAAGAGAGAGATACTATGCAGGAAAGGATAAATAACCTTGAGAGGAGTAGGAGGAGAGAAGACCAAGAAGACCAAGAATACAATGATGAAGATGAAGAGCGCGTGAGGGTAAATCAGGAACAACAAGCAGATGAGACAGAAGACCCTGAGGAAAGGAGGTTACTGAGATTGTTGAAGGTAGTACAAGGTCATGGAGGAAAGAGTCACATAGATTTTTCTATCTATCAAGGGAAGATGGATAGTGAGGAGGTGTTAGGATGACTTGATTCCTTAGAAAACTATTTTGAGTTTGAGGGGATGGATGAAGAGAGGAAGGTTAAGTTTGCCAAAACTAAGTTGAGAGACACAGCATTGACATGGTGGACTAGTTTTCAGAATGATAGGATGGCTAGAGGATTGGAAAAATTCTCTACATGGGCTAGGATGAAGAGTTTGGTCAAAGAGCAGTTCCTACCATCTTATTATACCATTCATGTGAAAAGGATGAGGCAGAATTTAAAGCAAAAGGACATGGATGTGATGTCCTATACTGAGAAATTTCACAAGCTTAGTATTAGAGGAGGTTATGAAGAAGAGGATGAGAAAATAGCCAAGTATATCAATGGCTTGAGGTACAATCTACAAGATGAGATTGGTTTGCAATTGCCAAGGACATTAGGAGAATGTTTTCAGTTGGCCATTAGAGCAGAAGAAAAGGTGAAGAGGAAGCAAGAAAGATCAAGCAATGGTGGAAGAGGAGGTAGTTCAAACAGGGGCAGAGGTAATAGAGAACAAGGACAAGGCAGTAATGATAAGAGCAGCAATGGCAAAGGTAAAGAAGCATTTTCTAATCAAAGAGGTGGATACACTCCTAGAGGATGAGGTAGATTTGGACAAGGTAGAGGACCATTCACAAGTAGGTGTTTCAATTGCAATGAACCAGGGCATCCTTCCTTCAAGTGTCCTAAATGGGAACAAGCTGATAGGGGCAGAGATAGGAGAGCTAACTTGGTACAAGAAGAAGAAGACAAGGAGGAACCAAAAACATTCATGGCAAACCCTGTGACTGATGGTGAGTTTCTTATGATCAAGCAAGGAGAAAGACTTCATCAAGAACCAAAGGTAACTATTTTCAAAACAAATTGTCTCAGTCATGGTAAGATCTGCAGATTGCTCATAGATTTAGGGTCACATAGCAATTTAGTTTCACTTGATATGATAACCAAGTTGGAGATTGAAACATTTGATTATCCTACCCCCTACAAGGCCACTTGGGTAACTCAAGGACAACATGTAGAGATTGGTAAGAGAGCTTTTGTAGATTTCTCAATTGGATCATATCATGATAGGGTGCTTTGTGATGTCATTCCAATGACTTGTGGTCATATCATCTTGGGGAGACCATGGCAGTATGCTAGAAGGACATTGCATGATGGATTTCATAACACATATTTGGTTCACAAAGGAGATGTTAGATACAAATTAGTGCCTTTGCCTTTGGAGTAGTCAAATGAAAGTTATATGATCTGTTTTGAGAAACATTTGCAGGTGAAAAAGCAGGGTGAAATAGGGGAAGACATTGGTAGATTGAGAAAAGACAAGTTGCAGCAGGGTTGTGAAGGAGACAGTCCTAAAAAGCAGAATTTGTGGGACTTGGATAGTATTAAGGTGGGGAATATTGCATGCCCTATAGTTGAGGGTGATAGAGGTGATGGCATTTCACAAAGGAGACAGGGGAATGAAGGCAGAAATAGGGTACAAGGGCAGGTTGAGATCAAACAGCTAAGAGGGCAGTCTCGTCAATGTTTTGATTCTGTCAAGAATGTAGATTGGCAGAAAAGGAAGATAGTGACTTTGGAAGACTACATACCTTCTCATTGGAAGATGAAAACATATGAGAGCAAGGGGTCTTTTGGTGGCAACACATGGGATAATTCTTGGGGCAAAAATTATTTCTTTCTTGGGGAGAATGGTGCAGGAGCACCCAAGGCCTTCAAAGAGTTGTTCAAGAGCCAGGAGTTTACAAGGGTCAGGAGGACCTATCCATTATATCAAAACATCAACTATGACCTTTTGAAGCCTATCATGGCATTTGGAAAGGATGAATGTGTTAAGAGAGTCAACTGTCCTAAGGGTCCTGATAAGGACCCTAGAACCAAAATGCTATATAATTGGGATTATCATGTTATAGGGCTTTAATTATTAATCTAATTCTTTAAGTAGGTCAAATAAATTTGGATATTGAATATCCAATAGTTTTTAGGTGGTAGATTTTAATAAATTTCAAGATTGGAAATTCAAATTTTTGAATTCCAATTTGGGCGGGTAAATGAGTTTTGTGAGTTTTAATCATTTTTATGTAACCTAATCAATACAAATCAGTTGGATCAGTTGGGGAATGGTTCTATAACCTCAAAATGATCATTTGTATGGAGGTTGGACGTTTTGAGCAGGCATTGTACGGACTATTTTCTGGAAATAGTGAAAAACATAGTTTTTTGGCACTTTTATGGTGTTCTTTTGTTAAATACTTGATCTCTATTGAATCTATGTCCAGTAGGAAGCTTTATGGATTTGATTTTACATGTTTCAACACCATTGAAGGCTTTGAAAGCAGTAATAATTGATTTATTTGCATAATATATTGACTGTCCTCAGGAAAACTCTATTTTTTCATTGATTTTGAGAGTCAACATGAAATAATGATCCATTTCATGATATTTTGTGACTAAAACTTGTGAAATGGATCCTATTTAACATGTATCATACCATTCTAACAATCTAAAAGTGCAAGAAAGAAGAATCAAATGGTGTACACCAAGATTTGACTATGAAAAATGCTTGAAGATGGAGGCTAGGGTGTAGCAGCAGAAGATCTTCCTTCATAAGGGGTATATTTTTGAGTTTTGATTGACTAAATATGTTTTCCTAATGGTGTAGAGTCAATGAGCAAGTTCTGGAAGTGATTAGAAGGTTAGTTTTCAAGAAGCCCTTGTTTTTGCATTAGAAAAGGAGGTTTTTTGAGTTGGGAGTGTTTTTGGCTGTACAAGTGCAAACCAATTGTGGATTCTATGGTTTTGAGCCATTTAATTTTCTTCCCCAAGGTTTCAAGATTATTGTATAAGTTTTAAGGGTACTTCATTTGTTAAATTGACCTATTTTCCTTGTTTTTCCCATGCTGATGTTTTGGAAGTCTAAATTGGTCCAAAGGAGTTATACCTGATATTGAATTATGTTATGTAAGTCCTTAATGGGTGTCTAAATCCATTATTTATTTGAAAATTATTTTGGAAAAGTTGGGTGAAAAGTCTCGTGAAGCTGTTTGGCTGTGTTGGTGGAAAGAGTGCATCTAACAAGTGGATTTGTGAAGTTATTTTGATTTGATTTGGAATTTGGGTTGATCATCTATTATTTTTCATTTCAATTTGATTTCAAATGGTTTGGAACCATAAGGGAGGCTTTTTAATTCACAAGTGAACCTTTGAGCCTTGCCTCCATTAGGATGCCTGGGAGATAGCTTGAGATTGCAACCTTTAATCCTTGAAATTTTTGTGTTTCTTTCAAAGTACCTGACCCTCTACATCAAATAGGTATCTTTGATATTACTCTAGGGTCTATTAAACATTCAATAGCTCTAATATCAATTAAAATAGAGACAGTTTGGCTATAGAGCTTACCCATCAACTAGATTGGAGAAGCTTAATACTCTGCCTACTTGTTATCCACTACAACATGGATTTGATGATGTTGAGACTACTGATACTTTCCTTCCCTTCTCAACTTTGACTCTTTCAAACAATTAGAGGCATCATGATTGCCTCCACAAGTATAGAACCTGTCATGAAGCCCTTTGCAACCTCCTGGCTTGTCTTCCCTAAAACCCTTCTGCTTTTGGTCATCATTGTTTTTGTTGTTGTTTTCCTTCTTTCTCTTTCCACCATTACCACCTTCACCTTTCTCCTATGACTCACTTCCCCTCTTGACATTATGAATCTGGTGGTTCTTGTCTCCTTTATGAAATTTCTTGTTCCCAATCTGTGGCTTAGTTTTTGAATTATTACAATAATTAGATAACTACTGCATTTTTTTCTCCTATTTGGTGGCCTTCTGGAAGACTTCATTCATGGTGAGAGGATCATTCATGTCCACTTCTACTCCAATGTGGGGTCTAAGTACCAATATGAACTTTTTGATATGGAAACATTTGCCTCCTTGATACTGAGGTATGTACTTCAGTAGATTGGTGAAATTTTTCCAATATTGGGTCACAGTCATGCTACCCTGAGTTAGATTTTGGAATTATGTCACCTTCTTGTCAAAAAAGAGTTATGATAACCATCTCTTCCTAAAATATTTGAGGAAGAGTTCCCAAGTAATCTCATCAGACTGAAGATTCCTTTCAGTCTTTTCATTGTCTCACCAAGTAGCTACTTCTCCTGAAAACTTATATGTAGCCCACACAACTTTAGTTTGGTCAGATAGGTTACAAAGTCCAAAATATTTCTCCATCTCAATGATCCATGCCTCAACTCCTTCTCCAATGGATTTACCATAAAACTTAGGTGGTGGTACTCTTTTGAGATCCTTTCCTAGTTCTTCCTTAATTCAACCTCAAGGGCCTTCTCCTGGACCACCTTCTCCCTGATTGACTTCCACATTTTTGGGAATCTGGTCCTCGCGTACCACTCGAACCTCATGTTCTATGTGGTCCATATGATCCTCTTGCTTGTTTATAAGTTCTATAAAATAATCTAGCCTTTTTTTTGGTCATTGTCTAACCCACTATCACCTGCTTCTTGTCTAGTGATCACCATACTGACTCACACCTGACCTGCATCACATTTCATGTCTACCATAACTTAACACTAGGTTCTATGAGTAAATTTTCTTATCCACATAACACTACATACACATTTATATATCACTCATTCATTAAAGACATACACATTCATTCACAGTAAAACATGTTTTGAGTTCTTTGCTTGAACACACCAGAAAAACATTTTTCTTTATTTATATTAAGTGTGGGTCACATGGGCCCTTATTTACAAAAGCTTATTCTTTACATTAGTCATTTTTCTCATTCTCAGAGGGAGGAAACTCATTTAGGTCCTCGTCGGAATTTACATCAATTTTCTCAAAAGAGGAGGGTTGAGCACATAGGCTCTCCTTTTCCCCCTTGGTTAGTAAGGGTGCATTTGGTCCACACTCTAGAGGCCAATCTTTGATTTTAGAAAGCTTCTTAATCTTAGGAGTTCACTTTTACTCCTCAATCTTCTTGCTCCCCTCCAGCTTAAGTCGAGTGAGGGCTTGTGCCAAAGTCTCATCATCGGGAATCTTGGGTTGAACCTCAATTTTGGTCTTCTCTTCAACAACAACTTTCTTGTTCGAGGTCCCAATAGTCTTCCCTTTCTTTCTTCTTGACTTAGACCTTCCCATACTTGCATTCAATCCAAGTTTGGTCAATCTTCAAGACAACTCAAATTTGTTCAAAGGGTCAACTATCCCCTAGTCATGGTCATTGTGGACTCAAAAGGCCAAGAGTAAGTTCTAATACCAAATGTAATAACCCATTCTAATTATTACTTAAATATTTATTTCAAATGGCATTATGAATATTGAATTTTAAAAATACATAACTTAATCAGCTATTTTCAATCATAGCAACACATGTCTAATTAAAATGTGAGTCAGAATATATATTCATTTCCAATTGTCAATTATAATTTCCAAGTTGACTTAGCTCAATGGGCCACAAAGCCAATACAATATACAATTTACATCAAGGTTACATCATAATCCTTTGATGAATTGAAAACATCCAAGGTTTCCTTTTGAGACTCATCTCCTCTGGTAGACGAGAACATGGCTTAGGTGCTTTACCGCCTAACCATGGAGCTTATGCTTCCCTGAAATTCTTCCTACTCGAAGAATACCCGACCTTGCATAGAAATTTTAGCAAGAGAACAATATGCAAGGAGGAATCTGGTGTGTTCCCAAACATCAACATTCATCTCTATCTATGCTAGGAATGACAGAGAGTGTCATCACATATAAGTCCATACATTCATAATAGGCTAATTGCTTGGCCAAGCATTAAAATTAAGTTGCAAGAACAAAAGATAGGTTTTGGATAAAGCAAAACCTATACATTGTGTGCTCCATTTCGACACCCATCCTAAAAGGTAACTTTCAACAACACAAGTATATTCCTTAGCAACTATCTACCCTCTAGCAGCATCTACCCTGAGGTGCTCTAGTCTACTTAGGTGTTTCTATTCTACTTAACAAATAGAATATTCTTAAACACATATCAATGGAAAAAGTAATTCAATCTACTTTATTCAACAACTTGAGAAATTCAGAAGGATAAATCTAGTGGTTCTATTCATATCATTATCTATTTTGTTCATACATTTAATTGTCACATGATTGCATTCCATTTCTTCTACCACTTCGTATTTAACATAGATCAATATAAATTATAGAAGAAAATGAATAAAATAAGTAACAAAAGGTGTGTCACATGTATGTGTATGTACGTAGAAAAAGGTATATGTGCATACACATATATGTGTCAACTTTAGTTAATATATTTGTGCATACATTCTAAAAAAAATACCATTATAATAGATTTTCTTTTGTTCAAATTATTTCTACAGATTGTCATATCAACTAACAATTATACAAGATGTAAATTTTCCTTTTCAAGAAAAAAGAAGAGTTCTATTTAAAATAGTTACTACATATTAGTACTCTATTTGTATCTCATTAACAATTTCAAGTTATCCAGCATAACATGTATTCAACCAAGGGTACTATCATTTTGTATATACATATATAAAGGTTAACGATTCTAGTATTGTTTTATGGAAGTAAAATAAAATGAACGGCATGCTTGTTGTTTTAAAAGAAATATAAATTCACAAATAAAGCTGGAACAATTTTATTATTGTTTGGGTTATGGAGAAACCCACTTTCATATTTTTGATAGTTATTAAACATATTCATGCCACTATCGTTCTAATAAATGACTAATAGTCAAACAACTATTTTTTTTATTATTAACAGTAATAATAGACAAACCTTTTATGAATGTCGATCATCAGCCTTCATTGTTTGACGGAAAAGCTGGAAAGACTCATTCATGGTAATCATTCTAAGGAATGATTTAAGTACCATTACAAGGAATGATAATGTGCATGCAAAAATATTGGTGAATACTAACATTACAAGCATCACTCATAAGCAACGATGATGATAAGTGTTCTGAAGAATGATTAATGCTCTGTTCTAATGGCACATGCTATTATACGATCTTAGCAATCGAGCCAACATAAATAAAGGTGGAATGATAAAATTGTTCAGCCATCATTCATTGTGAATGAGGTGACATGTTAAAGAACAACAATGACTTTCCATCATTCTATGAATGATTATTAAGACTCACACACCCATAACGCCATTTCAAATGAAATCAACAATATGAAGGAAATGCAAGTTTTGTGAATAAACTATTTTGGGAAATAAAAACAAATACAAAATCCATCGATTTACCTCTAATTTGTGGGCTTTTTCCTCAACTTTTTCCTCCTTCACAGCTGGGTCAATTCTCTTGCCTTATTTTTCCTCAATCCTCATTGCCATAGTTTGTCTTCTCCCTAATTTTCTTGCAAGTAATTTGTATTACTAAAACGCTAACTTGTCCTCCCTTACCTAATTGCTCCATTAAGGGATCATTTCACTTCATTATACCATCAATTAGCTTCCCACTATTGCATTTGAATATCTTATCCTTCAATTCGATTGTAGACCACTCTTCCATAATATCTTCTTTATGCCATTTTTAAAAAAAATATTTTCTTTACAATGTTATTTGAAATCAACAATAATGTTTGATAAATTTGATCCCATATTCTTTTTTTTATAAGGAATATATATATATATGTAAGCTTATCATTCAATCTAGCTAAACGATCCTACCTCAACCGTGTTCTCATCCTTCAACCTGTTTCTTGCATTTGCACACACTTGCACTTGCACAGTTCATCAATAACGTTCAATCATGATAAAGTATAAGATAGTTCAAAAGATCACATAGTCAAAAGATAATCAACTTCTTTCAAACATTTTCAAAATATCAAATTTATCATTCAACATATTGAATTTCCTCAATTGTTCAATTTAACATATTATAATTCAAAAGCAATAAAAATTTGGGATATGACAAATACATCTTTTTATGTTTAGATTATATTTGTGTGCTTGTTTTTGTTCCCCCGTGCTTGCATGTTTATGTTTGTGCTCTCTCATGGAGGATCCTCAATACCCTTGTAGGTACTTGGATACAGGAGGGAAAATCTTTCGTAAAACCTCTTTATGTGTTATCAATCTTCTATTTGTCATAAAATTTTCTTTTCACATTGAGGACGATGTAAAGCGTCAAGGCATTTAGGCCTCTTCCATGTTGGCCCAGAATTTTATTTTTCTTCATGTGCCCTTCTTCTCATTCCAATCTATTTGGGGGGTGATGATAGTTCATATAAGTTACTTGATATCTATATCTATCTACATGTATGATTAGTTCTGACCTTGAATACTTGGGTCCCCATATGCTTTCAACTTCTTTATATCTGCTCTTTTTCTTGATGCTTTGGATTATATGTGTTGTCCCTCGCATGATAACATTCCACATGAATACATATCACTATATATGTCATGACACAACATCTCTCTCTATATATCTTTCTTATCCTTAGAATGACTTATGCTCCTTTGTGTAGCACATATCATTCTAAGGGGAGGTAATCTTAAAAATATTGATGTCTTATAATCTCATTTTCTAGCTTGGAGGAAACCTGACTATACTTTTATTTTAGCTTGATCTCGTCGTCTAGCTTGGGGGCAACCTAACTAGACTTATCTTTTTTATGACGATCTTGCAACATAGTTTGTAGTAGCCACAATTCTATCAGCTTGTTGTATGGTCTCTATCATAACACAACTTGCTATCCATACCTATCAACATTGTCTTTATATATAATCAAGCTTATTACATATATTTTTTGCTTTTTCACCTAATGTGTTTGTCTATAGCTAACATGTTTGTGGTGAGATTGTAGTAAAATTTGTAGGATAAAAGACCCACTTCCTCTTTATGTCCTGGCTCAGCTTTTCAATTACATATACCAAATCAAAGACCTATTTCCTCTTCATCCTGGGTATATTCACTTCAACCTCTTTTCTCTCTACTTTACCTCACATCTGTTAGAATACATATGCTTGCTAAAGTGCGGGGAAAATGTAATATCAAAAATTGCATCCTATGCAATTTCACATTTCATAAACCACCCCTTTAATTAAATTCGATAATGCAATATCCCTTTTACCTAACCTTAATTTTTTCATTAACCCATCCAATTATGGTTGTTAAGGTGAATTTTCATTGTGGGCAGCTGCATGTTGTGCAGATATCTGCACATTGTGCGAATGTCTCAAAAAGATTCCTAACTATGTAGTTGTTTGGATATTACACTTCCTACCTACCCATGAAGTGTAACATCTCTGTAGCTTGCAATCACATCGAAATGGCTCTTTGCATGTGTCTATACTCCTAAATCCACATTTTTGGTCATTCATTCAATCTATCTCATTTTATCTTTCTCATTATCTCAATATTCTCCATTATTTTCTCAAGCTTTTGCGCTCCCTTTACCGTTTGCTTTGCATCCATGCTCTCTACACCAAGGATTCGACACTATTGGTATATCTTGTACAAGCTTGGAAATTGCATGCTCTTCCTTTCACATCTCTCACTTGCTAAAGGGAGGGAAATGATACTTTCCTTATTGCATTATTGTTTTACTTTGGTAGCATATTATTCTAACACGTCTATTTAATTATTTATCTCATCTATTATTTTATCTATCTTTATCCATTTGGCTATTTGTGGAGGTGGGAATACCTACACAGTGGTTTGACTATGGTAAGCCCCTAAAATAGCCCTAACCATTTTCTCGTTTCTATGTGTCCAACTATTGAATAGTGATAACTTTAAGAAAACCCCCCTCAATAAAAGATATAAATTCTAGGTAATCATTCACTTTTTTAGAAAAAATATTAATTTTTATTGGTGAATCTTTCCTCTTTTTTGAAAAAATATTAATTTTATTGGAAATTTTTTACATAACTAAAATTTTGTAGAAAATCTTGGTGATCTTGGAAAATAATAGGAAAATGCATAAATTATGATGGCAAATCCTTCCATTAAAAAAAATAATTCTCATGGAAAAGTAGGGGCTCGAGGATGGAAATCATTGATTGATTTAAGGCATAGACTCTATAATATTTAGTTGTCACCATTTATTTAAAATATAATCTACTAGCCCTCATTGTATTCCACAAGGTAAAATGGACCCATACTATGTAATGGTCATGGGGCTCGAAATTGCTTTTATTTTAGGCCCCATGAGCATCACAAAATACAAGTACACTTTACCTCACAAAATATAATGATGACTATTAAATTATATTTTAAATAATGGAAGCAACTAAATATTGAAAATATGGCCCTAAAGTAACTACTAATTATGATATAATATTGGTGAATTAATTTATATTTCTAGTATAACTTATAAAATCTCATCGAATCTAATCTAATCATGTATCAAATACTATGGAAAATTTTTGAGTTAAAAAGTTTAATAAAATAAATTCTTTGGTGATTTAAATAAGACTAAAATAAAATTTTGTAAAAATGTGGTGATTAAGGTCTCATTACAACTTGAACTATTAGCCAAATTTGGATTCCCAAATTTCAACTATTGGCCAATTGGTAAATCTTAGCTACTAAAAAATCATTGGTATTGAAGTTGTAGCTTTTCGGGAGGCTTCATTCTTGGACCTCTCATGAGTGTCTCCTTTCTTCCTTTATGTTCTATGTGAAACAATGAAAAAAAAGGTTATGTTATGAAATGGGTTCACCAAAATGATAATAGATAGAACTATTTTCCTTTATTTCATTAGGAAATGAGATCCCCACAAAGAATAGACTCACAACCCTTAGGTGAATCAACTCAATGTGAAAATCTACTGATTTCCTTATGCTTGGCGACGAGAGTACAAGGCTTAACAACACTTTTGGGAGAAAAACTAAAAATAGAAAATCAGCCTAATTATGCCAATTCAAACTTGCAATTGCAATATAAAGCTCAATGTTGATAGAAATAGAAAAATTCTTCTAGATCTAAGAAGGGTAGAATAATGTGTACCTATCACCAAAAAGCAGCTTCAAGAGGAAAACTAGGACTCATTATCCCATGGGCGAATGGGTCTTTTGTCAAGGTTTTCATAAATATTTTGGGAGACTCTAATACCAATCTATAGCTTCTATTTGATCTAGGTTTCAGTGTCAAAAAGTCAAAAATTAGATTTATAGGTGAGATTTTGTGATTTGACAACTTTGACAACTTTTTGCAACTTTGACAAATTTTTCAATCTTGCTCTTCAAGAAGTCTTCAATCCTCCTTCAACCTAAATCTACAACACACACAAAAGAGAAAAAATGTTTGTTTTTGGTGAATGGTGGTTTTCCCCGGTCAAGCCTCGTTTAGGTAATTAAACCTTGAATTGAAATAAAGAAAGAAAGAAGGAATGATGAATGAACAATGCTATGTTGCAACTCACCAAACCCTTGAATGAACCTTTGGAAATATATAACACTAATCTCAATCTTGCATGAAATAGATTCAATGGATGTGGATCTTGATGCTTGAAATATGTCTTTGAATACTTTAACTTGATCTTGAAACCTACATCACAATATTAGCTCCAAAATAAGGCATGATGCAAGAGGACTTTGACATGATGATTGGATCTTGAATGCTACAATAAATCACTGCTAATTTTTCTTTTGAATGCTCTTGATCACAATATTATCTTTAGGAATTCTCTCATCAAAATTCTTCTTGAAAATCTTAGACTTGATTTGATGAAATAACCTTGAAATTATAGGTATGTATCCTTGATTTCTTGAAATTCAAATATTACAAGCTAACATTGAAATATAGAATTGGGGACCTTAAAATACCACCAAAAACATAATTTAAATTTAGGTTCAAAGGCCTAGAGAGGACCTATTTTCCCATGGGTGAATGGGTCTCAGGTCCCTATTCCTGGAGCACACATTGCTCAAGGTAAAGTGTTATGTGTTGGCATTAATTATTATCGGGATTCCCCTTTGAAAAATGTAATAATTAGGCTTGTAGATGAATAATAGGGCTTATTAAGGCCTAATTAAGTCTAATTTAATTAGGAGGGCCCAAACAATGTGTGAAAAAGTAAAGGGATACATTTTTCTACACTACATTTAGCCCCCACTTTAGTGAGAGGATGACCTTGCAACAAACTCACACTAAAGTAGACAATCAAGAGAGGTCTAATTGTACAATTTTTGGAAGGATAAGATGAAAAAGGTCAAGGGGAATGATCAAGCCCCCAAAATCTAAGATCTCATGGAAAAACCAACAAAGGCACAAGGGGAAACATGTTTATGTTAACATATGTATGCAACAATGACAAGATACTCAATCATACAATACCAAAGACTCAAATAAAAAGAAAAGGGGTGGATCAAGCCTCGATTGTTTGTCCAACTCAATGTGGATCAAGCCTTAGTTGTTTTTCAAAAAAAATGTTTGTAATTGAAATCCACTATCCACTATACAAATAAAAATATGCTCACACGAACTAGTGCAGTCTGATATACACTAGTTGAGCTCCCAAAAAGTGACTAAGTGAGAAAGTCATGCCAGGTCTACAGGCTCTCACCGTACAATGAGAAAGTCACGTCAAGTCTATAGGCTCACATCATACTAACCATACTGAAGCTATACCTCTGATAACTTTGATAAGGTGCCACAAAAATATGAATTTTGAGCTTCATAAGGCTAGCAAGCTGCATTATGATAAGCACTTATGAACAAAAATGGCTCCACTAAGCAAGGTGTGTTATGCTTGGTGGCCATGCAAAAGGGTTGTAACTTAGAGCTTCACAAGTTTAGCAAGTTGCATTATGCTAAACACTTATGAAAAAAATGCAAATAGGATAAGACATGTTCAAAGGGATGTTGCTTAGTTCATGAAAGGTCTCATCATAGGGAACATTGTGCCTAATGCCTCTAAGAGAGGACAAGTCTAGGATAAAAGATTCACAACTTAGGGAATGCAATGCCTAGCATCGCCACTAAGAGGAATGTTGTATGCCAAGAAAGGTCACCCTCTTGGAGGACATCAAACCCAATGACACCACTAAGAAGAGGACACATTACGTGAAGTAAGAAGACCACACTATGAAACATAAGATATAGTAAAAAAAAATCAAAATGATAAATGTCAATGTATGCCCCCACTTTAAAGAAATTGCTAAACACCATGCTATGAGAAATTACTTTAAAGTAGAAAATTATAAACGATAAAGAAGACATGAGAGCTTACTTGGAAAGTCCTATCCTAAACATATGTTTCCAAATAAAGCTACGTGATGAAAAGGGGTTATCCCCAAATAAAATCACAAAATCACACATAAGGGATCCACGGATTTGGGGTCATCATATGTCTTTGCTACAATGTAATTATAGAGCTCAAAAACGTCATCATTCCTCAAATAACTCATGGAACGGAAAGAATGACACATAGAAAGCATAAATAAAGAAAATATTTTGGGTCAACATGGAAGAGACCTAGATGTCTTAACACCTTGCATCATCTCCAAAAGGAAAACACAAGACAAAAGAAAGAAAAGATAAAGGATTTATGACATATAGAAGAATGTAGGTACAAATAGAGGAATGAACATAAAGATATGCCAAACAAAACAATACGGTGGATCACATTATGCACATGCAATCACACAAAGAACATGAAAAGAAAATAAAGACAAGACTAAAAAGGCACATGCGATTCAACCTATAGCAGGTCATCTGCATCACAATATTGTTCATCATATATAGAAGGCAAACAACTATCCAAAGGGACAATGTCGAGTGTGAAACTAGGACAACCACCAAGTTTAGCATGCGGTGAATCACTCTGTGTAGGAGGATCATCATGGTTGTTATCATTTAAGCTCATGGAAGAGGAAACCAATAAATTTAACTCATTATGTACTTCCTTATCAATTTAGTAATCTCATTGTCATCATCCAAGTTAATCACAACACGAGCTCTAATGATAATATCCATGAAAGGTACTTGTTCTTATTGTGTTTGAGATATAGGACTTTCTTGTTATAGTGAAGGTGAAGAATCATAATGCATTGCTTGAGGTATTGTTTGATATTGATTTGTTGGTTCATGTTTTTTTTATATCATATGAGCAATAGCATGATGTCTACGCCTACGCTCTCTAGCATTTTGGTTTCTTTTTGTTCGGTTTTGAAGTTGCAATTGTGTAGGAGAGGGTTTATCAACCATAGGTCTTTTTTATTCCCGCAAGGGAGGAATGAAAGGAACCATGGGAGGTTTTTCAACCACTTTCTCTTTAAATTTATAAACTTTTTTATTTATTTTAGGAGGCACAACAAGACTTATTTGATTATCTTGTGGTCTCTTATAGGAAATAGGTGAAGGATTCAAGTCATTGGTTGGTCTTGGCTACTTGGAGGGTATTTTGGTTCAATCATGGTTTCATCAAGAATAGGAGGCTCAATTGTGGGTTGAGGCATAATAGTAAGGGATAATTCTCTTGTGTTTTGCCTTGAATTTTGATAAGATTTGAAAAAGAAGTCTTCACGAGTGCTAATAGGTTCCATAGGTTCGAACCAAAAGAAGTCCAATGAGAAATTCCCACAGGAAGACACAAGATTAAATCCACTATGGTTCACAGTAAAGATCTCAATTCCAAATGGAAAATTTAAGCATTTATGCATTACCGACAGGACAACTTTCATGGAGCAAGCCATGGGTAGCCTAACTTCACATGAAATTGATCTGATGATAGGATGATGGAGAATGAGAATGAGATGGATTTCATGGAGTGAATGGGTAGCATTTTTTTTGGTTTTCAAGTTGTGATTGTGTAGGAGAGGTTTTATCAACCATAGGTCTATTTTCTTACCGCAAGGGAGGAACAAAAGGAACCATGGGATGTTGTTCAACCACTTTCTCTTTAACTTTATAAACTTGTTTAAATTTAGGAGGCACAATGTGACTTATTTGGTTATCTCATGGTCTCTTATATGAAATAGGTGAAGGATTCAATTCATAGGATTGTCTTGGTTACTTGGAAGGGCTTTTGGTTCAATCATGGTTTCATCAAGGATAGGAGGCTCAATCGTGGGTTGAGGTATATTGGTAAGGGATAATTATGTTTTGTGTTTTGCCTTAAATTTTTTATAGGGTTTGAAAAATAAGTCTTCATGAGGCCTAATGGGTTCCATAGGTTCGGGCCAAAATAAATCCAATGATAAATTCCCATGGGAAGACACAGGATTAAATCCACTATGGTTCAAGTAAAGATCTTAGTGCCAAATGAAAACTTTAATCATTTATGCACTACCAACGGGACATCTTTCATGGAGTGAAGCCATGGGTAGCCTAACTTCACATGAAATTGGTCTGATGATGGGATGATGGAGAATGAAACACTTAATTTTTTTGGTCCAACTTTTAGAGGAAGAGTTATCGAATCTATCA
Organism: Sequoia sempervirens; assembly: GCA_007258455.2. Lineage (NCBI taxonomy): Eukaryota > Viridiplantae > Streptophyta > Pinopsida > Cupressales > Cupressaceae > Sequoia > Sequoia sempervirens. The sequence goes on along the minus strand of VDFB02000013.1, from coordinate 166,263,315 downwards.
TAGGGCAAGAAAAATGATTATGCATTTTGATCCATACTTTCGATTGTTCATAAGTATCTTGATAAAGCTCATGCACAAATAAGAATTCTTCAATGATCATATTCACTACACGAATGGGATCAATTAATATCCCATTAGTAGGCTTGTCATTGATTCTTCCAACTATGTAAAGATGACCATCGGGTACATGTTTGATCATGTCATATTGTGAGAAAGCAATGTCAAGGGAAATTTTGGTTTGGCCCTTACGATGTTGAACTTCAATGATTCCAACCATCTTATCTATAGGATTTTCCTCATTATCTTTCATCTTATCATCATCTATGTCAAAATTAATCACATCATTCTTAGTTTCACTAGCTTTGATAAAGGAGATGTTATGATTTGGCATAGGATTGGTAAAGATTTGTAAATTTTGGTTAGGAGGGGCCACAAACTTATTACCTTGATAATTAATATGACCAATTTGAATGTGATTAGAATTAATGAGGTCTTGCACAATATGTTTAACACACTTACAATGTTTTGTATCAATGTCCATTTTGTCAGTGATAATGGCAAAAGGCATTTTTTCTATAGTTTGGAGGTAAAGGTTTAGTAGGATCAGGAGCTCTAACATGAGGTAAGGAAATTAGGTTCTTGTTTAAGAGTTGCAACATGGTGTTATGAAGGGTATTAGGTAGAGGGGTAAATTGTCTATTTCTCTCTCCAAATGTGTATTGATTTGTCATCTTTATAGCAGCCATTTGGGTGTCAACATGTTGAGTTGATTGAGGGGGATTAAATTGTAAAAATACCTTATTTTGTTTCTTGAATGGTTGGTAGTTATTTTGAGGAATAGATTCAAATTTTTCAGGATGGCTAGAGGGAGTTTTCACTTCACGACTACTAACCAAATTCTGGAAATCACAAAGGGCAGTACACAATTATGTGAAGGAGGGAAATTTCATCATCCCAATCTTATCTTGAAGTTTATTTTGCAAATTCTCAATAATCATTTGTTGAAGATCATGATCGAGAATCTTAATATTTATTTGTGAATAAAGCAATTGATAATGGGTGATAAATTCGGTGACCTTTTCATCATCCTTTTGCTTGCATCTCATTAAATCTACTAGGGTCATTTTAGGACCCATGTGCACTTGGAAATGATTAAGAAAGGCATCAATAAGTTTATTAAATGAACATATTGAGTTATTTGGTAAGGAACAAAACCATTCCAAGGTAGTTTCTTTCAAGGATCTAGGGAAGAGCTTAGGCAAGAGTTTGTCCTCAAAAATGAAGTCACTACATAAGGTTGTGTATGTGGAAACATGGCTAACAGGATCTCCTTTCCCACCATATTTCTCAAATATAGTAATCTCTATACCTTGTGGTATTTATATTCTCAATATCTCCAAGGATAAGGGGTTTCTTTTGACATATTGTGAAGGTTGGCCATTTTTATTTTGATTCAATGTAGAAGTTTATTGTTGAAGGGATGAAACACTTTGCAAGAGTTGGTTAAGGATGAGATCATTGTTTGTGTTGTGAGATGGAAGTAAATAAGGTGGAGGTGTGTATGTGTTCAAAGGACAAGTGAATTGTAAATTTGTGAGGGGAGATGGGTGAGAAGATATGAGATTTGAATGCACAAAGCTAGAGGGATTCCCAATGGAAACACCTAATGTAGTATGGATAGTGCTAGTAGGTTGTATGGTTGTAGTAACAGTTGGATTAGTGTATGTCAAAATAGAGGTCATGGTTGTGGAAGGAGGAATTGAATTTCCACCTTGACTTGGAGTATATCCCAAAGCTTGAGCACAACTAGTCATTGTAAGGACGTGGTTGGTAATGATGTGATTTAAGCTATGTGCATCTTCGATTCCTAATTCATTATCAATTGTTCTCCTCATGTTATCTATGATAGGAACTATAGTACCAGCAATGTATTCAAAACTCACAAATTTTTGCAATTTCTTTAACTCTTCATCCATTCTTATTAGGTTCTCTTGAGGGAAATTAGCAACCATTGATTCAACATTATTTGCATTAGTTGTTGGTAAGGAGGTCATAGGAAATGAAGTATCAATGTTATGGTCCATAATGGGTTGACTAGTGTCAACACTATGAGTGAAAGGGTTGGAAAACCCAAGATTCACAGTTAGTGATGTATCATGAGATGGCATGAGTCTCGAACTATGTCTCATGATAGTATTGGAAATAAGACACTGGGTTGTGAAGCTCATACAAGTTTCACAAACCTAATGTGCACCCAAAATGGATAATAAGCAAAATGTAATCAAACACCCTAGAATATAATGTGCAATGCAAGTATGTAAAAGTAATTTCCGAATTTTAAACAAGATAACTTTTTGATTATTCTATGCAAAAACCTATATATGATGCAATTTTGAATTCAAACAATGCACTAAATTTGAAAAGTTAACCTTAAAGTAAATGATTTTAAAAAACATAAATTATGGAAACTAAAACAAGAAATTGAATGCGAGAACACAAAATGAAAAAAGAAGGTTTTTGATGCTCAAAAATTCATAAAAAGTCTTGATCAAGGACTCATTCTCCCATGGGAAAATGGGTCTTGCTTTAGGGTTTTTAAAAATTAATTTATAGATTTTTGAGTTTGTGTTTATGTTTTCAGATTTTGGGTGCAAACAGGTGGTTATAGTTTTAGATTTCTGGAAAATCAAATTTAATGCAAGTACAAAATTTTGCTAAATGACAAGCAAAAATACCTAATTTGAGATGCAATTTTGATTCAATTTTCTGATATAAATGAATGATCAAAATTACTAAAAATTACTAAAAATTTTGAATTTTCTAGATTTTAAAGAATGCAAAAATGCAAACTTAAAACCCTAAATGAAATGCAAACTAATGCAAGAAAACGACCCTAAATGAGATTCAAATCAATGCAATGTAATGCAAAGTAATGCAAATTCAAAATCTAGGGCCAAAATGGACTCCAAAATCAAAAAGTTATGATGTTCAAAAGTCAGGTTCACCAAAATGAAACAAAGAAAAATAGGTTATTTTTATGAAAGGGGTTCACCAAAATGATAATAGATAGACCTATTTTCCTTTATTTCATTAAGAAATGAGATCCCCACAAATAATTGACTAAAAACCCTTAGATGAATCAACTCAATGTGAGAATCTACTGATCTTCTTATGCTTGAGGATAGGGGTAAAAGGCTAAACAACACTTTTGGGAGAAAAAATAATAATAGAAAATCAACCTAATTATGCTAATGCAAACTTGCAATAGCAATATAAAGCTCAATATTGATAGAAATAGAAAACTTCTTGCAGATCTGAGAAGGGAAAAATAATGTGTACCTGTCACCAAAAGGTAGTTTCAGGAGGCAAATTGGGCACCCATGGACGAATGGGTCTTTTGTCAAGGTTTATAGAAATCTTTCAAGAGCCTTTGATTCTAGTTTGTAGTTTCTATTCTATCTAAGTTTTAGTTTCAGAAGGTCAAAAATCAATTATGTAGGTGAGATTATGTGATTTGACAACTTTGACAACTTTTCCAATCTTTCTCTTCAAGAGGTCTTCAATCCTTCTTCAACCTAAATCTACAACACACACAAGAGATAAAATTGTTTGTTTTTAGTGAATGGGGGTTTTCCTTGGTCAAACCCCATTTGGGTAATTAAACCTTGAATTAAAATAAAGCATGAAAGAAGGAATGATGAATGAACAATGTTATGTTACAACTTACCAAACCCTTGAATAAACCTTTGGAAATCTATAATATTGATCTTGATCTTGCATTAAATGGCTTCAATGGATGTGGATCTTGATGCTTGAGATATGGCTGAATACTTTGACTTGATCTTGAAACCTACATCACAATGTTAGCTCCAAAAACATGCATGATGCAAGAAGAATTTGACATGATGATTAGATCTTGAATGTTGCAATAAATCACTGATAATTATGCTCTTGAATGCTCTTTATCACAATATTATCTTTAGGAATGCTCTTTATCACAATATTAGCTTTAGGAATGCTCTCATCAAAATGCTTCTTGCAAATTTTAGACTTGATTTGATAAAATAACCTTGTATTTATAGGTATGTATCCTTAATTTCCCTAAATTCAAACATTTCAGGCCAACATTGAAATATAGATTTGGGGACCTTAAAATACCACCCAAAAAATGATTTAAATTTAGGTTCAAAGGCCTAGGGAGGACCCATTCACCCATGGAAAATGGGTCCCAGGTCCCTATTCCTAGAACACACATTGCTCAAGGTAAAGTGTTGTGTCTTGGCATTAATTATTGTTGAGATTACCCTTCAAAAAATGTAATTTAATTAGGGCTTATTAAGGCCTAATTAAGTCCAATTTAATTAGGAAGGTCCAAAAAATGTGTGAAAATGTAAAGGGATACATTTTTCTACACTACACTATCATCTCATTTAGTTTATGTTCATTTATGTTATTATTTTCATTTCTATAATTTTATTATTTTAGTACTTTATTGATATTTTAGTTATCAAATTTGTCAGTAGGTTCTTTATGATTACCTATGATAAACCCAGTTTTCATCTATATGAGACTATAGTGCACCATGGGGACATCCCTACGCCACACTATTTTCCTTGGCTAAGAGCTTACTAGTTTGTCTACAAAACCTCTAAAACCCACTCTTTCAATTTTTGAAACTCACTTATTTTTATTTTTGCATAAAGTATAAATAAAATCCTTTGTCTTCTCATCTCGTCATCTAAGCTTTGATCCCTAAGGTAGACAAGGAACATTCGCCCTTTGAGATCATGTCATTTTGAGTGTCAAAATTCACCCTCTACATTAACTAACTTATATTTGATAATCATGAAGAGTTGTACATAAGTGTGTAAAAGATGGATACTTCATCAATAAAATCTTATCTTGAATGTTAGGTTGCAATTTTCCTATAAACACCCTTTGAATTTTAGTGTCAGAAAGACTATAAGAGATTTGCAAGTAAAGAGATTGGTATTGTCTTATAAAAAAAATTATCTTTTCCTTAGGTCCTTGTTTACAATGGACTAATTCTATTAATTTCAATTGAGGGCCAATTTTTACTTGAAAATGTTGAAGAAATGCACTAACAAGTTGTGTAAAAGAGGTTATTGAGTTGTTTGGAAATGAGAAAAACCATTCCAAGGCCATGTCTTTTAATGTTCTAGGGAAGCATTTTCTAAGATTGCATCTTCAAAAATTAAATCACTACATAACATGATAAAAGCTAACACATACTTGTTAGGATCTCCCTTAACATTATACTTTTCAAATTGGGGTATTTCAATATTTGGAAATATTGGTGTTTTGAGAATGGAAAACAATAAAGGATTATGTGTAAGGTATTGTGGAGGTTTACCATTTTTATTTTTATTTAAGTTTGAATTTTTTTGTTGAAGTGATGCCATATTTTGTAACAATTGATTTACAATTGGATCATTGGGTGACATGTTTTGAGAGTTTTTTGAGTATGGTGAACTTGTATGAGTGACTAGTGGGTTACTATGTTGCATGTTTATGAGAGGTGAAAAACATGGTGATGTTATTAGTGAGGTGAAAAACTATAAGTATTTGCATTAGGAGGCCCTAATATTGGATTTAGACCATTGGTATATTGTATTGTTGAGTCTATGGTTGGAGGTGTGAATGTGGGAATAGAAGGCATGGTTGTGGGGGAGGAAACTTATTTTCCTACTTGGTTTTGAGCATTGGTGAATGTTTGAGCGTAACTAGATGTCATAGGTATGTTAATGTCTACTGCATGAGATAGACTATGTAATACTTCTATTCCTTGAGAATAATTTATTAACTTCCTAAGTTTTTTCACAATAGGAACTGTCTCTCTAGCTAAAGGTTCAATACTTAGGAAATATTGAAGACCTAAATCCTTATTCATTTTTTTACTTTTTCTTTAGAAACATGGGCAATAGTAGCCTCCAATTCCACATAAATTTTGGATTGCAAGGAATTCATAGGTAATGTGTGATTAGAAAGAGAATCCAAAATGGATTTGGTAGAGGCAATACCTTGTGTGAAATATTTATGGGACTTAGGCTTCACATTGAATGTGATTATAGCGTGGGAGGCCATAAGTGAAACTTCATCTCACATTGGTATTAGTAGTAGGAAACTAGGTCATGAAACTTATATGAGATTTAAAACACTTGAGTAAGCCTACTATAAAAAGAAAGCACAAGACAAGCACAACAAATGAGATAGTTTGAAAAAATAGAAGGTAGAATCACCCAGAGAATACATAAATAGACCTATGATCCAAATCTGAGTGAAATTTGATAGTTCAAGGGCATGATGCACCCTAGACCAGCAAGGTGTTTTTGCTAAATTCAAATTTTGGATGTGCACTATATTGTTTGAATGTCCTATATTGAAACTGTTCAGGTCTAAGATTTTGTAGTTTTTCATAAATACACCAAATTGTAAATATGCTATGTGTAATACAACAATGCATGCAACTTCCAGAATTCCCAAGCAATAAATGTGATTCAAAATAAAAAATTTAGATTGTAAACCATAAAAAAAAATTGATCCTAACTTGACAAATTTGGAAATGTAAAACTTTTCTATCTTTTTTCCACAAAAAAAATGTAATTGTTCACTTTTTCACTATATAAACAAGTCTAAATGATCCCTTTAAACACTTTTAGATGTTATTTTCTGATTTTATATGACCTAATTTAGATTTATCAATACAAGAAAAAACTATATTCACTTTGAAATAACTGAAATTAACCCTATTTGTCTTATGAATGTAAAATGCAATACATTTTTTCACTTTTTCAATGGTTTTTATGGTGAATATGAATGCACAAATGATGAATGCAAATAACCTAAGATCATACTTAGATTTTAAAATGATATGCTTCATATTTCAAGAGATTTAGAGTGTAAGAAAAAATCAGGTTCACCAAAACGTTTGATTGGGAAAAGTGATCTAGGTCCTAAATCATACTTCTCCCAATGTGGGATATTAAGGATTAGAAATGATCTCAAATCTAGATGACTACAAACCTCAATGGAAGAGTCAAAATAGTGGATTAGGGTTCCAATCCTTGTTATATGGGGGGTTTGAGTGATGTAAATGGATTATTAATTGATTGAAATCTAAGATGCAATGTTGTTCCTGGGTTACCTATGCAAATGTAGTAAATTGTTATGATTTTTGAGAAATATGCAACAGAAAGTCAAAAACAAAATTAAAAAACATAGAGAGAAAACACAAAGGAATATGACCTAGAAATTTGGTGTTAAATTAGTTGGTCAGGTGCATGATTCACCCTATACTGGGCTCCTAATTTTTTGAATCTCAAATCACAATCTTGAAGCCTTAGGCCTGTAGGTCTTGTTCCCCTGGAGTCACTATCAGAACTTCGTCTGTTGATGTGAAAATCTAGTTTTTGTGTCTTGTAAACTTCTAGGCCTTGAATGTATGAATGAGTATTTAGTCTTCTATATTCCTCCACTTTGCTTCAGATTTGAGAACTTACACACATGAAAAAGGGGAAAGGTTTGTGTCATATAGGGGCTTTCCTAAGTCAAACCCCATTTTGGTATTTCTACCTCCACAATGGCTATGATGATGTATAAAGAGAGTTTACCCTTGGTTGGGAAGAGGCCAAATGATAAAAAAGTAATTAATTGACCAATTATATAACTCACCACTCAGATCAACATGATGGATTGAAGTCATGTATTCATCACCTCCAAGGAAATTTTGATTACTTGATTAAAGTATTGAAAGTGTTAGTACTCACAAAACAAATGATCATAAAACATGAAAAAAATATTGGAACAAATTTTCCATTGTGCCAAAAGATTGACCTATTAATGCCTAATACAAATGCTAGAGATAAATAGATCCACGAGAGGCAGTTAGTCCATGTCTCGAATCTAAAGGGAGATGTTGGTGATTAGTCCAACAATCCCCCCTTGGCATCACCCAAGGGGATTCGAACCTATGACCACAACTTTGATACCATTTTTTGGAACACATTTGTCATTGTGCCAAAAGATTGGCATGTTGACACCCAATACAAACACCAGAGATAAACAGATCCATAAGAAGTGGTTAATCCATGTCCTGAATCCAAAGGGAGACATTGATGATTAGTCCAACACAAACTTACATAAAAACATGATGAATGATTGACATGATGCTTGATAAAAATAAATATTACGGTAATGCTAATAATTCTACTCTTGACTACTCCTGATTTCTTAATAATATTTTCATTTGCTTTTCAAAACATGTTAGGATTGAAATGATGAAAATGACTAGTATTTATATGAAATTCTTCTAATTTCCCAAAAAACAAATACTGATAGCAAACAAATGATTTTTTAAATTAAAATAATGAAATACCGACACCTGGATATCTAAAAAGGAGCCAAAAAGAGGTGGTCTAGGGCATGGGGCATCTTAGACTAGACCCATCCTTTTAAGGGCCCAAAGTTTCAAGGGAAAATATTAAATGCTCATTTTCATTTTCCATTGTTTTATTTTCCAAATATGTATAAAACATGAAATTAAATGCATAATTAGGTCTAAGCATATAGGAGGAGCTAAACCTAATGTGAAATTGTCAAGGGTGACATTTTTTGATGCTATATGCGGCTACACATTTATGAGGGGTTCTCACACATTTGTAAGCAACCAATGGGATATTTTATGAGGTAGAAGAACATGGTGACTTGTTCATCCTCACACATGTGTGAGGTTATGGACACTTGCCACATGATGGCAAGTTTGTGGATTTGGAAGAATTTTTAATTGGAGAAAATGTTAATAATGATTAGGATGGATTTAATTAATTAATTAATAGCTTGGTTCAAAATAATTTTTGAGTGGGGGCTAAGATTAGATTAATTAAATTAATAAACCTTTAGATGAAAGGGGAAAACATAAAAAATATGGCATATGGAAAAATCACCACCAGCAATTCACCGATGGAAAATTCACCGCCAACAATTCACCGTGGGAAAATTCATCGCCATGACAATTCATCGCGTGAAAAAATAATTGCATAAATTTTTGGCGGATAATTTTCCATGATGGTGAATTGCTAGTGGTGGTGAATTGTTGACGGTGAATTGTTGGTGCTGAATTTTCCTAGAGCCTAAAAATATATATCAAATTTAATTAATTACGAGAATAAGTGATGATTAATTAAATAATTAATTATTTAATTAATTAAATAATTAATTATTTAATTAATTATGGTCTGAATGAGAACATAGTGGATTATGGCTAATAATTAATTAAATATTAATTTAATTAATCATGTGATGTGGTTGAATTCAGGGTGTTTATAGGTGTTATATGACACAAAAGAGAAATAAATAAAAAATGATGTGTCTACTAATGAAATTCTCTCTGAGGTGTCAATATATAAGGAATTTGGTCTTCTCTCAACATCTTCTCAATGGCATTAGTCTTGGTAGAAGAATCACAAGAGGTTGTTTTAGGTATTGAAATGCTAATCCATAAATCACCTATCTTGAAACAAGTATATCAATAGAACAATGAGACACCACCATAGGTATCCTCAATAAATATATAAATAATTTTATTTGGTCCTATGTAGATATTCAAAATTTAGTCCTTCACTTTTTGTAAACCATTCATTGGTGCATTCAAATGTTAAACCACTAAAACAAAAATTTCATAAGATGGATCCACAAGTTGTACTCTAACTCAAAGTAGGGCTTAAGAAGCTATTAGAGGTTAGCTTTATTAGACCCACTAATTATCTATAATGGAATCATTGTCCCTATTAGTAAAAAGTAAAAGGAATCAAAGTTTGCACATACTTCAAAGATATCAACAAAGCATGTCCCAAAAAACAAAAAATCTTCCAAACATAGACATGATCATTGATCTTACCCCATGATATGAAATTTTGTCCCTTATGGATATATATTTGAGATATAGTTAGATTTAGATTTATGTTGAATATCAACACAAAATAGTTGTTAGCACTCCTTAGGGCACCTTTTATTCTTAGGTCATGCCATTTGGGCTTAAAAATACAGGGAGCTACTTATAAAAGAGAAAAGGTCATATTTCATGATATGTTGTATCACATTGTGGAATAATATGTAAATAATATATTGGCAAAGTAAAAAACACAAGGTCACCCAAAGATTCTTGAGAATATATTTTAATATTTGATAGAATATAAGTTACACCTCAATCCTAATAAAAATGTCTTTGGTGTCACATTTGGGAAACTTCTAAGCTTAATTGTCTCTTAGTGAGGTATAAAATTTGATCCCACCAAGGTCATCACTATCTTAGAGATTCCACCTCCATAAAATCTCAAAAAATAGTGAATTATTTAGGGAAAAAAAATAGGCTATTAGAAGGTTTAATGCATAGCTAGCAAGCAAGTTTCATTCATTTTCATAGCTCCTAAAGAAATTAATGATTTTCAATGGGATGAATCTTGTCAATAGTTGCTCAATAAAATCAAAGAGTATATTGCATCACTATTGATGCTCATACCACCAATCCTAGGAAAACCATTACTAATTTATATATCTACATCATCGGCCTCCTTGGGTGTATTCCTAGCACACCATGATTTAGAGGTTTGTGAAAGGGTTTTCTACTACATCAACATGACATTATTAGTTCATGATATTAGCTATACACCGATGGAACATGCATTTTTATCTTTAATTTTCATATATCTAAAACTATGACACTATATGCTAAGTCATAAGATCAATCTCATCTCTAGAATTGACCCTCTAAAATATCTTCTTTAAAAATTCTCTTGTAGGTTGCTTAGAAAAATGGGTCAGGTTGCTCAATTAATTTTATATAAAATATATAAATAAATAAACAATCAAATGACAAGTCAAGAAAAATCAACTTGTAAATACACTTATCATGGATAATTATCCTCTCATTGTGGACTTTCCTAATGATTATATCTTCAATCTATATGATACATACTCCTAAAAATTATATTTTGATGGTTCATGTGCCCACAAAGGGTTTTTCATAGGAATAATTTTCATCACTCCTTAAGAAAATTTAATTTGTAAATCTTTTAGATTTTTTTTCCCATGCACAAACAATATCACAAAAAATTAGTCCCTCATTAATGGTCTCAAAATAGCAATCCAATGGAACAACTAACATCTCTTGGTTTATGGGGATTCATAGCTAATAATAATCCAAGTCAATAATGAATACAAGACAAAATATGGGAATCTAATTGCTTACAAAAAGATGGTAGACAGTTTTAAGGAATACTTCACCTCCATCCAATTTGAGTATGTACCTAGAATCAACAACAAAGTAGTAGATGTCCTAAAAAGCATAAAATCTCTCTTGTAATGGCACAAGATAGTACTCATTGTGAATTCTTGGTTAAAAACTTGTTGGTCCATGCATATAATGCCCCTAATATGAAACTTATTTGTGAACTTGGTCTCAACAAGCCTTGGTTTCAATATATATACTTACCTCTATGAAAACATCCTTCTAGAAAACATATCCAAAAAACAATACAAAACATTTATTTGGAATGTTCAACTTGTTTCACCATCCTTATCAACAAACTATATTGAAGGATATTCAATTATTTTTTACTTGTATTCCTTAGCCTAGATGAGGCTTCTCTCACAATTAAAGAGGTTCACGATGGTATTTGTGGTGCATACAATAGTGGCATGGTCATATCCAAAAATCTCTCAAGAACATGCTACTATTGGCCCAAACTAGAATAAGATGTCTATCAACATGTAAAGAAATTTTTAGACCACAAACAACATGGAGATCTAATTCACACACCATCACAGGAGTTGCAACCCATCACTACTCCTTGGCCCTTTTCATAGTGGTGTCTCAATCTCATTGGTAGGATTCATATATCTTCCTCCAATGGTCAAAAGTTTATCATCACTAGTATTGAGTACTTCACTAAGCAGGATGACACATTCACCCTTACATACCACTAGCCAACTACCTCCAAGTTCATCTTCCTCTACATATCTACCACTAGGACATCCCTTCCACCATTGACATTGACAATGGTAATCCATTAAAAAATAATAAAGTTCACACTCTTTGTGACCACTTTCACATCCAAAGCTACTGGTCTACCCCATATTACTCACAAGGTAATGATCAACTAGACAAATCTAATAAAACCCTCTTAAAAATCCTCAAAAATAGTCAATGATGCTAGTCATGATTGATATCTACAACTTAATATTACCCTTTAAAAATCCTATCACACTAGTATTTTCACACCAACTAGTGCAACTCCCTATTTACTCATCTTTGTCTTTGAAACCATCTTACCTATCAAGAATGAAATTCCAACATTGCATTTTTACTTATGCAATCTCATTAATGATGAGGAGTGTCAAGTTGCATATTACATGAGCTATAAAGTCTTGATGAGTGGCACCTCAATATTCTTGACCATAAGCGGTCATACTATAATCATATCCATCATATATACAATAAGAAAATAAGTCCATGAGTTTGAGATGGGCGATCTTGTGCTCAAGGAAAACTAAAATATCTATAGGACAAAGATACAAATGGTAAATTTGAGCCTAATTAGTTAGGCCCATATGTCATAATTGGTAAATATGATTTAGGAGCATATCAATTAGCTACCTTTGAGGGTGAAGAACTCGATGATTCTATCAGCATCATTCACCTCAAGATACATGCCTAATATGAGGAATATCCTAATAGAAAATATAAAATTATTTTAAAATAATGAAAAATTAAAAAATTAAAATAATAAAGAAAAAATCAACCTCTAATGAAAACCACTTTTGGTGGTGCCTTGGACAAGTACAATATTGAAAACCTACTTGTAGGTGCCATGCGTAATAAACCAACTCTGTCATATTTTAGGTCCTCATCTACAACCAATCCATGGGTCTATTTCTTCCCATTGTCCATTTATTCCCATCATAGTAGCCCACTCTTTCATTCATAACATCACATGCCTTGTTTTACACTAGGGAAAATAATTACTTCCTACTTTAGAATAAATCTTGACATGTCTTCTTGCTCACTTAGTGATCTGGATGTCTTCCATAATAAATGATTTTCATGCATTTTCCAAAAAAAAAAAAAAACATATTTTTAATTCCCATCAATTTTATCTCACACAACAATACTTGTTTCATACCTGTAAAATACACACTTGAAATATTGCACTTTTAATGTCAAATCAAGAACACAAATCAAATTTGATAATATACAATTGTCACACCATTTTTCATCATGAGTTTTTTTATTTTTTCTATCAGTTTCTTTTGTAGAATGAATCCTTCCCCAAATCAAGCATAATCCTTATTCATTTTTCCTATTATCACCTTAGAAAGATGTAATACTATTGTATGTCTTTTTACAATTGACATTTTGTTTCTTTGATTTCTTTATTTGATCTTTTGATTTGTCTTTTTGATCTTTTGATAAAAAATTGACCCATATTATGCCTACCAATGGTTGGCATGATCATTGTATATCATGGTGTGCTTTGAATAGTTGGCCTATTGTTTTTATGTCCTATGTTTGTTTGTTGTTCTCTTACATTACCTACCAAGGACTATAATCTTGAGATGTGATGGGAACTCCTCTTTTTATTTGATGGTTATCTCACCATGTACCTTCTAAGAATCATTAAATGCCTTGCAAATGTTGAGGCACCATATTGTTTATGACTATTTTGTGATTTTGTTGATGCATTGGATACACTATCATCTCGTTCCTCTATACCCTAGTGCATAACATCCATTGCTATATCAAAATAAGGTTGCTCTCCATTTTTCAACATAATGAAGCATTCCAAAATACCCATTCCATCATAATAAAATATATCTTCCTCATTTTTCATTTCCGTTCACTTTTCTTACATCCATTATCTATATCACATTTTTCCATCCATCTCATTTTTTTGAATATGTCTCTTTATTTATCTTCTATTTTCCCATTTGAATTTTTCTTCACATCATTCTTCTTTCATGAGCTCATTTGTGTACTTTTACACTAACGACCTCTTAAGGGGGCATCATCATCGTACCATCCAATCTTTCATCATTTCCTCCACATGACTAGGACATATTATGATTTTCTTCATACCTTCTAATCCATTTCTTCTTAGATACTTTTCTTTTCTTTGAAATAATGTTACTTTTAACATCATCTCAAATAGGGGGAAAATGTAGAAACTAAAATATATTTTTCTTTTCTATTATTATTATCAACTTATATTATCATTTCATTATTTATTTATCGCCCAACACACTTAGTATATAATTATTTAATTAAATAATTCTTATGATTTAATTAAATTGAGTTATTCATTCAATTCATAAATTAAATCCATTTATTATCTATTATTGTTGGAGTATATAGGTAATCACCTAAATAATTAATTAATTATTAGGCCCCTTTTAGTTTATTCACTTAAGCTAAACTTAAGAATTATTTTTTATTGTTAGATTGACCTAATTATAGATCATGTTATCTCATTGAATAGGATGAGGACACTTGTCATAGTATAACCTAATCATCACCTAGGGTTTGATCTAGGGTTTCTTTATCCTTTTTATAAGGATTGATCATTCATTCAAGTTAGTGCATCAATACAATTCTAAGGTTGCATAGAAAATCTATCTTTGTTTTCTCTCTATTGATAGGTAATTTCTAGGAGTTGTAGGGTTCATCATCAACTCTAGCATGGTATTAGAGAATCAGATGATCTATATCCTCCTATTCAAATTTTGAGAGATCCATCCTTGAGCAAAAAAATGATGCATCTTGGAGAAAAATGGACCTTTCCATTGCGTTCAAACTGTCCAAAAACCTAAGGATTGATTATTTCTTACAAAAATCCAAGCAATTGAAACTTTGGGTGATTTTTTAGGGCTTAGGAATCAAAGTAAAAAATATATATACAATTGTATGTAATTCGTACAGTCGTACAGTTTCACACCTGGTTATATGTACCATATGTATGTTGTCATACATCTCTACATCAAATCTACAAAAAAAATCAATGCCTACACAACAATTTTATCATTCTGCATATTTTTTACGTGACATGTACATTTGTTGATGTAGGTTTTAAATTTTATAGCAATGTACAATTTTTTGACAAGGTGATGTCATTTTTATGGCAATTGACACAATTTGGAAATATTTAAAATATTTTGGTAGAATACTCCTCTACCTACACCTATTGATGGTTGTCACTCCAATGTCAATGAGTCATCACTCTCCCATCACCGCATTTCAACCTTAGCCCATTTTGCTGCTCCTCCAAACCCTCAAGCCTCAATTGTCATTCTATTGGGAACTAGGGGCTATACACTTGACCACTCACCCAATGCCACAACCCCCATCAAGTTCATATTAGTTCCCAAGGGATAGTGGTTGAGCCCCTTTCACCTAGCCCCCTAGTCTTGATAGGACCAAGGGCTTTTTTTTAGCCCCTTGCACATCTTGAAGGGAAAACTGGATAATTTTTTGTAAACTAGGTAAACTTGGATATTCGATCTTCGTCTTTTGTGCATATACCATTGGAAAGATTATTTTGAGACCAATCCAATGGTGCAAATAATCTTTCCATATTCTTCTCCTGATGAATCTTATATGCCTCTAAAGTTATATCAAGCTATTTTCACTCAGAGGGTCCTAACTTTTGACTCATATCTCAATTTTTCATGATTTTTTAGGATCATTGGGGAAATTTATTATATTGTGAGGATCTATATTATTGTTTATTTTCAATTTCTATACTTTTATAAATAAAAACACATGGATCTTGTTAGAAAGAGGAAAAGGGGAATTACAATCTGGAAATTTGAACCTTAATATCTATTAAGTATTTTGTTTTTACCCTGAAGGATACAATGAAAGAAAAGAATAATTGTACAAGGGTGTAGACACGTAAAATATACTGATTGACATTGTGCATCTGATCCCGCCTACTAAAATCGTTTCATCTTGAATCATCCCTCGGTCTAACCATTTAATCAAATCTCCTTATCTGATTAAATTCATCAATATTCCTCCCTTAATTAAATAAACCAGTTATTAATTAAGTCTCTCTCTTTGTTAATTAAATCAATCAATCTGATCTAATTACCCCTATTTAATTAAATAATCAATTTTATTTGATTAAATCTCTAAAGTCTATCTATTAAATTAAATAAATTAAAACCTTATTTAATTTGATCTAACATCATCTCTTTTAATTGAATAAATCAAAATCTTTATTTAATTAATCTCTTATCATATTCCTCTCTTATTTGATTTAAATAAATGCATAAATTTGAGTCAAATAGGTCACATCATCTAATCTCTCATTAAATTAATTAACCCTTGATTAATTTAATCTCTTGTCATGTCCCATCCTCTAGATTTTGCAAGTTGCACATGAAAATAGATTTAATTCATTTATTAAATCTCTATTTTCCTCACAAGGCATCTTTTGGAATATTCTCCAAGTTTGAATTCAAAAATTCCAAGTGGACATGTACAGGCAATAACTCCATCTTACATGTCCTTTGCCTTGAAAATATTTCATTTATCATTTCAATTTGAAATTCAAAAATCATGCATCAAAACTTGCACATCCTGATTAACAAGCGGCATCATGCCATTGGATGAATGTTAGTCCCACATTGCTCAAATTTGGACATTCATCCATCTTGGCATTCTATAAACAAAGAGATCATATCCTCATTTGATCATCCACAAATTATGCAAAGTTACCATGCTAAAATATCTATCAAATTTCATCCATCACCATTGAGTTCTTAGCTAATTTTTGCAGATTTTTGGCTTGGAGCTCTCATTCTTCATCAACAAAGTGGATCAAATCTCTTCAACACATCAAGCTCGCATCTTAGGGATTGGGAAAGGGCCAATTTTCACATCAAATTGGCACCAATTCCCCCATGGGATCATATGTTTGCTATTTTAATTAGGATTGAATCTATATTTTCTTGTTTCATTATGTTCTTCATTGTTTCTTTCCTAATTTGAGTTTTGTAAATGGATTTCATGGGGAATCCTTATTTTTGCTTGCAATCTCTAATTTAATATGTTTATTCATTATGTTTTGTAGGTATTAGGATTGGGGTTCACACAAAGGGAAAACTAGATCATAATGCATTCCATATATAACATCTATAATAATCGCATACATTCATCCATAACACACACACCCGCATATATATTAATCCTTATATCTCCATATATATTATCATATATCAGTTACAAGGAAGGTCTTAGTCTGTACTCTATATCTTTATTCCTCTTCACTTATTTCTTATCCTATTATATCTATTGAAATGTGGTAAAATGGTTGCTTTATGGTTTACGACATAGAAAAGCACTCTTTTATGACAATCATTCAAGGAAAACCCTAGATATCTCAATCTAAAGTATGAAGAGGAGAAAGAGATCTTGCAATAGGGTTGTCCTAGGTCTGATTAGAAACTAAAGAGGGGTTCACCACCAAGCTAGGGCTTGAAAAGACTAATTAAATGCAAGACTTGATGCTTAAACCTAATGCAATGCAAACTTCAATAAATGACCTAAAAATGCATGTAAATCAGAATAGAAAAGTGAGAAATTAGAAGTGTGCACCTAGAAATCTAAAGAGGACTAGATGAATACTTAAAAATGTTGAAAACATTGAAATTAATGCCTACTAGGACTCATACACCATTCTAGGTGATTTAGTCTCAGATTAGGGTTTCTGGGAAGGAACAAAAATCTAGTAGAGATATGACTAAAACTCTTGAAATCTGCAAATTTCCCTAAACTGGGACTCATACGCCAAAAGTGTTGTATTAGTCCAGTTAGGGTTTTCTAGAAATTCAAAGTCTAATTCTACTCTTCAATGTATGCTCTATCCTTTCCACCTGATTTCCAGATTTGAATCTCTGATTTGCAACATGTAGATGTCTTTCAATGATCTCCAATGCAAGGTGACAACTTTAACAACTTTGAAAACTTGACAACTTTCTCCAAACTTACTATTCAATATGTCTTTAACCTAGATCTACAAATCACACACAAACCCTAGCAATAAAGTGTTGCAAACATGTATGAAGTGGCTCTAATGGGTGTAGATCTTGACTCTTGCTTGAATGTTGTAGATCTTGAATTAAATGCTAGCTTGAATAATGAAACCCTACATCACAAATGTTAGCTCAAAAATAAACATGATGCATGATGACTTTGACATGATGCTTAAATAATGCTCTAAAACACTTGATAATTAGCTCTTGAATGCTCTTGTAAAATCTTGTAAACTCCAATTTTCTATAATGCATGAATACTCAAGTTGTTAAGTGATCTCATGAATGCTTAGGTGAAAATGAGTGAAATAACCTTGTATTTATACTTGTTTATGCCAAATTTCCTAAAATTACAACACTACAAGCCGACATCAAATCTAGAAGAATAAAATCCTGCCAAGAATTTAAATTTAATTTAATTTTCAGTCATACGAGACTCATACACCAGAAGTGGCATATGAGTCCCATTAGGAAAAACTATAGGACACATTTTTAAAAATAAGTAGAATGATGCAAAATCTAGATCGAGGCCCTAAAACCTAAGTGGGACTCATATGCCCAAGGTGGAATATGAGTCCCAAATCACTAAATTTGGGCCATAAAACCTAAAAACACCTGAATTATGATTGGATGTTCATTTATGTTGGGATTATCCTTAGAAAGATGCATTAAATAGGGCTTGTGGATGTAGAATAAGGCCAATTAAGGCATAAATAATCCCAATTATTTAATAAACCCCTAGAAAAGTGTGAAAGTGTGTTACAACACTTTACAACACTTTAAATAAGGCACCAATAAGCTCATTTATTTCACAAGGGCCCAAGACCTAATGTGAATATGTTAGACATATTACAACAATAAATCAAGGCCATGTTAGGGAGTACTTTTTTCATTATTACATCTAGCTCCCACTTTAGTGAGAGGAGAAACTTGCTTCTGACTCACACTAAAGTATACCAATGCACATCAAGAGGGATCCAAATGTACCATTGCTAGTAAGATAAGACAACCATGATCAAGAGGGTTGTGCAAGCCCCCAGGACTAGGGTCCTATGGAAAACCAACATAGGCACAAAAGAACACACATGAAAATGATATAAAGAGCAATAACAAGGAACAATCATACACTACCAAAGAAAAAGAGAAAAGAAAAAGAAAAAAACAAAAGAGGGGGTGGATCAAGCTTCGATTGTTTGTCCATCATGATGTGGATTTGATCTAGGCTATTTGTCCAAAAAATGCACTCACTCTGAGGCAATAGAAATTCAAGTTGTCCACTGGGTGAGCAATCCAAGAGGGTGAGACACATACACATGTGGTCATTATGTGCACACACACACACACAAGTGGCTATGGGAAAGGCATGCCTTAGTTCAGCTTCCCGTCCAACCATACCAAAGTTATTTCTACTAATAACATTGATAAGGTGCCATGTAATAATGAACTTCAAGCTTCATGAGACAAGAAAAGATTTGTATGCTTGGAACTCATGAACAAACAAGATGGCTCCACAGGCATGCAAAGTGTGTTATACAAGGTGGCCATATAACTGAAATTGCAAATGCAAAAATAATGTAAAGAATGTTTAAAGGAGTCTTGCTTAGTTCATGTGAGGTCTTAAACTTAGGGAACATTATGCCTAATGTCTCCAAGAGAGGACCAATTAAAGAATAGTAGATTCACAACTTAGGGGATGCAGTGTGTCACATCAAGCCACTAAGAGGAATATAATATGTTAAGAGAGATCATGCTCTTGAAGGATATCACACCCAATGTCACCACAAAGCAAAAGATGCATCGCATGAAGAAAGAAGACTACACCATGAAACATGAAAAAGAATAATGCAAAAGAATAATACCAATGTATCCCCCACTTTAAAGAAATTTTTGCACACCATATTATGAGCAATTACTTTAAAGTAGCAAATGATAAATGTTAACAGTAAAGAAGACATGAGAGATTACTTGGAAAATCCTATGCCAAGTCATGTGTTTCCAAATAAAGCTACTTCATGCAAAAGGAATGAGAGGGTTTGCCTCCAAAATGAAACTCCAAACACATGAGGGATCTATGGATTTGGGGTCAATATGTGTTAGAATCCAAGATCACCTGCATGCAAGATGGATACCTGTCACATGCAAAAGATATGAAGAACGAAAAAGATGTTCTCAGAAAACCTCTCTGTAAAAATGCATTAAGAGAATCAATGATTACAAAAGTGATCAATCCTTATGAAGGAGATCAAGAAACCCTAAATGAAACCCTAGTGTGCACACTTAATAATTAATAATTAATTATTAATGTGCCTAAGTTTAGCTAAGTAATAAAGAGGAATAAGACTTAATTAATTAATCAATGTGATGTAATTAATTAAGATAATAACTTATTACTCTAACACCTTAAGATGAACTTAGGAAGAAGCTAAAACACTAGAATAGATGCATGAAAGCAAAGATGGGTTTTCAGGTACCCATTTACAAATGCAATAATAGTAAGAGAAGGAAAAACCCAGTGGGACATGAGAACATGAAAGACACTGGAAGAACTCTGTAGAGTAACACTGGAACTTGATATAGGCAAGCAAGTAAATATTCTTCTGTATACTACTGAAACCGGATGAGAGTCACTGATTGACTCAAGGAATCATGATTAAAGCAACAGAAAACCCGATGCCACGGAACACTGGAAAACTCCAAACTGGAACAACTCTGGAATCTATGATGCAGCAAGTGATTATTAAATGATATATTACTGTAAAATGAAGTGCAAATATGCAAGATGCACTCTCCCAACTGCCAAAACATCCAAGTAATCGCCAAACAACCCATCGGGCCAAATCTGGACTAACTGATAAACCTGGGACAAATATAGAAAAATTGCATGGACAGCAACCTAGAGCTCCTCAATACCTTTCTGACGCTTCAAACGAGGCGAAAAACGGAGATCGTGGCAAAAAGTTATGAGCTCGGAAGCATAAAATGTACATCTGACTTCAAACAGTAATAAATCCATGAAAACAGTAAAATACTGAAAAATAAACAGCACTACTGGAAAGTGCTCGGAACCAGCTTTCCGGCGATATCTCGTTTACCCGATTTCGATACCGTATGCCCAAGTTATGGCCATAAAGGTTAGGAGAATGAAGGTACAAATAGAGGAATGTCACAAAGAGAGGGATCTACAATCAACAAGATAATAGTATGCTCAATTACACATGCACATCGATAGCAAAAGAGACAAAAAAATTTTGCTTCCCAGTCAACTTCTCAGAAATCGATGATTTCTAGGGTTTTGGGACACGAACGCAATGGCGACGTCCGTTTGAGCCCAAAGTGAGCCAAAAAATAGGCTACCTCCAGATCTTGCAGAAATGATGCATGTGGAAACCCTTGCACCCGAAACTCACAAAGAGGCCATATCTTCAGATCACGAACAGGCAGCTGCAGGTCTGGAGCTCTGATACCATGTTAGAATCAAGATCACCATGCAAGATGGATGTCACATGCAAAAGATATGAAGAACGAAAAAGATGTTCTATCTGTAAAATGCATTAAGAGAATCAATGATTACAAAGTGATCAATCCTTATGAAGGAGATCAAGAAACCCTAAATGAAACCCTAGTGTGCACACTTAATAATTAATAATTAATTATTAATGTGCCTAAGTTTAGCTTAAGTAATAAAGAGGAATAAGTGACTTAATTAATTAATCAATGTGATGTAATTAATTAAGCATAATAACTTATTACTCTAACAATATGTTCTTGCTACAATGTTTTTAAAGAGCTTAGAACTATCATCATTCCCCAAATACTCATAGAACTAGAAGAATGAAACAAAGAGAGAAAAAATGAAGAAAAAATTTTTGGGTCAACATGGAAGAGACATGAATGCCTCGACTCCTTGTGTTATCCCCAAAAGGAAAACACAAGGCAAATGAAAAAGATAAAAGGAAAATATTTTGGGTCAACATGGAAGAGACATGAATGTCTCAATGCCTTGCATCATCCCCAAAAGGAAAACACAAGACATATGAAAAAGATAAAAGATTTACAACATAGAGAAGAATGAAGGTACAAATAGAGGAATGTCACAAAGAGAGGGATACATCAAACATAATAGTATGGGGGATCACATTACACACATGCAATCACACAAAAGAAAGAGAAATAATGCAAAAGACTAGTAAGGAACATGCAAGTCAACCTAAAGTAGGTCATTCGCATCCCAATTGTGTTCATTCTATACTTAAGGCATACAACTAGCCAAAGGGACAATAGAAAGTGCCAAAATAGGGCCATCACCAAGTTCAACACTCTTCTTAGGATAATTTTCATTTAAGCTCATGGAAGAGGAAAACAATGTATTCAATTCATTATGCACTTCTTCATCAATCTTTACAATCTCATCATCGTCATCCAAGTTAATCACAACAGGAGGTCGAATGATAATGTCCAAAGAAGGGTTTAGCTCTTGTTGTGGTATAATATATTTTTGTTTCAGCAAAGGGGGATATTCATCATGCATTGCTTCAGCCAAGTTTAGATCTTGATTTTCTTTTTTTATTTCTTCATTTAATTTCGAGCAAGGGAACAACGTTTATGCCTACACTCTCTAGCACCTCCATTTCTTTTAGTTTGTTTTTCACATTGTGTTTGTGTAAGAGTCGGTTGATCAACCATAGGTTTCTTTTCTTCCCTAAGGGGAGGAATGGAAAAAACCATGGAAGGTTGTTCAACCACTTTCTCTTTAACTTTGTAAACTTGTTTTATTATAGGAGGCATGATGAGATTGTTTTTGTTATCTCTTGGTCTTTTGTAGGAAGTAGGCAAAGGATCTATCTTAATTTTTTCTTGGTTGCTTAGCATGTCTTTTGGTTCAATCATGGTTTCATTAAGAATGGTAGGCTCGGTCATGGATTCAGGCATGTTTTGGAGGGATAGTTTTGCTATGCATTTTTCCTTGAACTTTTGGTAGGATTTGAAAAAGAAGTCTTCTTGAGGTTTAATAGGTTCTATAGGCTCGAGCCAAAAGAAATATAATGAAAAGTTCCCTTGAGAAGACAAAGGGTTTATCCACAGCCAAAGGGATGACATTCATGGAGCAAAGCCATGGATAGCCTAGCTTCACATGAAATTGGTCTGATTTTGGGATGGTGGAGAATGAAACATCTAATGTTTTCAATCCAATTTGTAAAGGAAAGGTGATTGATCCCATCGTAGGGCAAGTGAAACTGTTATGTGTCTTGATCCATGCTTTTGGTTTATCATATATTTCTTGATAGAGCTCATGCACGAGTAAGAATTCTTCAGTGATCACATTCTCTCCACATATGAGATATATTAATATCCCATTAGTGGGCTTGTCATAGATTCGACCAGCTATGTAAAGAGGACCATCAGGTGCATGTTTAAGTATATCTTGCGAGGAGAAAGCAATCTCAAGAGGCTTTTTAGTTTGGCCCTTACGAGGTATGACCTTGATCAGTCCAACCATATCATCCATAAGATTAATATCTATAAGATCGTTTTGAATAGTATCATTGTTTTCATCATCCATGTCAACATTCATCACATCTTTCTTTTTAGTTTCACTGGCTTTAACAAAGGAAATATTATGATTAGGCATATGGTTGGTAAAAATTTGCAAGTTTTGGTTAGGAGGTGCAACAGACTTATTTCCTTGATCATTAACACCACCAAATAAAAGTCGACTGAAATCAATGAGGTCTTGCACAAAATGTTTAAGACACTTGTAATGTTTCATATCGTGTCCATTTTGTCAGTGATAATGACAATAAGTGTAGATAGGTAAATTCAATCAGATTTAGAGTTGAAAACAATAAACTAATTAAATCCTATCAAGCACAATACAGTACGAAACAACACAAAAATCACAATAAGAAGCACAAATGAAAACCGATATTTGCGCTAATTCGATTTATCTCCATTGCTCTTCTCCACCTGCATGAGAATGCGATATTTTGAAGGGTTGACAATGGAGGAATGTTGGATGCTCATTCATGCAGCATAATGACTTGACGATGAAGAATGATAGAGATGGATTGAAGAATTATTTTGACAGAGTCAGGATGCTAGATGAAGATTCCCAAATGGCTTGTGAAAGGTTTGATTTATAGATTCTTGATGTGGACAGAGATAAGATTTGATAAGATTGATAAGGATTTGATTTTTGACAAAAGAGAAAATACAATAAGATGAGATAAGATTTTTGAAAGATAGAAATATTTTGATTTATTGTTTTAAAGGAATTAAAACAAGATAAGATAAGATGTGAAAAGATAGAAAGATTTTGATTCTCTTTCAAAAGAAATAAATCCTGAAAAAGATGAGAAGGATAATTGATGAATTATCTAATTAAATTAAATTAATTAGATGTACATAAGTTTCAATTTTGGAAAGAAAGCGAGAAGATATTTTTAAGATTTTATTAATTAAATAAATATTTGATTTATTTAATTAATGTTGGATTTATGATTTCATCAATTAAATAATATAAATTATTTAATTAACATTAGAAGAATTGATAGAAATGATTTAATTAATTAAATAATATAAATTATTTAATTAAAATTAGAGGAATGGATGAAATGATTTAATTAATTAAATAATATAAATTATTTAATTAACATTAGAGGAATTGATGAAATGATTTAATTAATTAAATAATATAAATTATTTAATTAACATTAGAGGAATTGATGAATTATGCATAGGAAGGGAATAAATGAAATTAGTCAAATAAATAAGATTTATTTAACTAATTAGATGATGACATGGGTCCCTAGGGCAAAACATGATACAAGGTGTCTAAATGATGCAATGTTGTGACAAGGTATCATAAGAGGACAATTTTTTGATGTCTACAGTAAGAATTTGGTCTATAGTTTTTGGGTAATGGTTTATTAGGATCGAGAGTTTTAACGAGAGGAAAGGTAATCATTTTTTATTCTAAGAGTTGTGACATTGTGTTATGAAGGTTATCAAGTAGGGGAGTGAATTGCCTTTTCGAGTCCCCATAGTTAAAGGGCATCATCGCTTTAATAGCAACTACTTGGATATTGACATGTTGAGTTGTTTGTTGAGGTGGATTTAGTTGATGGAAACCTTTATTCTACTTCTTAAAAGGTTGGTAATTGTTTTGGTTTGTGGAGTCGGACTTCTCAGTTCGGCTAGAGGTGGATTTTGTATCATGACTACTAACCAAGTTTTGATAATAATAGAGGGAAGTACATAAGTGCATGAAGGAGGGGAATTTCATCATGGTGAGCTTATCTTGTATCTTACTTTGAAAATTCTCTTTGAAAATTTTTTGAAGGTGAGGATCAGAGCCTTTACATCGATTTGGGAATAAAGCGGTTGATAGCACGAAATAAAGTCAGTAATCTTTTCTTCTTCTTTTTGCTTACATCTCATAAAATCAACCAAGGTCATCTTAGGAGTCATATACACTTGGAAATGGTTCATAAATGCCTCAATAAGTTCATTGAATGAATGAATTGAGTTGTTCGGTGATGAAGAAAGCCATTTTAAGGTAGTATCCTTCAATGATCTAGGTACAAACTTAGCCAAGAGTTTATTGTCAAGAATAAAGTCACTACATAAGGTGGTATAGGCAGAAACATGGTTAAAAGGATCTCCTTTCCCTCCATATTTCTCGAATCCAGGCACCTCTACACCTTGTGGCATCGATGTTCATAATATCTCAAAGGAAAAGGGACTGCTTTTGACATAATATGTAGGTGGGCCATTTTGATTTTGATTTATGGTAGAAACTTGTTTTTGAAGGGATGAAATGATTTGCAAAAGTTGGTTTATGAGAGTGTCATTGCTTGTATCGTGAGATGGAGGTGAATATGGTGGAGGTGTGTATGTGTTTGAAGGACAAGTGAATGGGATGCTTATATGTGTAGACACTGAAAAAGTCTTGATTAATACTATGCATCTGATTCTTATTAACTAACACCATTTCTTCCTAAATCACTTCAAATTAACCAATTAATTAAATAATCAGCATTATTTAGTTAAATTAAAAAAATTAGTTATTAATCAAATAATTAAATTTATTGATTAATTCACCCTTCTTCTAACTAATATTCATTTTATTTAATTAAATCAAATCATTTAATTAAATCCCCTTAATCCTCTCATTTGATTAAATCAATCAAATCAAATGTTAGAATCTCCTAACCCATTCAAATTAATTAATCCTAAACCACTTTCTAATCATCATTAATAAATCCTCCAGGTTTTAACTCCTCAAAAGTAAATCAACCCATGGTCAACTAACCAGGTTGCACATGAAAATAATTTCTATTAATTATTTAATTCCTCTATTTTCCTCACAAAGGCATATTCCAAAGAATATTCTTCTCAACAACCTCTCATTCAATTTCCCTCCAAAGGTTTTCAAAAACCTTTCACATCCTCCATAACTCCTCTTACAAATGCAATAAATTCTCTTACATCCTCTCAAATCTCAACCAATTTCATTCAATTCCTCTTACAACCTTTCAAATCCTCAACCATCCTCATTTATTTATCTTCCATCATCTTCCACTCACACATTTCCTAAAATGTGCTCCACCTTCCTCTAATAGAATTGTGGCACTTGGAACATTCTCATTGGCTCCCATTTTATCCCACATTCATCAAATCCTCTCATTCTTCAACCCTTGGCTTCTATAAATAGAGGCATCCTTTTTCATAATATGGATCCACAACTTCAAGCATTATCACTATAGGCATTTGAGTTCATAGCAATCCATCATTTTCATCAATTTTAGTTAAGTTATCACCATTTAGTATCATTTCATACTTGGAATCATCTTCAACATCAAGCTTATCAATTGGGATTGGGAAAGGGCTTCTTTCCACATCAAAGGAGCACCAATCCCATAGGGTTTGGTTAACTTATTTGATTGAATTCTTTGTTCTTGTTTTTTTTTATGCTTTAGCTTCATGTTTTCATCTTTGTTTGATCAAGAATCTCATAGGGAACACTAGATTGAGCTTTCTAACATGTTTAACAATTGTTTGTTGATCTTATGTTAGCTTGTGCAGGTTTGGTGTTCACATTTTAGCACTAGAAGGAGGGCTAACCACTTTGTTTTGATGAATATCACCTAAAATTTCATGTTTTTGCAGCTATAGGGGAGCAACACCACTTCTGACTCATACAACATTGCATTTTCCTGCAGCATCACTTTTGCAAGCTTCTAGAGTGTCGCTTTTAGAAACAGTGTCGCCTTTGCTCCATCACACCACACTTGCTCACCTCTATCGCATCGCATATGCTTCAGCATCGCCTTTGACCCTTCTATCTTTTTTCTTTACTTTTTTTCCACAGAATGTCACTTTTGAAATTGCACGGCATTTGTTGTCTTTGTCCTCTATAGAGTGTCACCTTTGCTTATCAACAGAGTGTTGCATTTGCTTTTAGCACCATATTTTCCAGTTGTAGAGTGTCACTTTTGCTATAAAGTGTTGCCTTTACAAGAAAGGGATAAAAACTGAGTTGGAGAGTTAAAAGCATTTCTTAATGCTCATTGTAATAGCTTAGGCTTTCCAATTCTACACTTTATTTCCTATTCTAGGACCAACTAGATTTATTTTGGGCACAAAATTTACAAACAACTCAAGCTTTGTCAAAGTTAGTTAAAATTGAACCTTAGAAACTCACTAGAATTTGGATTTTGGGTTAAAATTGAACAAAACAACTTCATACTTCATTTTGGTGCTCTTAAAAGAACTCATCATTACTTTGAGGATTTAAAACAAACCTATGTTTTCTTTGTCTTGTAATATTTTTTGCAACTTGTGTCATTCAAATGCATATGCACTTCTCTCGCACTTCATGGTGATCTTGAGAATCAAAAGCATTCTAGTGACATTGGTTGTCTAAAAAAAATTACCTACACATTTCAAGTTTGGGTTTAAAAATTGAACAAATCTTGCTAGTATGAGAAAGAGACGTTGTGTGTGCTCCCTCCTTGTGCTTTACGTGAACTAGGTGGTCGAACTAAAAGTGTACTCCATCACTTTTGTTACCTTTAGAGGGGCCTGCCTAAGACCAATTCGAAGGTGACTCCAACTAATTTTTCACTCGGGCTGGTATATAAATGGATAAGACTAAACTGTCAAGTCCTCATGGTACATAGGTCTAGTTGTGCAGTGTCTTTTAGAATGCAGTACTACTATAAAATGTATAAGAGAACCTAGTAGGATTGATTAAATCCTTTAGTGGCTTGTTAGACGGTCGCAAGGTGTCATGTCCCCGATTACCTTAACTAAGAACCAATTTGTATAGAAGCCAAAATCCTTACTATTTGTTGGTGCAAGAACGGTCGTTTTGAAGTCGCTCCACATTTGTACTATTCAAAATAGAAACAGAATAAATCCTTTTAATCTTTGGATTTTAAGGATTTTGAGATTTGGTGGTCCCGAGAAGTGTGTGTCGTGGAGGGGAGCCAGTGTCACCAAATCTCTAGTTGTTTGCTTTGTCTCAGTGTTTAGAGAAATCCAAGTGGGGACTCAACAAATATTGTCCTTTATATCCTAGGGTTTGTAATTTGTGATTCACTTAAATACTTTTCTTGGATCTAAAACTTTGAAACAAACATTCAACAAGTCATCAAAACTTCAAACCCTTTGGAAGGACAAATATCTTTGAAGAGTCCACATATTGCTGTCTATCCCTAGGGATTCTATCCTTAGAGGCTTCTGAATATTTGGGCCCATATCTCAATTTGTTCTCTCCAAAGTCAACATAGGAAAATTGTGCCTTTGATTCCTTGATTTTCACATAATGGACCTTGTGGAATGGAAAGCAGTTGAGACATAGACATTTAGTTTGAAAAGCTAAGCAAGAAAGTGTGGATGTGGTAAAAAAAAAATCCATTAAGCAAAGATAAAAGACAATTGAACCCCACACATGTGTTTGTTCAAATGATTTCCCATAAAATCAAAATCCCAAAACCAAAGTCTATCCATCGTCATAAGTGTCTTAGTCCAAGAGCTTTCAAGAAAAATCTTTCAACACTTTACGAAGTTAGAGATAGATTGCTCTATAACTTTTACAAATGTGCTTCAAAGGACAACCCAAATTTGTATTCAATCTATTATTGTCAAAATCCAGCTCTCTTCTGACATTTTAAGTATCTCACATTATAGGGTTGAAAGTTAAAATGTATAACATATTCTTCAATACCTAGGTCTTGTAAACAAAATTCTTTCTAAGTTCATCTAGGATCAAAAATCAACACCTTCACTTGTAACATCATCAATCAAATCTCATCTCACAAATAGCTTTTAGAACCTTGGAAAAATCATTCATACTATACTTTTGGTAAATCCTTCAAATCAAAATCAAAATTACCTTGTTTGGCTAAGTGTGTGTGGATGAATCCTTCCTCATACACTTAGTTAAATTATCATCCTTGTGTACAAGTTTATTCCAAGATAACATCCAACATCTTGTGGTTTATAAGTCCATTATCCAAATCCAAATCAAAAAATCTTGAAGTCTAGTATTCGTCCAAGGGTCTTAAAATTTCAAACATCCACATCATTCATCTTTCATCATTTGATCCTTAACATCCTAGATTTTCTTTTTTTGTACGTAAAGTTTAGACCAACCTAATGAATTGGAGGTTTACCTCCCATATTCTTGAAAGTTTATCCTTATTTTATGGTCCAAACTAGATCTCAACATAAGAAGAACATGGAACAAAATAAAAAAACATCCACTTCAAGTGACTTGAGTCAAGCTACATCACAATACAATCCCATGGAATCTACTAACCCTCCATTTAACCCCCCTCAACTACCACAAGATCTTGAAGAGGGAGGTTGCCAAGTGGAGGATGTCACCAACAATTTCTAAGGAATGACCCAAGATGAAATCATGGAGCTAGTCCAAAATCTTGAAAACCACAAGATTTTCAACACAATGATGAGACTCAATCCTTCACAATACATGTTAGCATTAGCAAAGGAAGGGGCTAAACTCCCTTATGATTATTATGTGAGCACTATTTTGGAACAACCTCTTGGGAATATGCCACCAATATCATTCACACCATCCTTCCAAAACATCATTCAACCCATCATACAACCCTCATCATCTCATGCTCCAAGTCAACCCATGATTACTAAAGGGAGTTCATTGCTCCAAGCTCTTCAAAAACATCCCCTCATAAATAACCAAAACTTGGATGCAAACACCATCTTGGGTCTACCAAATACCGTCCCTCAAGACCCAAAGCATTTGTATATACCACTCATTTTCCATGACACCAACAATTCATCCACCTTCACCACATCGCCAGCTTATTGTCTTGATACACAAGTATCTCTCCCCATGGTATCATAAGGACCAATGGGTCTATTAGGATAAGGGGGAACTTTTGAAGTATCATCATCACTACTACAAGGAAACACACCACCAATCTTCCCACCATTTCCCCCTCTAACATGAACACCCACACCAATCCAAGGTTTAGGGAAACCCCATTTACCCAACATGCCAATCCAAAATCAATCAATTCAAAATAATCCTCCAATCATGAATCAAGTCAATATACCAAATCCTCTGAGCATGCCACTGATATCACAACACTAGGTGGCATCAATCAAAGCAACCCAATCAATCACTACACCATCTATAACACCCCAAAATGTGGTCTCCCAAGGACCTAGCATATCAACCATACCATCTACCACACAACCCCCTATCATCACTCAACAAGCACCTCCACAACCACCTCAAGAAAATCTCATCACACCATCCCACATCATTCCAAATCCTCCACCTCCACCACTAAATCCAAACATGGAAAATCAATACATCACACTGCAAGTTGCCCAACAAGCCTATCAAAAGGCACTTCAACAATTCCAAGATCAACAAGCCACACAAGTTGTGCAACAAGCCACCCAAGCTGTGCAACAAGCCACACAAAAAGCGTAGGCACAACAAGATGCATAGCAAGCACATGCACAACAAGCATAGAATGTTTCCCAAGCACAAGCACAATTTTTACTGTAACAGCAATAAGCTGCAAAGACTGCACAAGCTGCTCAACAAGCTCAAGCGTAGGCACAAGCTCAATGATGAGCTTTAAATATGCTCATAGTTTGAAACTTTGATACTCTTACTTTTATTATTAATAGTTGTTTAAATCTGTTGATTAAAGACTTTTCGGGTAGTATCCTATAGCAATGAATTCCATATTCCTACAGTTTGACAACTTCATTAATTACCTTTTTGACCACCCGCATAGCTGATGTATGCTTATGATTTTGGATAATGGAATAGGATTAACATGTGATTAATGAACAGGTGATGTGTCACTTGTGTGTATGCTTTCCTTCGCCTCTGTTATTTATTGCAGGATTGTTGGAGGGAGCTGAAGCTGATCTAGTGTAAGGAATCTCGACTCTGTTGAAGAAGTCGTTCCAAAAATAACTCTTTGACCGAATCTTTGGGAAGAAACTCAACGATCCTTCGATCTAGGGAGTGTGTAATGCTATATTTTCTCTGGGTCACGTCAAACAGATAGACTTTCATTTATGAATGTTTGTTCTACGGATTTAGAATGTATTTATGATTATGACTCCCTTTGTTAATTAGTTAGTTGTTCTTTTCCATTTAAATAACCATTCCTCTTGTGTGAGTAAACGAGGATGAAACAGTATGTGTTGAATAAGTAATAGAGTTCTATGTCAAGTTTTATTTTTCAAATAGAGTAGTCGATGTATCCTGGTTCTGAATATGAATAAAATTTGATGAAGCTTTGAGTCAACTTCTTGTGTAATCTAAGTTGATGCTTGCTAAGGGGGCCCACTTAGTAAGTATTATGTAGCAAGTTGTTGTAGTTAACTATTCATTTCATGTCGATTACTAGTTAGAATCTATTTCTGTAGATTTCAACACAAACTCAGCTTTGTATTGTTCTTGTAGCATCAGGAATCCATCCCTGTGTCTATTCCTACAACATAAAGCCAGTTCACAGTTTGTCCTCTAATAATAGCTGTTATGATTTCTATTTTAGCCGAGTTGTGTTTGAGTTAAAAAGCTTTACATTGTATTACTTTTAAGCATTTATTTTCTATAGATGGTGACTAGAAACTAGTTCTTAGTGCACATACCGTGCTGGTCCATTTCAAGTATACATTCCCTGGTTTGATAAAATAAATGAACGACCATGAGAAGATGTTAGTCACCTACTGGAATGTCCAATTCCCAAGTTTAGTTTTGCTGTGACTTTTTTATCCTTTTGTGGTCATGACCATTTTTGGTGTCGTTGTCGAGGATGGTGTCAATCTAAGAACCTGCTATAGTCATTGTTAGCAGTAGTTTAGTTAGTTGTTTAAGTATTTTCAAGTTTTTTTAAATACCATATATTCTATTGCATGAATAGAAGAAGAAGAGATGCACTGGGAAGGTTCCTCCCTGAAAACCTATTTGTTCAACTACCATTTAACCCAGCTAATGAAGAACCTGAGGAAAATCCATTCGCTCTGATATTCTAGCAAGCAAATATGGCAAATAATCCACCTCCTGCTTTTGAGTTTCCCATTGTTCCCCAATGAGATACTGACAATCTTAAAAATATTCCTTCTTCATTGCTTCCTAAGTTCTATGGCCTAGTTACGGAGGACCCAGAAACTTTTCTGTTGGAGTTTGATGTCCTTTGTCACAGTTATGAATACACTTCAAATGCTCACAAACTGAAGTTGTTTCCTTCCGCCTTGAAGGAGGGAGCTCTCAGATGGTCCATGAGTTTGGGAAGAGGCATTGTTGATAGTTGGGCAGTCATGCAAACAAAATTTCTTGAGAAATATAAAGAATATTGTAAGAGTGCTAGTAAAGGTGATGACATATTCAGAATTCAGCAGAAGGAGGATGAAATTCTTGAAGATTATATCTCAAGATTCTTGTTTTCCCTGAAAAGGAATTCAAACCATACTCTCAATGAAGACTCTCATAAACTACTTTTTCTAAGAGGAATCAGTGATGCCTGTATAGACGCCCTGGAGCTGATGGGAGGAGGTGATATAACCCAATTGCCTTGGGATGATATCAAGAAAATATGTCATTACTCTCAAGCAATAGTTAAGAAAGGTCGAGGTCATCATGCTACAGTGGGGAAGTCTTTTTTTGGTGGAGTTTTCTAGATGGAGATAACAAATTTGATGTCTGACTTCAAGCAGGATATCATTAATAATATGGCTACACAACTGGACACTATGCAAGCTCCGAAGAAACATGAGGAAGCCGAGGCAGTTTTGGCTGAGTTATGTCCACACTGTAGACAGAAGAAACGTGACTGCAGATGCAAAATGGTGGCTAATCTAGAAGCTAAGCAACTACCTACTGACTTTAAGTCAGTAGAAGGTGATGATGATCAAGTGTTCTTTGTTTCACAAAGGAGACCATGGGCTCAAATACAAGGTATGCCTCAAGACCCTTTGACTTTCGGCAATCCTTATTCTAGCTATAATAACCAATGGCAACCTACATATGGACCACCACCACCTTGGAATACATCTCAACCAAATTGGCCTAATTATTAGACCCCGCAATGGAAATCTCCTTAAGGAGATTGGCAGTAGCCACAAGGACAATGGACCCCACCCCCATGAAATTGGCAACTGAATCATCAATGGAGAGGTCCTCAGCAATGGCAAAACCAGTCTCCTGGGTTCCTGCAGCTTCCACAGCCACAACCACAAGCCCTCATGCCACCTCCTGTAGTAACTGCCACAAATATTGGCCCTCCAAAACAAACGCCTATGCCTGCCCAACCATTGCCAAATCCCAATAATAAGCAACAGCAGCAGCCACAACAGCCTATGTATCTTGCTGAAGCCAACCAATATCAAGCTTATGCCTTAAACATTAATGATATCCATTTGAGGTCTGGAACCACTCTACCTACTCCACAACTACCTCTAATTACTGAAATACCAGATTCTCCCCTTGAAGAATCTACTGCACCTGTTGTTCCTACTGAGCATATGCCTATAACTGATATGGTTTCTAAGGAGCTTGTTTTGCAAAGTCAAGACAAACCACCTTTTCCTTAGAGGTTGCAAAGTACTACATTTAAATCCATGGAAGAACCCACTTTTGACATTCTGGATCAGCTCAAGAATGTACAAATTCAAATCCCTTTATTTCAGGCCATTAAAAATGTTCCCATTTTTGGAAAAGCTATTAAAGAGGTCTGTTTGAAGAAGCCTAGATGGAAGAAAAAGGATTCCCAAACAATTCATGTCTTAGGGAAATTGGATGATATAATGTTGAGAAATATAGTCATTCCAAAGTATATTGACCCTGGAAGTTCTATAGTGCAGATACATATAAATGGCCAAATTGTAAAAAATGTTTTGATTGACTTAGGTGTTGCCATCAATGTCATGACAAAGCATACTATGGACTCCTTGAACATTCTAAACATTACGTCTACACCTACAATTCTGTAGCTTGCAGATAGCTCCACAGTCAAACCTGATGGAATGGTGGAGGATGTAATTGTCACTCTTGAATCTTGGGAGTATCCAGCGGATTTCACAATATTATCTGTTAAGGAAACTTTAGGAGGATATCCAGTTATCCTAAGTAGACCATGGTTAGCCACTGTTGATGCTTTTATAAGATGTCATTCTGGAGATATGACCATTTCTAATGGACAGTCCACAAAAAAATTGGCTTTGTATCTGCCTGCTAGACCTCAACCAGATTTGTCCCAACCTGTTTGGCCAGATGTGGGGGAAGAAACTAAAGAAGCCAATTCGTTGGTTCAATTAATGATGCTTCAAAATGATCCATTCTCACAACTTCAAAATGAGGATGCCTTACTTTTTCAAATCCTGCAGTTTAACTCTGATACGGGTAGTTCATCTGATCCAAATAGCAACCATCTACAATGTTTTCTGCAGCAACTAAATTATGAGAGTTCACTGCCTAAACTTCCTACAATTTTTCATAACTTGCTTCCACAAGAGGTACAAACATCACCTGTAGATTCTATGAGTAATCTCACTAAGCAAATAGAATTGTCTCCAGATCACTGTTTGAATATTAATAGCAAGTTGTCACAATCTCAACAGGCTGTCTTATTAAAAACGCTACAAGATCAGCATAAAGCTTTTGCATGGGAATATGGGGACATGCAAGGAATAGATCATTGAATTTGTACTCATAGGATCTATATCAAAGAAAATTGTTTACCAGTTAGGTAGCCTCAAAGAAGAGTAAATACAACACTTAGAAAAATAGTTAAAAATGAGCTTCAAAAGTTGCTTGATGCTGGTTTTATTTACCCAATCTCTGACAGTCAGTGGGTTTCTCCATTAGTTATTGTCCCTAAGAAAGGTGGAAAATGGAGAGTGTGTGTAGATTATAGAGAGTTGAACACTACCACTAAAAAAGATCACTTTTCACTACCGTTTGTAGACCAAGTACTAGACTCACTATCTGGAAAAAGATATTTTTCCTTTTTGGATGGTTACAGTGGGTACAATAAGATAAAAATTGCCCCTGAAGATCAAGATAAGACCACTTTTACTTGTCCATGGGGAACATTTGCTTACTCAGTCTTGCTTTTTGGTCTATGCAATGCACCAACAACATTTTACAGAGCAGTAATTAGTATCTTTACTAATATATCTCATGACTGTATGGAGATTTATATGGATGATTTCACTACCTATGGAGTCACATTTGAAGAAGCACTGGTGAATTTAAAAAAAGTATTGAAAAGGTGCAAAGAGAAAAATTTGTCTCTAAACAGTGAAAAGTGTTTTCTAATGATGGAAGAAGGTATTGTTCTAGGCCATCATATTTCCAAGAATGGAATTCAGGTTGACCTTGCTAAAATTGAAGTTATTCTGAATTTACAAACTCCTGCAAAACAAAAGGATGTCAGAAGCTTCCTTGGCCATGTAGGGTATTATAGAAGGTTTATAAAAGATTTCAGTAAAATTGCCAGTCCACTTTATGCCTTATTAACTAAGGATTCTCAATTCGAGTGGACAGAGGCCTGTGAATAAAATTTCCTGCAACTAAAGGACTTGCTTACTAAAGCCCCTATTCTTCAAGGTCCAAAATAGAATTTTCCTTTTCACATACATGCTAATGCCTCTGATTTTGGTATAGGGGCAGTCTTAAGTCAAAAGGAAAATTCAATTGACCATGCTATCTATTTTATCAGCAAGAACCTTCAAGGTCCTGAGCTAAACTATACTGTTACAGAAAAGGAGTTGCTCGCAATAGTGTATGCTTTGAATAAATTTAGGCATTATGTCACAGGTTATCAGATATTCGTCCACACTGACCATGTAGTAATCAGGTATCTGATGAACAAACCTACCATCTCTGATAGGTTGGCAAGATGGCTCCTGTTGTTACAAGAATTTGACATTACAATCATTGATAAACCAGGAAGAGCTAATGTTGTGGCTAACTTTTTATCAAGAGTTCAAATAACTGCACCTATTGAACACAAGGTCATTGATGATAGGTTCCCAGATAAACACTTGTTTTCCATTGCTGCACATACTCCATGGTATGCAGACATTGCCAATTATCTAGCAGCAAGCAGAATACCAGCTCACTTTTCTCTAAAAGAAAAGAAATTGTTAATAGAGAAAAGTTTTAACTTTTCATGGATTGCAAATTGTTTGTTTTATACTAGACCTAATCAAGTGATGCAAAGATGTGTAAGAGAAGATGAGACTTATGATATCTTGCATGCTTTCCATGATGAACCATGTAGGGGACATTTTGCAGCAAAGAGAACATCAATGAAGGTTCTTATAACAAGGTACTATTGGCCAACATTATACAAGGATGTTGTGGCCTATACAAGGAAATGTGACAGATGCCAACGTATGGGAAGACCAACCAAGTCAGATGAAATGCTACTATATCCACAAGTAATAGTCACCCTTTTGATAAGTGGGGAATGGGTTTTGTGGGACCAATTGATCCACCATCAAATGGCAAGTCATACATTCTAGTTTGCATGAATTATGTAACAAAGTGGGTTGAAGTAAAAGCTATGACTCATGCTCGAGATAACAAGGTTGCTAAATTTCAGTATGAACAAATTTTCACTAGATTTGGAGTTCCTAGAGAGCTTGTAACTAATTAGGGAGCTCAGTTCACATCCAATTTGATCACTGCACTAATGAATGACTATAAAATCAAACATAAGAAGTCCAACCCCTATCACCCTCAAGCCAATGGTCAGGCGGAGGTTACAAATAGGGAAATTGAGGCGATCCTAACAAAGACAGTGCAGCTCCATAGAAAAGATTGGAGCAGTAGACTTCCTAAAGTAGTCTAGGCCTACAGAACTACATGGAAGACAACAACTGGGTTTACACTTTTTGAGTTGCTTTATGGGAAAACAACTATGCTACCCATTAAATTTAAGCACAAAACTTTGAGAATAGCTCTCGAACTCAATATGGAAATATCTGAAACACAAAAGGAACATCTCCTACAGCTAAATGCTTTGGACAAAATGAGAAAAGCTACCCTGCAGCATACAGAAGCGGTCCAACAGCAAAGGAAGAAATGGCACGATCAACACATCAAAACCAAGCAATTTTCTGCTAGTGATTGGGCTCTGTTATATGATTCCAGATATGAAGAAAACCAAGGTAAGCTCACAACATGCTGGATTGGTCCCTTTGAAGTTGAGAATGTGTTCGACAATGGAGTTGTACAACTAGCGACAATTGATCCAGTCCATTTCAAATTGCTAGTTAATGGCCACTGACTGCGGTTATATCATAAACCGACATCAAAGGAAGAATTCTTAAAAAAAAATTATCCGACCGGTCCTCCTGCAGCAAAAGGCTTAGGCCTTTTTCCTGCAGTGTCTCTTAAGTGTTGCGTTGACTGCCCATAATAAAGTTTTCTTTTAAAGAAAACCACTTTTCTCCGTATCTTTCCATCCATCACATCATTCATTTCTTTATCTGCCACATCATCCATCTCACCACTCCACCTCATTCATGCATTCAATCCTACAGCTATCATTTCATGATACACTGTTGTCCTTTGTGGCGTTTCCGAGAACTATATTCAAGGTATGTGAAATCTTTTCATTATTGCATAATTTATTCTTTTTGTCTATTCATTAATCGTAATGTATACATCAGCCGTAATTGCATGCTTTAATCCTATCACCTTGCACATGTGAGGACACATGTCGAATGCTAAGTAGGGGGCGGGGGTATTCTAATTTCAAATTTTCCTGTGCCAAATTTACATTTGCTAAAAATAGTTATGATCTTGTACTTTCTAAAAGTATGATTGTGAAGCCATATCCTGAGAACAAGTTAACTACTTAGTTTAAATAGTTATTAAAACTATTTTATGCAAAACTCTAGTTGTTATTCTTGGTAAGGAAACGGAAAGTGCAGTAATGAAGAAGAGTCTTTTTCAAGCTTTCAGCATCAATCTGAGTTTTTGTTTTAAGGATTTTTTATTATGGGTGGCCAACTGGTGAGGCACGAGCCTGCAGCTCATGATGCGTTGATACAAGATCCTCAGTTAATGCAAGCATTTGCCAACTATGGATGGTTAAATTATTTCTTGAGAATTGATTCTTTTGATGAAGAGGCTGCAGGCGAATTTTTAAGAACATTTTCAGAGAATGAGGCTATGATATGGGGCTTGACAGTGGCTGTGACAGAGGAAAGAATTTCAGAGGTCACTGCATTACCAGCAGTTGGTGAAAATTTTCCTGTTGGAAGGGATGCTATCTTTGCTTGGGCAGAGTTTACCCTACCAGCTGATGGGCCTTTGGAAATTTCAAAGCAAGGGTGCAAAAGAACATCCCTGCCTTATCCATACTCTGAGTACGCCATCTTTGTTATTAGGTATTTAACTTGTGAAGGGCGTTTTTCTTACCTACATTCATATCATTTTAAATTGTTAAGTCATATGAGACATGGATTGGTAGTGAATGTTCTAAACTTTTTGTTGAATCTTTTGCAAAGTAGTGCACATGAAACCCAAATGGGTAAACAAAACTCTGTCACCCATCATGCCCTAATAAAACTTTTGGCTGAGTGATCTTTAAGGGATGTTTCACCTCTTTCCTGGAATGAGTTTGTTGCCCGAAAAGGTCTTCAACCACCTGAACCTCCTAGGGTATTAACCGCACAACCTAGAAGAAGAAAATGAGAATTGAGTCCTCAAGTACTGAAACAGAGCAAGAATCTGCTGCTCATGCAACGCCCACTCATGCAGCTTCCATACCGACATCCTCTACCGGTGTGCAAACAAGGTCTACCACTAGAAGAGAAAAAGGAAAGAAAATTGTAGATGAGTCATTCAGGGTAAGGTAGACTCCTGAGTCAGACCCACATACTCAAAGACAAAAATGTTTTGTCTCATCCTCTCCTGCAAAGTCTTCCCCTGTTTCTACCTCTCCTGCAGCAACACCCGTTAATACTCCAATTTCAATTTCTTCTTCCCCTGCTGAGTCTGGATCTTCAAGACCAACTAGGAAGAGGACTGCTAAGGAAGCATCCTTTGCTGCTGCTCCTTCTGCAAAACTACCAAGAAGAAGTTCATTGAGAAAATAGTCTAAGCCTACTACAACCTCTGTTCAAATAGAAACTGTCATAATATCGGAGGACTCTGCTGAGTTAGGTCATGATAACTCCCTAGATATATCTGCAAATGTTCCATAAAGCTCCTCTGTTGTTCCTAAGGCAGCACAACCCAGTAATGTTGATAGAGGGAAAATGTCGAGTTTGAATGACTTGGCTTGTGCAGCTGAGAAAAATTCTGAGGAAGAACAAGGCTTCATCCTGCAGCAAGAGGATTTTATCCTACAGCAAGAAGAAGGTGTGCCTGAACTACCTGAAATACCTTGTGATGATCCATTGCCCACTAAATTTTTCACAGATTTAGTTGTATATAAAAAAACTTTACTGATTGCATACTTGGAATTTCTGAGAATTAAGAAGACGCCTATGTCATTCCACACTTTATGTTTTCACCATTTTGCCAAAACTGAAGTCCAGCAAAGTTTGTGGGATGAGGAAAAGAAAAAGTTGCAAAGAGAAATTGAAAGGCAAAAGCAAGAAATTCAAGATATGCAGACAAAGATGGATAAAATGATGAAAATAACTGGACAGATAATGGAGTGTAGGCTGCCACCCAAAGTATATGCAATGTGTCTCAAGGAGCAGTTTCTTTGGT
Organism: Sequoia sempervirens; assembly: GCA_007258455.2. NCBI lineage: Eukaryota > Viridiplantae > Streptophyta > Pinopsida > Cupressales > Cupressaceae > Sequoia > Sequoia sempervirens. The sequence goes on along the minus strand of VDFB02000013.1, from coordinate 166,222,949 downwards.
TCAAATTAATGAGGATCTCCAGAAATTTGGATCCCGATATTGAAACAGCTAAAGAATTCTATGATGCTTATGAAGTGGCCCCTAATTGGTTGAAAAACTCCATGTGTGAAATTTATTTACATGGTTATTTAATTCCTACAAAAACCGAATGGAACCCACTTCTTTATATAGGTGATATCCATTTAAGAGCACTTATGTCTTGGGTTGCTAATGAGATCAATTATGGAAGACAATTGGAAACATATGAAGAAGCAGAAAAAGATGAACCTGTTCTTTTAAGAGCCGAGAGTTCAGACCCACACACAGTTTTAAGAACCCAGTTTAATGTTACTTATGGACTGAATCATGCTGAGGAAAGAAAGAAAATTTTTGATATCAGAAAACAAGTATACAATGAGTTCAAAGAACAGAAATATACATTTTGGAAACTTGCCTCTTCCAGAATTGAGGCAAGGTGGGAGAAATTGACAGTTGGTCTAAGAAGGACAGAGCCTCACAGCCCATCGAACTTCACAGCAGCACTCAGGAGATCAAAAAGGTACATACAACTGGGTTTGCAAAGCAGATTTGAATTATGGATGCCACTGACCTTCCAACCTCCAGTTTTAATGTGGCCACTCTATCCTTACCAAGCCAAGGAAATCAATGTAGAAATAGAGAACCGCAGATATGAAAGATGGGAGTTTACTAGAGGTGTTTACTTCAAATATGGAACTTCACTGCAAGGTCATACTACTCCAACAAATTTTAAGGAAATAACAAGAAAAGTCAATGCTAGAGGACCAGCATTATCATAAGTAGGGGCAGAATGATGAGCCTTAAATATGCTCATAGTTTGAAACTTTGATACTCTTACTTTTATTATTAATAGTTGTTTAAATCTGTTGATTAAAGACTTTTTGGGTAGTATCCTGTAGCAATGAATTCCATATTCCTGCAGCTTGACAGCTTCATTAATTACCTTTTTGACTGCCTGCATAGCTGATGTATGCTTATGATTTTGTATAATGGAATAGGATTAACATGTGATTAATGAATAGACGATGTGTCACTTGTGTGTATGCTTTCCTTTGCCTCTATTATTTATTGCAGGATTGTTGGAGGGAGCTGAAGCTGATCTAGCACAAGGAATCTCGGCTCTATTGAAGAAGTCGTTCCAGAAATAACTCTTTGACTGAATCTTTGGGAAGAAACTCAACGATCCTTTGATCTAGGGAGTGTGTAATGCTATATTTTCTCTGGGTCGCGTCGAACAGATAGACTTTCATTTATGAATGTTTGTTCCACAGATTCAGAATGTATTTATGATTATGACTCCCTTTGTTAATTAGTTAGTTGCTCTTTTCCATTTAAATAACTATTCCTCCTACGTGAGTAAATGAGGATGAAATAATATGTGTTGAATAAGCAATAGAGTTCTGTGTCAAGTTTTATTTTTCAAACAGAGTAGTCGATGTATCCTGGTTCTGAATATGAATAAAATTTGATGAAGCTTTGAGTCAACTTCTTGTGTAATCTAAGTTGATGCTTGCTAAGGGGGCCCACTTAGTAAGTATTATGTAGCAAGTTGTTGTAGTTAACTGTTCATTTCATGTCGATTACTAGTTAGAATCTATTTCTGTAGATTTCAACACAAACTCAGCTTTGTATTGTTCCTACAGCATCGGGAATCCATCCCTATGTCTGTTCCTGCAGCATAAAGCCAATTCACAGTTTGTCCTCTAATAATAGCTGTTATGATTTCTGTTTTAGCCGAGTTGTGTTTGAGTTAAAAAGATTTACGTTGTATTACTTTTAAGCATTTATTTTCTGTAGATGGTGACTAGAAACTAGTTCTTAGTGCACATACTGTGTTGCTCCATTTCAAGTATACGCTTTTTGGTTTGATAAAATAAATGAACGACCATGAGAAGATGTTAGTCGCCTACTGGAATGTCCAATTCCCAGGTTTAGTTATGCTATGACTTTTTTATCCTTTTGTGGTCGTGACCACTCAATACCAAGCACAACAAGCCCAAGCACAAGCTTTGTTACAGTAACAAGCTTATCAGCAAGCTTTGCAACAATACAAAGCACAACAACAAGTAGCTCAATTACAATCCCAACAACAAGTATTGTTGGTGCAACAGCAGCAAGACTAAAAACAAGCGTTGTTGGCACAACAACAACTATAGGCATACCAATAAGTGTTGCTTGCACAAAAAAACTTACAGCAACCTCCCACAAACACACAAACAATTGCCTTGAACACAAACTTGCAAACCATCCCACCCATCACCCAAATAGTCATACCACCCCAAAACACATTCATCCCAACACCAGATCCACAAAGTGATTTATCCACATAAATTAAACTGCTCTCACAACAAGTGTTGGACATACAATTAGGAAAGACAAAAAAATCACAAGGGAATTTATGTCCCTATCCATTTGATAGAAGCATTGCAATGGTTCCATTCCCACAAAGATTCAAGATACCTAAATTTGACAAATATCATGGGACTGGTAATCCTGAAGATCACATCAGGGAATTCCATGTACACTATATTGAAGTTTCATATGATGATTCTTATCTAATGTGGCTCTTCCCTCAAAGTTTGGCTGGTCCAGCAATGGAATGGTTCTCCTGCCTTCCCCTTGGAATTAAAAAGTTTCAAGAAATTGTGGACTTATTCATACAAAATTACTCATTTAACATAGGCATGGATGAGATCTTGGAAGAATTTTCCAACCTAAAACAATCCAAGGGAGAAACATTTGCATCCTTCTTTCAAGGATGGCGATCCAAGGCCAATAGGAGCAAGTGGGTTATGCCAGAAGAACAACAAATCGAGACTATCATTTCTAATCTTGAAGGGACCTTGTCCTTTCATTTGAAAATGCAATGCATAACAACATATGACCAATTGATCCCCAAGGTGCTCAACATCAAAAGAGCCCTTATAGCACAAGAGGGCACACCCACATATCAAGACAATCAACCATCAACAAGTTATAATGACAAACCTTGCACATGGGCAAAGAACAAGAATGTCACTAACAATTTCATCAACACCAAAGTTATTATCAGTGCCCCAAGGTAGAATACACAAACACAAACTTATCAACAACCACAAGTCAATACCCAAAACAACACACAAATCAACCCTTCGTCGCAACAACCCACCAATCAAAATGTCAACAATATAAATGATCAAGGGGGACCACCCCCAAGGAACAAGTACCCCCCTAAACGAAAATACACATCGCTCAGGGAACCAATCAAATCTGTAATGTAGCAGCTGGTACAAGAAAATCTCATCAAAATCTTGGTCTATGAAAATTATCGAGAGCCTCAAGTTAAACCACCATGGTATAACAAGAAACATCTCTACAATTTTCACAAAATAAAAGGACATACGACAACCAATTGCATGAGACTCAATAATTTGATCCAAGATCTCATTGATGATAAGACCATAACCATTGAACAACTAGCTAGCAATCAAGACCTCAAGATATTACATGAATCTGATGCCAAATCGTAATAAAGGAAACAACAATGGTAAGGGAAAGTACAATAATATGAACCACATTTATGATCATGTTGTTGCATCCTTGGATGAATGGGTCATAGTTGTCACTATTAAAGGATCTAGATCCGAGTGTGGAGTCACCACACATGGTGGCAGAATTACCATTTTGAGACCATCACAACCACCCAAGGTACCCACCACCAATCCAAAGTCAATCCCTAATGGTTATAATGTCCTAGATCAACTGAAGAGGACCCCCGCCCATATTTCCATCATGGAATTGCTAAAAATCTTGCCCACACATAGGGAAATCCTAGAAAAGTCACTAGCTACATCCTCCATCCCGACAGATCTTGATGCAAACTAGTTCCAAGCTATCATCGGATATATCACTACATCGCATCTCCTAACATTTTCTGAGCAAGATCTTCCAACCCAACCATCTCATAACCGCGCACTCCATCTTGAAGTCTTAGTCCATAAGAATAAAGTCAAACAAGTCTTGGAGGATGGAGGTGCAGGTTTGAATATTTGTACTCTCAAACTAATAAAGAATCTAGAATTCTATGAATATTTCATTAAGAAAGGTAAAGGTATCACTATCAGGGAATATGATGATCAAGAAAGGGTGTCTCAAGGCACCATTCAACTCCCTATTCAAGTAGGTCTAGTAATCATGGAGACTACTTGTCACGTCCTTGACCTTGAACTCCCTTATAATATCCTCCTGGGGCACCCATGGATCCATGGGATGCAAGTTGCCGCATCCACATTCCATCAATGTGTTAATTTCCCTTATCAAAACCAAGAAGACACGGTCCATGGTGATCATGAACCGTTCTATTATTACAAAAATCTAGAGGCCAAGTATTATAAGATCCCCCAAGTCTCGAAGAATGATGAGGGACCTACATCTTCGTATATATACCCATCCACCCTAGCCTCCACTTCTAAGACAAAGACACCCTCCATTCCAGACATCCTCGATGTTAAGGTTATTATCCAAGATAATGGTTGTGGAGACTATAAAATGAAGAAGATTGCCTTTGTGATAGGAGGATTACCTCAGTCTCCTAGATCTCATGGGAAACCACAACCAATCAACACAACATCTCAGACCTTCAAAGTAGAAGCTACCACCTTCAGAAAATGGGGAGACCTAAGTAAAGAGGTGGTAGATGAGAAATATGTATCAAGCCTATTGTATCGAGATGAAAGGCATGTACCTAATCTTCCCATGGAAGATGACAACAAAGAACTACAATTAATGCGAGGATGGGGCTATAACAAAAATGAGAAGCTCAGGAAAAATGACAACGACCTAATTCCTGAGAAGTGCATGAAAAATCTTGGCCTTGCATGTACCCCTATGAATATAACCATTCTTGGCAAAGGTACCCTTGTTAAAAAAGTCAAAGCTCCTCTTCAATTATCGGTATTCACAGGTCTACCTCTACATAACTATACCTTCGATATAACTGATGTGTGTGATGAGGATCCCATTACTGACCTACCCATGTTATTTGAGGATTCCTCCCTTTTTATGATCACTACCATGTCTTTCAAGCCAAGTAACCAAACCACTGAATTAAAACTTTTCTACCCCCAACTGATAGATTATGACCAACGAGGACCATCGATCTTGGACACATTTGAAAATGATGAGGCTCTCTCAAAATTCATGGGACTATGGGATACTCTGCCAAATGGATATCATAAAGAATGGTTTGGTATTGACCTAGAAATGCAAGTGTACTATGGGGAAATGATTGAATCTCTTAGTTACAAAATAGAAAATCTCAGAGTAATATCTAGGTCTTTAAGTGAAAACCACATGGTGGCACTTTCTGACCCAAAAATAGTAAAAATAAAGGATGTATCTGATGGTGTAAACCTCTCTGAGGCACCAAAGGATGAGGGATTAAATCTTCCCCTTAGTGCCATCCATTAGTAAAAATCAGTAGTACTAGTAGAAAAATGCAACCTAGTCAATTTGGGAATCAAAGAGACACCACACATCACTTTTTATGCAGAATCACTTTTGACTGAGGAACAAGAAATTCTAGCTACATTTCTAAGAGAAAGAAAGGTAAATTTTGCATGGACATATACTAACGTGCCCGGTCTTGATCCAAAGGTAGTAGTCCATCACCTAGCAGTCTATCCAGAGGCAAAACCAGTAAGACAAAAACTAAGAAAGATGCATCCACAGATTGCATTATTAGTCAAACTTGAACTACAGAAACTCCTTGATGTTGGCTTCATATGACCCATTGATTATCCAGAATGGGTTTCAAACCTTGTACCTATTTCTAAGCCCACTAGGGGAATCTGCATCTACACATACTTTAGGGACTTGAACAAAGCATGCCCTAAAGATGATTTTCCTCTTCCCAATATAGACATGATTGTAGATCTAACAAGAGGGAATGGGATGCTATCATTGATGGATGGATTTTTGGGATACAATCAAATTATGATAGCTAAGGATGATCAACATTTTCACCTATCCATGGGGGACTTACTGCTGGAACATGATGCCATTTGGGTTAAAGAACACTGAAGCTATATACCAAAGAGCTATGACGTGATTTTCCACAACATGATTCACAAATTTGTAGAAGACTATGTGGATGACATACTAGCCAAATCAAGAAAGAGTTGAGACCACATAGCAGCACTAGGCTCCATCTTTGACAAACTCAAAGAATACAAGGTTAGACTCAATCCTAAGAAATGTTTCTTCGGTGTGCAATCAAGAAATCTCCTAGGGTATATTGTATCAATGAGGGGAATCAAGATAGACCTTACAAAATTCAAATAAATTATTAAAATGGAATCACCACAAACATTGAAGCAGTTAAGGGGTTTACAAGGAAGGCTCCAATCCATTTGTCGATTCATAGCACAGTTGGTAGATAAGGCTATCCCATATTATCATCTACTCCACAAGGGTGTAGCATACAAGTGGGATGAGAAATGTGATCAGGCATTCAAAAAAATCAAAGAATACTTGCTAACACCACTAGTTTTAATGCCACTGGTCTAGAACAAACCATTGATACTGTACATATCAACAACAACAATAGCCAATAAAGTTCCATGGTGGGACACGAGTTAAATTACACATTCATTGGAAAATATTGCCTTATAGTAGTGTTTTCCGCACAAAAATTTAGGCACTACATGTTGGCTCATCAAATAAAGCTCATCACCAAGATAGACCCCCTCAAGTATCTACTCTCTAAAGCAACACTCACATGATGAATGGATAAATGGGTCATGATCTTAACAAAATATAACATTGAATATGTAGAACAGAAATCCATCAAGGGACAATTAATTACATATCAACTAGCAAAAGCACCTATATATGCAGAGAACCCATTAATATGAGAGTTTCCGGATGAGTCAATCTTCAATCTAAGTGCAGCAAATCATTGGAAGGTATATTTTGATGGATTCTACACATAGCATGGATCAAGAGTAGGAGTCTTCTTCATCACACCTCAAGGGGATTGTATTCCTAAATCATACAAATTATTTTTCCCATGCACCAACAATATTGGCAAGTACGAGGCCCTTGTCATAGGACTCTGAATTAAGTACAATGGAAAATCATGGCACTTAAGGTCTATGGAACCTCATAGCTAATCATCCATCAGGTCAATGATGCATACCAAACAAAGGATGACAAGCTTACCCCATATAAGAAACTGGTGGGGAGTCTCAAGGAATTCTGTATCGACATCATATTTGAGCAAATACCAAGGGAAAACAACAGAGCAGTTGACGTTATGGCAACAATCGGATCATTACTAGATATCCCACACAATGTCCATAAACATGAATTCTTAGTAGAGCAGCTTCTCATACTAGCTTTTGAGGTACCATATTCTAAGTTTGTGTGTGAAATCATTGGTCTCGATGATCCTTGGTACCATGACATATACACCTACCTAAAAATAGGAGTCCTCCCTACTGACATCACCCAAACCTCAAGAGAACCTTTATTAAGAAGTCATACACATTTCATTATCTTAGGTGACACCCTGTACCATAGGAGTATCAAGGGAACCCTCTTGTGATGCCTTAACTCGGAGGAAGCTTTGACTTCTTTAACTGAGGTACATGATGTTATTTGTGGTTCACATTCTAATGGTATGACCTTAGACAAGAAACTACTAAGGACTGGGTACTACTGGCCTACAATGGAGAGGGAAGCTCATGAATATTTCTAAAGATGTTTGTAATGTCAACAACATGGGGATCTCATCCATGCACCAACTCAGGAGCTCCAACCAATTATAACACCTTAGCCCTTTCACAATGGGGGCTTGATCTCATCGACAAAATCACCCCCACTTCATCCAATGGACACAAGTTCATTATCACTGCCATAGAGTACTTCACTAAGTGGGTAGAAGCCATTCCCATGACCTACATCATAGGGAAGCAAATTTCCAAGTTCATCCTGAACAACCTCATTTGCTGCTATGGTGTTCCACAAGCCCTTATATTAGATAATGGGACACCTCTCAAGAATCAAGATGTTCGAGAGCGATGCCAAAAATTCAATAGCCAACATCACTTCTCCACCACCCACGACCCCCAAGGCAATGGCCAAGTTGAAGCTTCTAATAAAACCATCTTAAAAATCCTCAAGAAGATAGTTAATGAAGTTGGTCGCCACTGGAACCTATAGTTAAATCCTGCCTTATGGGCCTACCGAACAAGTATTTGCATGCCTAGAGGTGCAACACCCTTCTCCCTGGTCTATAGATCAAAATCCATCCTCCCCATTGAGATTGAACTCCCATCCTTAAGAATATCATTACAGAATCTCATTACTGATGAAGAATATCGAGTGTCATGGTTGAATAAGCTAGAACTACTGGATGAGTGATGCATGGATGCCTTGAACCATATACAAGTCTATCGGAACCATCTCAAGTGAAGCTACAATAAAAAGATCAAGAGTTAGACCTTTCAATTTGGAGAGCTCATATTGAAGGAGAATCAAAAGAATGTGCCTAATCCAGACAACAAGGGAAAATTTGAACCCAAATGGTTGGGACCCTTCATCATCATAGCAAGCTATAAATCAGGAGCATATCAACTATCTACACCCAAAGGTGAGCCTCTAAATGAGCCTATCAATAGCTCCCATCTCAAAAAAAAATTATGCCTAAGCTTGCAAAGGTATAAACCAAAAAGACAAAAAAATTAAAAAATATAAAAATCAAAAAATAGATTGAAAACAATAAAGAAAAAAATCATCCTCTAGTGAAAACCACTTTGGTGGCACTTTGGGAAAGTACCTTGGTGAAAACCTGGCAAACAAACACCTTGTGTAAATAAAGAACTTTCCATCCACCATGGATTCTTCAACTTGTTCTACATCACCTACCAATCGCTTTCCATCACATCCACCCATCACACTTCCATATCTCCTTTTGATACCCATCCACATCTACATTATAGTTTGATCATGTGTTTGTATCATGTTCCATTCTAGAACTATTTGGCACATTCCTCAGGTCAGTTTGTCCTACCTATATTGGAGTAGTCTATTGCATCACGCTGGGGGCATGTTCTTATACCTGCATTGGATCGAATTTGTGTATATTCTTGCAATCTTCCTTAAAAATCAAAAAATCAAAAAACATTCATAAAAATCCAAAAATCCAAAAAACATTCATAACATCAGAAAACCCAAAAACATTCAAAACATGTCAAAAAGTTAGAAAAGGTTAAAAAAAGTTGTGTCGAACTACAAGTCTCTAAGCTTGAACGTAGGCAAGGCCATCATTGATGTGCCCCCAAGACACATTAAGTTAGTCCTTTAGGAGTCTATCCTAATAAACTAGCAATCCATTTGTTCATATCCCATCAATAAATGAGTCTATGTCAATCGAACTATGTGGTCTTTGCATGTATAACGTAGGCAAGGCTAATCTTTGGTCAGCCCCCGAGGCCCCTAGGATAGGTCCTTAGGTTAGGTTCTTGCTCAAAATCTCAAAAAACATAAAAACATTAGAAAATGTGAAAATCAAAATATTTGTAAAACATCTTTAAAAATACCAAAAAAAGCCTCAAAACATTTCAAAAACATCCAAATATTTGAAAAAATCCATCTCTCATTTTGCTTCACCCACAATAATCAATCATCCATAATAAATCAATCGTCACCTTCATCCTTTGGAAAAACAAATAGAAACAACCACAACAATCAACAAAAGCAAATTTCAAACACAAAATCAAACTCTTGATCATTCTCAAACATGTCAATTGAACCTTATATCAATGGCATTTTCAAACAACCTATCAACTTGCCACCATCCATTAACATGTCCTAGGATGCATCCTTCCTAAAATGGGCATTATCTATTGGCAAAACACTTTGGATACTTATCCTAAGCAAAACACATCCCTTTGGCTAGAGGTATGAAGAACATTGGCTTGTTTGTGTACTTGATCTTTTCTTTTGATTTATCTTATTGTGCTCATTCCAATGACCTCTCGATGATGTCTAATCAAAATTATTTAGAGAGAAAGGAATGGGGAATTGATCATTATCTTTTTTTGGTTGTGTTTGTTGGGCGTTCTTGTAATATAACTTGGTGATACTTGCTTTGGTAGATGTGTATGGAGGGAGTTTTGGATAGCTTGTTGACTATTTCATTGATAGGTTATGCTTTTTCGTGCTTTGGTCCAAGATGTTTGAAACTTCTAAAATACATCCTAGTGAGGTTTTTGTATGTTAGGTGTGAACAAGAATACTCCTATCTATTTGTCGAGTCAAAATCCATCTCACTAGGTACAACGCCATCCTTGTTTTCCATACCTTGATGCATCATATCTATGTGTGTTATCAAACATAATGAAAGCAATGCCTTTATGTCCCCAATCCCTGGATAAGCAAAACATCATCATCACTCATCATCATATCTAATAAAGTATCGATGACTCATGGACTTGTTGGACTTCTACATCATCTCAGACTCAAGGGTTGATCCCTCTTATTATTCTTATTCTTCTATCTTTACTAACATTTCTATCCAAAATATGTGTGATATATCAAAATATACATGAGGCTACCCATGGTTGACGATTGTCTATATGTCATCAAATTTGTCTACATCAAATATTCGAGCTTTCTAGCCCTCTCTAAGATGAACTGATCTTGAATATTTATCATGAGCTTGACCCAAAAATTGAAATTTTTGCCTGATCTCTCGAGAGGGCAGTGTAGTAGTGTAATTTCTTCTACTGGGGCAGTAGTGGGGCATCCAAAAAATAAAAAAAAAATTGAATTTTGATCATGGAAGTGTTATTCTTTGAACTAACATAGCAAGTACTTCACTTCAAAGAGGGGCAAAATGTAGGCACCAAAAAAGTCTTAATTAATACTATGCATCTCATTTTGATTAACTAACACCATTTCTTCCTAAATCAATTCAAATTAACCAATTAATTAAATAATCAACATTATTTAGTTAAATTCAAAAAATTTAGCTATTAATCAAATAATTAAATTTATTGATTAATTCACCCTTCTTCTAACTAATATTCATCATATTTAATTAAATCAAATAATTTAATTAAATCCCCTTAATCCTCTCATTTGATTAAATCAATCAAATCAAATGTCAGAATCTCCTAACCTATTCAAATTAATTAATTCTGAATTAATTAATCCTAAACCACTTTCTAATCATCATTAATAAATCTTCCAGATTTTAACTCGTCAAGAGTTAAATCAACTCATGGTTAACTAACCAGGTTGCACATGAAAATAATTTCTATTAGTTATTTAATTCCTCTATTTTCCCTCACAAAGGCATATTCCAAAGAATATTCCTCTCAACAACCTCTCATTCAATTTCCCTCCAAAGGTTTTCAAAAACCTTTCACATCCTCAATATCTCCTCTTACAAATGCAATAAATTCTCTTACATCCTCTCAAATCTCAACCAATTTCATTCAATTCCTCTTACAACTTTTCAAATCCTCAACCATCCTCATTTATTTCTCTTCCTTCCTCTTCCACTCACATATTTCCTAAAATGTGCCCCACCTTCCTCCAATAGAATTGTGACACTTGGCACATTCTCACTAGCTCCCATTTTATCCCACATTCATCAAGTCCTCTCATTCTTCAACCCTTGGCTTCTATAAATAGAGGCATAATTTTCATAATATGGATCCAGGACTTCAAGAATTATCACTATAGGCATTTGAGTTCATAGCAATCCATCATTTTCATCAATTTTAGTTATCACCATTTAGTATCATTTCATACTTGGAATCATCTTCAACATCAAGCTTATCAATTGGGATTGGGAAAGGGATTCTTTCCACATCAAAGGAGCACCAATCCCCCTATGGGATTGAGGTTTGGTTAACTTAGTTCATTACATTCTTTGTTCTTGTTTTGTTTTATGCTTTAGCTTCATGTTATCATCTTTGTTTGATCAAGAATCTCATAGGGAACACTAGATTGAGATTTCTAACATGTTTAACAATTGTTTGTTGATCTTGTGTTAGCTTGTGCAAGTTTGGTGTTCATAATAGGTGGTAAGCTAGTAGGAGATATGGTGTGCAATGCCACAAAGGTACTAGGGATGCTAGTAGAAATACCTAAGGAAGGAATCACATTACTAGTAGGTTGCATTGTTGTTGTAACTTGAGGGTTGGTATAGGTAGGAATAGATGCAATTGTTATGGGAGGAGGAATTTGAATTCCTCCTTGGCTTGTGACATTGTTTGAGGGTAAAGGAAAACTAGTGGTTGAGGTAAGGTGTTTTCCAAAGATCTCAACTATGTTACACACAAGGTCAAGTTCATCTTCACTTTCAAGCATGCGATGAATGTTATCTATGGTAGGGATTGTGTTAGTTGAAATGTTCTCAGTACTTATTCAATTTTGTAGGTTTGCTAAGTCTTCATGAATTTGGATTATGTTTTCTTGTGGAATACTAGCAACCATTGTTTCAACATGTGTCATACTACTTGAAGGCAAGGAATTGTTAAGGGTATGGTCCATACCTAGTGAGCTAGTGTCAACACTAGTAGTGAAAGAGCTAGATAACCCAAGATCCATGATGATTGTGCTATCACGAGATGACACAAGTCTCAAACTTCGCCTCACTATAGTATTAGCAATAGCACACCAAGTAGAAAATCTCATGCAAGGGATACTAAATGCAAGATGGATGCAAATGCAATTCAAATAAAATTAAGCTAAATGTAATGAAATGAATTAACAGAAACTTTGTAAAATGAAACAAAAAGTTATCAATAGAAAATAGGAGCATAGAAACAAAGTTTTGAATTATGGAAAATGCAGTTTAAAATCTACATTGGGACTAAATCGCCTAGAAGGGCGTATGAGTCCTAGTGAGGGTCTTTTTCACAAATTTTAGAAAATTTTAAGTGTTTTCTATGCTTTTTAGTTTGGATGATCTGTCGATTTTAGATAATATTCAATGATGCAAGATGCAAAAATGTTTACTATATGCACTTTCATTAATGCAAGATTTAGAAACCCTAGATGCAAATTAACTAGTGCAAACCCTAATGCAAAGTTAATGCAAGAAAGATCTCATATTATGATGAACTCCAAATCAAAAATGATGTGTTCTAAATGTAGGTTCACCAGAATGAAATGTGGTAAAATGGTTTCTTTATGGTTTAGGACATAGAAGAACACTCTTTTACCATAATCATTCAAGGAAAACCCTAGAGATCTCAATCTAAAGTATGCAAAGGAGAAAGAAATCTTGCAATAGGGTTGTCCTAGGGTCCAATTAGAAACTAAAGATGGGTTCACCACCAAGCTAGGGCTTCAAAAGACTAATGAAATGCAAGACATATTGCTTAAACCTAATGCAATGCAAGACTTCAAAAAATGACCTAAAAATGCATGTAAATCAGAATAGAAAGGTGAAAAATAATAAGTGTGCACCTAGAAACATGAAGAGGACTGGATGAAGACTTGAAATGCTAAAAACACTGAAATTAATGCCTGTTGGGACTCATACACCAGTCTAGGTGATTTAGTCCCAAATTAGGGTTTCTAGGAAGGAATAGAAATCTGGTAGAGATATGACTGAAACTCCTAAAATATGTAAATTTTCCTATACTAGGACTCATATGCTAGAAGTGGTGTATTATTCCAGTTAGGGTTTTCTAGAAATTCAAAGTTTGATTCTTCTCTTCAATGTCTACTCTATTCTTTCCACCTAATTTCCGAATTTGAATCTCTGATTTGCAATTTATAGATGCCTTTCAATGATCTCTAATGCAAGTTGACAACTTTGACAACTTTGAACACTTGACAACTTTCTCCAAACTTACTCTCCAATATGTCTTCAACCTAGATCTGCAAATCACACACAAACCCTAGCAATAAAGTGTTGCAAACATGTATAAAGTGGCTCCAATGGATGTAGATCTTGACTCTTGCTTGAATTTTGTAGTTCTTGAAGTGAATGGTAGCTTGAATCATGAAACCTTACATCACAAACGTTAGCTCAAAAACAAGCATGATGTATGATGACTTTGACATGATGTTCAATGCTTGTATAATGCTCTAAAATACTTGATAATCAGCTCTTGAATGCTCTTGCAAACTCTTGTAAACTTCAATTTGCTATAATGCATGAATACTCAAGTTGCTAGGTGATCTCATGAATGCTTAGGTGAAAATGAGTGAAAGAACCTTGTATTTATACTTGTTTATGCCAAATTTCCTGAAATTACAACACTACAATCTGACATAAGATCTAGGAGAATAAAATCCCGTCAAGAATTTGAATTAAATTTAATTTTGGGTCACACAAGACTCATACACCAGAAGTGGCATATGAGTCCCATTAGGAACAACTATGGGACACATTTTCAAAAATGCTTAGAATGATGCAAAATCCAAATTTGGGCCCTAAAACATAGGTGGGATTCATACGCCCAAGGTGGTATGAGTCCCAAATCACTAAATCTAGGCCACACAACCTAAAAAAACTTGAATTATTATTGGATGTTGGTTTATGTCGAGATTATCCTCATAAAGATACATTAAATAAGGCTTGTGGATGTAAAATAAGGCCAATTAAGGCATAAAGAAGCCCAATTATTTAATAAAACCCTAGAAAAGTGTGAAAGTGTATTACAACACTTTACAACACTCTAAATAAGGCACCAATAAGCTCATTTAGTTCATAAGGGCCCAAGACCTAATGTGAATATGTTAGACATATTACAACACTAAATCAAGGCCATGTTAGGGAGTACTTTTTCTATTATTACATCTATCACATTCGTGTATTTGTACATTGTCTCTTAGAGAGATGTGACCCTTATGGAACACCTCTTACTCAACCTCCTACATCAGTCTTAAGCTCCACAAGTTTTATGCGGTAGCTTGCGGTAAGATTTGGTGTTAACCTGTGACCTTGCTAACATCATCCCCCTTTTAAAATGATTTTTTTTCCTTAAGACATGATGTTTAGTTCCCGGGAATAATGTGTTTGTAGATTACCTTCAACTATGCAAGTGTAGTGTCACATTGTTCCTTTGCTTGCTATAGGAATTTGATGTGTCCTTGGGTGTTGGTGTGTGTTGCCTCTACCTCTACTAGACTACTTGGTATTTTTATTTGTTGTGTTGTATTCTTGGCTTCTCCCAAAATTCCTATTAAGTGTGCCAAATTTATACTTATTGTTTCTCTTAAATATTTAATCTTCATCTTAATTTTCTCCCTTTGATTCTAGACTTATTATAGTTGTGTATGCATATTTTTTGTTTATGCTCTTATCACACCATCCATATATTTTAGTGGGTCATATGTAGAGGCAATCTACACTATTTAGGCCTCAAGCTAAGTGATATGATCTTTAAGATTCTTGGTGAGGTTAGGCCACTAAAGACAAAATTGGTATATAATATTGGCCTCTGTTATGATTTTATTTACACTTATAATTGGGAATATGTTGCAAATTTCTTTGTAGCCTCATTTGTTTTCTTCTTTAAAATTTCCTATTGGGCTTTGTGCCTTATATTGGCCTTTTGTGACTGCAAGTTTGATTGTAGGTCATCCACCAATTGTTTGAGCTATTATGAAAGAGGAAGGGAAGTATCCCTTTGTATTTGTCATATGTTATTTTGTAGTATGCTCACTGCCTCTTGTAGTTGCTCCATACTTTCCATGTGTTTTTGTAGGACCTCTTCCTTGGTGGTAGCATGAAATATATCTCCAAGATGTTTTTTTTATATTGGGGAGATATTTGACAAGTTAGCTTAGGAACCCACTAATGCAACTAAAGTAGTTGTGGTGTTGATGTAGGATGTAGTTGATTTTGTTGTGCTAAGAAGTCCTTTATTGATTGTATTGGGGATGTGGATGTAGAGGCTTCTATGGTATTTACTTGTAGTCCCCCATCATCTTCCACACTTGGTTGGATGCTTTATACAGGAGATTTTATTTGTTTTTTTCTTTCTTCTTCCAAGAGGGAGTCATGGAGCTTCTTGGTGAGATCTTTTATTTCTTTATGCACCTTGGTTGTTTCTATTTTCTCTCCTTCCATTAGGGTATCTACCCTCTTCTTTTTCTAGAGCTCCTTTTCCTATGCTTGTGCCAATTTCTCCTTTTGTTGTGGGGTCAAATCAAGCCTCATATCCTATAGCACCTTTTCCCTTATTTCTTCTTCCTAATTTAATTTTTTTTCCCTCTTCTCCCTTATTACAACAATAGTTGGTTCTAGGAACCCTTCCATAACTTTCTCCAAGCTCTTGTTAAATTTCTTGATGTATTTGACTAGGCATTGGATTATTCTTTTTGTATTCTCGACATCTACTTCTTCATACATGTTGAGTACTTGTGGTAGCATGCCATGGTAGATTATGGAATTTATGTTGGCTGTGACATCAATTATCTAGGGTTGATGTTGTTTTGATAATTTTTTATTTGGGATTTCCACAACTTTCTCCCTTTTTTTCTTCTCCTCTAGAGGCTTTTGTACTTCTTCAATTTTTGGTTCTTTCTCTTCTTCGAAAAAGCTACATTATCTTTCTTTTGACTAGTTATTTTGGTCTTACCTTTTTAGTCCTTTTCTCCACACTTGTCTATATTAGGGTCTTTGAGACTTCTTGGATGTTTGGAGTGGACATTGTCTGTGAGATGAGGTAGGTCTGTTTGATTATGCGTTAATAGCTCTATGTAATCTATCCGATCTTCTTATTACCAGTGTGCTTATTTTTAGGAGTGGTGCAAAGGAAGATGGTTGTACTGGCCTTTTTGATGGGATCCCCCACACTTTATGTAGTTCTTTGTTCCTTCTCAAATTTTCTTCTATATTTTTCTTATGTATGTTTTCCATGATCTATTTGTATATCCCAAATCTCTCTACATTTGTGTCCTTTGGTTTACTTAGGATTTTTTTCTGGCATAAGCATCAACTTCCCTCTATGTGACTTCATATGGGAGCTTAGGTATCCATGTCATTCTTGGCTCTATCGGCTCCATATATGTGTATTCTTTGTCTACCAACAAAGTTATAGTATTAATGTATTGTTTGATGGACTCATATGGGATATGTTTTGTGGCTTGCATTTGTTATTGAAGGCTTTCAAAAAAGCACCAGTAGGCAACAATTTAGGTTGGTTTATCTTTAAATTGTTGTGTTTGGTAGTTGATTTGTGTCACTACTATGATATTTTTATCATGAGTTTCCTTTGAATGTAGGTAGTTCATGAATAAAATAAAAGACTAGGAAAATCAGTAGTGTACCATACTAGAAATTGTACCAGGAAGTCTTTATCTTTTGAATATTTTCTATTAGTTTCTCCCTTATTACTTAATAGAGGTTGAATTCCTTCCCTTCCACCACCATTTGGTATGTGATGTGTATGATGGTTGTTGTGGCTGAGTATTCTCAATTTTCATAGTATATCTTATAGGTAATACCCATGGTGGTGTACCATACTATAGGGATTGTGATTGCTCTCACATTCAAGATGTGAAATCTAGTGTAGCCCTAATTAGCTCAATTACGCTATTACTTTTGAATTATTTTTTTGTTGTCATTTCCCCTATCATACTTAACCCTATGATGGCATGAATTGCTTCCTTCATTATCTGGTATGGTTTGTCTAGATAGATGAACCCATCGTGTACCCTACTCAAAATTATCCTAATCTAGTCATGTTCAGCATAGAATTTTGGGTAACCTTTTCATATGTTTAGGTTTTTTCATCCCATCTCTTGGTATTGTGGTTGATATGTGCTTTGGTCTTGAGTTAGTAATGTTTGGTGGAGCTCTTCAAATTTTCTATGGTTGATCTTGGCTATCGACTTGTGGATATACTTCCTTACATATTCTATGTATACCACGTCTACTTGAATTCTTGAGAATTATCCATTTTTATCCACTTATATTTCCTTAAATAAATACTTCTTGTATTTTGGGAGTGGCTTCTTAGAAATGTTTACGAGGGTTGGGTTGCCATATTTTCTTTGTAGCTTTGTAAGGTTTGAAATTTTTAGAGCTTAGTTTACTATTTTGTTGAAGTGTTTGAATGTAAAGTGAGAATTTAGTGAATGAAGTAGGTCTTAAATAATTATAGGGTTAGTCGTTTAGTCATTAATTGCTTTTTCCTATTAAGTTTCATGGATTTTCTAGCCATTTATAACCCTTGACTATTAACAATTTGATTTTCTCTTTTATTGGTTTATAATAACATGTTCATTTTTCCCTTTATATTATTCATCCTTTCTATTGATGATAATTTTTAAGTCTTGCTCCATTCACATAGCCTGTGATATGGTCTCCATCTAATTTCATTAGTCTCACCGCTCTAGATTCCACAATTCCATGTATGCAGTAAGGTCCTAGTCACCTTACTTTTAGTTTCCCTTTCTTTTAAATTAATTTTTTGTCATATAGTAAAGACTAAATCACCTATTTTGAAAGTTTTGAGCTAGAGGTTTCTAACATGTCATGCATTTTATCTTTTGTGCTCCAACTATTGGTTATACAAGGCTATGAGCCTATTTTCATCTAATTTCTCTAACTCATGTATTCTCTATGCTAAAGGCTCATCATCATTCAATTTCAATGTAAGTTTGGTGCGTAGGTAAGGGATTATGAAGTTTGTGGGAACTACATCAGTTCCATATACTAGTTGGAATGGTGTAAACTTGCTAGTACTTTTGTAGGATGTGTAGTAGGCCCAAAGTACTGTAGGTACTTTTATATTCCAATATGACCTATTTCCATTGTACATTTTAGTTAGTGATGTCCCAATTATCTTGTTTAGAGCTTCACTTGTTCTATTTGTTTGAGGATGATAAGGTGAGCTCTTATTATGTGTGATCATAAAGTTTTGTAATAGTTCCACGATTATTTTATTTACAAATTTTTTACCCTAATCACTTACAATACTTAATGGGCATCCAATACTGCTCTTATTGATATCCCAAATGCATCCATATGCACATTAAATGATATGCTCCAGTCCGAAAAGATTAAGATGGGTGCCTCCATAATTTTCTATTTTAGGGTGTCAAATGCAACTTGACATTTTCCATTCAATTCAATATTCCTACTAGATTTATTTTGCAATAGTTCCTCCAATGGTGCAACAATACAAGCATAGTCTCTTATAAAAATTTGAAGTTGTAATTGGTGTAACCCAAGAATTTTCTAACTTTTGGAGAATTTTTAGGAGGTAGTGTCATAATTAGTGTAAATTTAATGGGGTCTACCATTAGGCCTTCTTTACAAATTATGTGGTCCATTAGTGTGCCATAGGGTACCACAAACATACATTTATTCAAGTTTAGTACTATTTTCATACTCTGACATCTATTTAACATCATCCTAGAAGAATTTGCACATGTTCTTTTATCAATCCATAGATTGTCCATTCATCCAAGTACACTTCCAAAAGGTCATGTATGAAGTATTTGAATGCATTTATCATTATCCTACTAAATACTGTAAGTGCATTTTTCAGGCCAAATGATATTATTGTATACATGTAAGAACCTCATTTTGTTGCAAATGTAGTTTTTAGCTAATCTTCTTCCCTTATTTTAGCTTGGTGATAACCGAAAAAATCCATCAGTAAATGAATAAATATCCTTTCTAGAAATTGATTCTAATATTTCTTTTGTAAAAGGTGTAGGAAAGGGATCATATATGCAATCTTTATTCAATTCCCTAAAATCAACACATATTCTTAGCTCCCCTCTCTTTTTATTTTGCACAACCACAAGACTTATCAATTTTGCATCTTCTACTAATTTGATGATTCCTACATCAAGAATTTTATCTAACTCAAATTTGAATTTCTTTTTCATGTTTGGGTTAAGACGGTATGATCTCTTCCTTACTATTTTAGTCGGCCTTCTTTTAGTTGTATCTTTGTTACATCTACCTCTTAAATCGGTAAATGTTCAAGGGAAAAATTCTTCAAAATTTGATAGGATATCTACAACTTGTGCTACTACCTTTTCATCCCAATAATCCCCTATCTTTGAGAGTTTAGGGTCTCCCTTCTTGGAAATATTTTTTCTCTAAGCTTGATTGGTTGGTTGTAGTATTTCTATTTAGATTCGATAGGGGATTCTTGTTCCCTTTCCCCTTGATTGACCTCTATATCCATGTTATATTTATCATTGTCTTCTTGTTGCATTAAAAATATATTCTTTCTAGGAAAGTTGATTCTTTGTCCAACAATTCAATATACTTTTGTATTCTTTTTATTTGTGGAGGTGGGGAAATAGGCTATGATATCGCTACTTTGTTATTTTTGTCTGGTCTAAATATTATTTCTTTCTTCTTAAATAATGAGGTATGCATATATTTATCCTAATTGTAAAAATAAAAGGTATGTACAAAATCCATTTTAATCTCCTTCTAGGATTTAGTTTCTCCTCTTCTTTCTTGGTTTATGTACCAGGTCTAGTCAACTAGTGTGATTGTCTAGTAGAAGATTTGAATGTATAATATTTCATCATACTCATTCCTTGCCTCCCACCTTTCAATACAAGTGTTTAAATGTTCTTCTGATAAGATATCACCATCATACTTTGGTATATCCGTGTATTCCCCTTCTTCTAGTAGGTATCTTATTTTAATTAAGATTTGAAAATTTCTCCTATCCAGTAATCTAATTTTATGTGTATTATGTCATCTTGCAGCGTTACAAATAAGTGTGTGTTGTAATATGTTGAGCCTTAGCTCCACAGTGTTAAATATTTGTTCTATATGTGTAATGTACTCCTATGATCGAGTGCTTAGGTAGCTTAATATCAAAAATTCTTTGTAATATTTGGTATATTTGATGGGATCTTCTAGTTATGTTATCCTCATGATCTCTTAATTTGTTGCAATATTTCCATGGTACATTGTTTATATTTACGGTAGAATGTGGAACATTCTCTAGTGTTCTTAGCATAAATATTCTTCAAAATTTAGTAATCCTCTAAGAGTGTAGTTCCAAATCTTATTGCATCCATGCATGCAATACTTCTTCAATATGTGTGTTATAAGCATTGCTCTCTATTTCTATTTCTCTGTCTGACTTTGGTTCTTCAAAATTTTCATTTGTGGAAAATTTTGATATTGTATAAATGTTTTTATTATCAGAGTTGTGATATTCTTTTATATTTACTTTCTTTGTGTAGGATCCATCTGGAATTTCCATAGGGGAATGTGGACTATTTTGTCTTTGTTGAAAAATTATATTTATTCTTTTCTTGAGTCTACAATTCTGTTAGTGTTGACAAAACACCTTAGTCCAAGTAGTGTGTTAAACGAATCAAAATTTTCTTTGATGACAACTACCTCAAATTCTATGATTTGTTTCTCCCATAACACTTACTTCTACATGTCTCTAGGTCCCTAAAGTTTTCATATTGGTACCATCAACTAGGCTAATGTTATAGGGTGTTTGTTCAAATCTTAGTTTTCCTAATTGTTCCCATACTATTTTAGGAATCATATTTATGCCAGCTTCTAAGTCTATCATCACATTTTAAGTTTCTTATTGTTTATACTAATAATAATCATAATGGGTCTGGTTTTCCATTTCATATCATTCTTCCCTATTGTTCTTATTTGTGGTGATTGAGATTGCTTCTTATTCAAGCACTTACAAAATTGTTTTAGTTTTTCCAATAGGTTAGAATGTTTTGACATTTTTATAAGTTGCTTTAATATTACCACCTCTTGCTCAGAGAATTAATCATTTTGTTTTGATTCTTTGTGTTGTTCCTTAGTAACAATTTTCTTTGATTGATCTACTATTTGATCATGGTGTTATTTGATTGGTTGGAACTCTTCTTCCTCTATAGTGCTCTCTTCATCAATGATTGTCTATCTTTTGTTTGCAATATTAGTTCCTTGTCTAGTAACCACTGCTGCTTTATTTTTCTTTTTGTGGTTTGGTTTTGTATTGACTTGATATCCTTCTTCAAACCTACTTGTCTTACTAGTTTCAAAGTCATTATGCTCTTATTTTTAACATCTACTAGTTGTTTGATTAGGTTCTTTTGGTACCTACTCTTCTCAAGAGTCTTGCTCCTCCATATGAATTTAAGTTTTTTAGTTCATCACTTTTTGATTGTGGTACCACATTATTATAATATGTTTGTGCTTTGTCACAATTGAATATATCATGCTTGGTACTTTCACAAGATCCACATTGCTTCTTCTTATCTCCCCAACATTTAGTTGCGAAGTGGCTCTATTTTACATAATTGAAGTAGGTGACATTTGTGCATCTTCTTATCCCTATACCTCAACCTCTATCTCCTTTCAATTGACCTCTATCACTATATTTTACCTAATTTTGTAGGGAGTATATTGATTTGGTTTCTCCACTTTGGAACTCTATATCCATGGTCTTGTAGATAAAGTGGTCTTTCTTCTAAGCCTTTTATGTATGTCATTCCTCTTTTGTCATTATAGTTTCATTGGTTTGGATCCTCTCTTAATCTAAATAGTTGGGATGGGAAATCTTATGTTACATGTTCATCCCATTCACTACAAACTCCACAATAGACTAAGTTAATCTTTTTAGGTAGTGTTTTTAGATCTACCCTTAATGCATTCACCTTCTTTTCTCCTATTTATTTTTGGCATTCATTCCACAAGTGACCTTCTCTAGCACAATATGTGCACCATATGTTGGTTCTTTGTGGAAGGTTATCTTGTTTCACCGTAATTCCTTATTTAAGCATTAGTTGTTACATTTCCAATCGTAGTCTTTCCATCTCTTTATTTTCTTTTTCTTTCTCAAATTTCCTCCAAGATTGGTTTTCTATTCGACATGCTAAAGTTACTAATCCTGGGTATGTATTGAAGTTCTTCCCATTTATGGCCAATCTAATCTCTAGTGTCACTCTGGATATAAACCATTCAATTTTATGTTTTTCTATTAAGGGTTCTTCCAACCTCCTTGTTGTATCTTTGAATCTTTTTATCAAATTTTGTGATTGTTTCATCTTACTTTTGTGTGATTTCTCTAAGCTTACTTAACCATTTTTTTGCAAGATGGTTAGTGCTCCCCTCAGGATTCATGACATGGCTTAACCGCCTCACGTGGATAAGTTAACTTTTGCAGTTGTATCAATCATTAACAGGTTAACCTATTGGATCTCAAAAATGCAGGTTACAAATCCTAAGAGGATGTCAGGTTCTATGATCAAACTTGCAACATTTTTGAACCAATGAATGGAGTTAACCTATATGGTTGATGACTCCCTACACTTCAGGCTCTGCTCAACCTAGGTGGGTAGACCTTGATAGCTGAAATAGAATTAGAGTTGTATGACTTAAATGAATTTATAAATCTATCCACAATGGCATAAAGTGTGAAATAGATGGAGGCTTGATAACTATTCTACTTCTAATGTGATAATTGAGATTATATAATGTGAAAGTGGGTAAGTAATGTATGAATGAAGTGGACCAATGCTTTATTGGGCAAGTAGAGTCAATGAAATTATTTGGCAAGTGACTAGTATTGGTTATAACCCTAATTGCTTGGAACTTAGGTTTGTTTATACCTTGTATAAACATGCAAGAATGTGATTGACAAACTCTTCTTATTGATCCAATTGATCCTATTAGGTTACTGTGATTTATTAAAAGGATTTTAATCCTTCCTTGAAGGAACCAATTAACAGAATCACACAATGATAGCAAATGTGTGTTGACAAATAAGTATATCCTTAATTTGAATAACAAGATAACATCAATGTGGAGACAGTATGACAATCTTATCAATTACCTAACTCTTCTTACTGATCCAAAAGTTACTCCCCAGTTACCATAATCAATTAAAAGTATTTTAATTCTTTGATAGAAACCAATTAACTTGACTACAAAATAACAACAAATGTGTGTTGATGAAATTGAAACATCAACTTGGATACACAACTTCAAATAACAGAAAAATAGCAATGTGGAGACAGCCAGATAATTGCTTTAATCAACAAAAAATAGACACCAATATTGAGCCACATATAATTAAAGATCTTCCATTGATTTCAACCAAAAATTTCATGCATGCATCATGGTCCATACAGTATAGTCTTATATCACAAACATTCTAAAAAATGTTTCTTGTATATCTCCTATTCTCTCCTTATTCGCTCTTACTATCTAATCATTACACATCCAACTTATATATCAATATTTTGAAGAGGATACACCTCTTCATAGATGTCTTTTGAAATTAACAACATTTACACATTAACAAATTAAGCTCTAATGAGCCATAAGTGAACTTGTGTTATGTGATCTATACATTTCTAGCTTAAGTGAGTGTCAGCATCCTCTATAGCATTCCTTGCAGCTATTTCCATGATGACCATCTTCTCCAAACAATCACATGCCTCCTCCAGTGTTGATTCCTCAAGTTTGTTGTGACTACAGGGTCAGTTTCTCCTACCTTCAATGTCATTACATGACCAAAAGCTTTCTCAATATCAATAATCATAGATCTTTTATGTGGAGGATACAAACCCCAAATCATAAGGTAGTTCTCATCAGGGTTATATCTCAATCCCGTGTATACTTTTGTAACCCCTTCTAGACTAAGCTTATGTGTAGCACCATTATTATGCAAAAAACTATGAAAAACAAGAGCTAAGTTAAAATCTAAACCTGGGAAAATCATTACACCAGACTCCAATAATTTCCTTCCTTTCTTTGGAGTCATATCCTTCATCTCATTCTCCACATCTAATTTCAAAGTATTCAACAGTTGGGCTTGATTGCTAGGTGTGATATATGTGGTAGATTCCCTTATTGCTTTCCCTTTTTGCTTGTACAAGAATGATTTGAATTTAGAAGACCTTATAAACTGATCATCAAAAATACAAGATTTATAGGCTAACTACCTAGTATCTATATCAGATGCTTCTTCAACTTCTTGTTCTCTATTGGGAGGTTGATACTCATCCATTCTCAATTTAGAGATTTTGTCAGTTTGACATTGGGGTTCTCTTTCATCAAAATATTCCTCACTAGAGGACAACATCTCTACTTCTTGTATTTCTTTTATCCTATGTTCAAATTATCTATTATAGTTATCAATCAATCACCTCCCTTTCTTCCATGTTCCTAATTACATCATCATGTGGATGGGGTATATGAACATATCTACCCAAGTTTTCTTTCTTTCTAGCAAAATCAATATATACCTCAAGATCAAATCCCTTTCTTGGTGGAGCCTCCTTCATATTGAAATGTGATAACTTATCTAAAATAAGATCATACCCTTCCTTTGACAACACAATAAAGTCTCCAAAGCACAATGTACTTGGCATGAATTCCTATTTCTCATAGGCAC
This sequence comes from Sequoia sempervirens, assembly GCA_007258455.2. Classification (NCBI taxonomy): domain Eukaryota; kingdom Viridiplantae; phylum Streptophyta; class Pinopsida; order Cupressales; family Cupressaceae; genus Sequoia; species Sequoia sempervirens. The sequence continues at coordinate 166,197,567 of VDFB02000013.1, read as the reverse complement.
TCAAATTCATAACATTTGAATAATCCATTTGTCTGAAAATTTCCAAATATGCAAATCCTATTTGGCAGGGTTTTTGGTAGAAGGAAAGGTGTATCCTCAAAACCATATACCCTAATCATGGTGGCATCAACATAACAATACCAATCTCCCCAATTATGACCAATATTTGTGGGTCCATTGAAATATTTGGGCCTTAGAAATATTTTAATCTCATCAGTCAATGAATAATCAAAGGGGTGATTGAAAAATTTATACAATATCTTGACAAAATATTCCTCAAAATGAAAATAACTAGAATTGACAAATCTACAATCCCAAATAGCAGTCCACAATTACACTGGTAGTGGTTTATCCTCCTTATTAGATTGTGTAATTTTCAATTCTTCTTGCCATATCCCTAACTCCTGTCCATAGTACAATATCATATGCATGAGAATGGAATAATGTTTGAAGTGAAGTGTGGGAGATCCATTTTTTATTGCCATTAGCCCTAAGTCAATCACTTTGAAAATGTGTGAGGCATAATCAAAAGGTCTTACATTGTGGCACTGTACATCCACTGCAATCACCATTGGCCCTATAGACATGAATTTAGAGGCTTCAACCCCCAATAATTGACACACTGAGAAATATGTGTGTTTGAGGTAGGGTTCAAATAAAATCGACATGAAAAGGAGGTCCATCATTGTCTTCAAGTGGAACAAGGTCTTCATCCTTCCTAGGTCTTTGTAGTGGCAATCTCCATCCTTTATAAGTTGTATCCATTCTACAATACTCCTTTTCCAAATCCTCATGTACAATCGGTTCATCACATGTGTCACTTAGGTTAAAAACTTCACAAAGTGTAGTCTTAGACACATGTATGAAGGATTCACCTTGCAAGTTGCAGATAGTTTTAAGGTCTGGGTTGTAATGCTTAGCCAGAAGTTTCACGAGTTCTACATTCACAAATACATTTGGAACAACCAATTTTCTCAAATTGAAATTCCAGGGATTGCACACTAGTTCAAACCTATTTCTCTGACAATAGTGGAACATAAACAACTCATATCCTCTAATAAAGAGTCCACACATCTCCCCTATATGTTTGCATTTGTCTTCAAACTTTTCTACATCGGCCCTGAACCGAGCAATTGATCAACAAGGTCTTGGTTCAACTTTCGTTCTTTTGTTTTGGATTCCACTCCTATTTCAATTTTCTAATTTTTATTTTTGGGTCAGCTACCTTCGCCCTGTTGCTTCCTACTTTTTGTTTTCATAGAACTTGTACCTTCCATTTTTAATCCTCCAAGGTGACATAATCGAATTATAATTTATCAATTATAAAGAAGTTCGTAAAATTACTTGTGAATTTTTGGCCGCATTGAATTCTTTGAGTTTTGTTTGATCTCTCGTCCTTTTTGTTGCAACTTCTAGAAATTCCTTTGGTTTATTTTCCTTTCAATAAGAGAATATTTACATAATGTTCATTCATGTGGCCATTAATGTCCATCTCTGAGAATGAATGCAACAGGTTTTTTGAATTTTGTAATGTCAAAATGACACAAAAGATTACATCGGTGAAACCTTTATTGTCTTAGGTCGATCTATGCATCTAACTTGGTGCCACCTCTATTTATACATTCACAACATATCGCCAAGACATTACTGGATGTATTTTCGATGTAGAGTGTCCCTTTGATTCTCATACTTAGTCGGGAAGACAACCAAATGATCTTACCAATACTATACAACTACCCCTTCTCTTATATTTCAACTTTCATTACTTCAGGGAGAAAATATGGAGTTTTCTTGATGTCAAGGTGGTCTAGACCACAAAAACCCTTTTAATTATCACCTGGAGTCCTTCTGACAAATTGTGTTTACTTTATGTTACCATCAGATTGACATGAATCATCACTAAGAGAATACAATGCTCTACCAATGTACTTGGTCTTCCCGACATGTTCCCTCTACCACTTCATTTATTTGGATAGGTCGGTGAGACTCTCCCCAAAACCCCTTCATCGGTGTAACCCATGTGGTCTGAGAGATTTGAGGGACTTGCTCCAATTGTATTTGTCTCTCTGATAGTCATTAGTTTTCTTCATCAGCAAAAGAACATATGTTTCTTGCCAATGGGGGATCCATCGGCATGACTTGCGAGCTCAACATGATTTGAATACTTCACTCCGACTACCTTGCTCTTACCAATATGCCTTCATTAGTAAAATGATAGGTATTGTCCTCCTAATTCTGCACACATGTATTCTTCGGGTTCTTTGATCATTGTGACTTGATTCACCTCTCACCGATATACAACAAATGTTCATATTTAAAGGCTACGACTTGTTGATCAAAAAGACTTGTGCATGATCTTGCCGATATAGATCAGTTGTTTTAAATCTCCTGCGTAGTGATAACCAGAGGAAATCTTATGTGTCAAAGGCCAAATTAATGGGACCATTTATGAACATGGATTGTGAAATGGATCTTGTCACACAAATTTCAACAATTTTTATTGCTTATGAAATTAAAGTGTGGAAAATTTATGTGGTACATGGGAGATAGGTGGGTGAAGGCCAGTAAAAATGTGATATTTTTATAGTTCTAATAGTGGCTCCATCTGGGGATGTATACCACCTATGGGTATAGCAAGAATCCAGGTCTCTAGGGAAGTAGACCAAGTGTCTTTTTGATATGGGATGGGAATGGAGGTAAATCCAGGAATGGTGGGAAATGGAAGTGAAATGAAGTCCTATACTACTATGCATGGAAAAAGATTTTTTTTAGGAGGTTATTCAAGAATTGTCCATGCACTAGCAATCCTTGACCTTCCCCTAGACTATTGTGCATGGAAGATTAAGAAAATAAATTCTTCAAGAATTGTCCATGCACTAGAAATTCATGTTCTTCTCCTGTCATGTTCTAGAGGTAATATGAATCTTCACCAACTTTTCCAACAATGACAAAAGGTCCTAACCATAAAGCCTCAAATTTCCCATGATTTCCTTTGTCCCAGCTCCTAGCATTCTACATGAGAACCATATCATTTATTTCAAATTTTCTATTTTTTCCCTTTTATCATACAAGTATTTCAGTTGTAATTGCCTCTTCATATTGTGTTGTTGGGCTTGGTTCCTAACCTCATCAAGCTCCATTAACTCTTCCATCCTCTCTTCCATAGGTTCAAGAATGCCTAAGTCTTCTTGTAAGATGAATTTACACACTGGTAACAAGTTATGCAAAGGGAGCCTAGCTTGAGTCCCATACACAAGTTCAAAAGGTGATTTTCCAATGGCCTTCTTTATAGTAGTTCTATCCACCCATACAACTAGCCTCAACTTGGAATCCCAAGCCTTTTTGTTATTATTGAGCATTCTCTTTATGATATTCGGGTTGCTCTTGTTGCTAGATTCAGCTTGCCCATTTGCCTATGGATGATATGGTGAAGATTATCATATCACTATACCATAGGATTGGAAAAATCCCCTAAATTCATCTGATCTGAAACGCATCCCATTATCAGTTACAATTCTTGCAGGCACTTCAAATCTAGTGATGATGTTTTCCAATAAAAAGTTTGTTACCACCCTACTAGTTGCTTGTTTAGTAGGTGCAGCTTCCACCCATTCTGTAAAGTAGTTTGTGGCTACCAATATCCATCTATGTCCTCCACTAGATTTTTCTACAATCTCTCCTGTGAAATCAATTCCCCATTGGTGGAATGGAGCTTCAAACTACAAAGGTCTCAAAGGCAATGCCCCTTGATACTTTAGTTTCCCATAAAGCTTTTGACATTCTTCACATTTTCTAGTGTAATCATAAGCATCATTGAAAACACTAGGCCAATAGTAGCCTACCCTTAACAACTTATGTGCAGTGGTCTTTGTTGAAAAATTCCCTTCACACACTCCTTCATGCATCTCCTTGAGAACATGCCTTGCTTGATCTTCATCTAGGCACAACAATAGAACACCATCCCTATTTTTCCAATATAGGTCCCCTTTCATGAATACATACTTAAATCCTTTAGGACATTTCATGTGCTTGAGATAATACACAATATCATTGTACCAGGGTGTGTGTTCAATACTAGTAACCATGTTATCTTCATCATTCAGGTTGCACACTTGAGCGGCTTCAATATTTGTTTCAGCCATTAATTTGGCTAATCCTTGTCCTCTTGCAAGCTTGGTGATTTGAAATTCGATGTCAAATTCTTGGACTCTATTTATCCATCTGCACCTATGACCAGTTGCTTCAAATTGTACAAACACATCTTTCATTACAGCATTCAGTACATAGGCTATCACTTTTGCTCCCACTAGATATGATCTGAATGCTTTGACAACTTTTACTAATGCATATGCCTGCTTTTCTACAATGTCATATTTCAACTCAGCATTTGGAGCGATTTGTAGAAAAAAGAAATAGGTTGTTCGTACCCCTCATCATTCTTCTATAGCATCACTGCAACAATTGTGTGATAAGATGCAAATGAAAAGATTTGAAAAGGCTTACTGAAATTAGGGGACTTCAATACTAGGGCTTCCTTTATTGCTCTCTTGATGGATATGAATTTATCTATGGCTTCAACTATCCAATCAATCTTTGCACCTTTCTTCAACATCTTTGATATTGGCTTCACTATCTCAACAAAGTTTGATATGAACCTTCTCACAAAATTGATTTTCCCAAAGAAGGACTGGATGGCTTTAACTGTTTTAGGAATGGAATTTTTTCTATGGCTTCCACCCTTTCTAGATCAATCCTTACACCTTCTTTGGACACTATATGCCCCAATAACTTTCCTTTTGTTACTACGAAATGACATTTTTTAGGATTTAAGGAAATGCCATAATCAATGGCTTTGATGAAAATCTTCTCCAGATGCTCAACATGATCTTCTACTTTCTTTGAATATGTAGTTAAAGCATCCTAGTATACCACCATTATTACATTGATCATATCATCAAATGCAACATCCATAGCTCTTTGGAAAGTTGCACCAGCATTTGTGAGTCCAAATGGCATTCTAAAATACACATATGTTCCCAATGGTGTGGTGAAGGTTGTTTTGTATTGCTATGATTCCTTAACTTTCACTTGCTTATATTCGTCCATCATAGATAACAGTTCACATCCAGTGACCCTCTGCAACATGGCCTCCATGTTTGGGAGTGGGTAATTGTCCTTAAGAGAGGACACATTCAAATTTTTGAATTCTACACAGAGCCTTATATCTCCATTTTTCTTTTTGGCACACACCAAATTAGAGACCCAAGATGAATGTCTGATAGTCTTGATGATACCCCCCTCCCTAATTTTCATAAGTTCCTCATGCATTTTAGGTTCTAAGGTAGGATTTATGGGCCTTTGTTTTTGTCTAAAAGGTTTAGCATTTGGTTTCAATGGGATCTCATATTGGAACAAATCCTCTCTATATGCTTTGAGATCATCATAAGACCATGCAAAGACATGCTTGTATTTCCTCAATAATTCAATCAACATCCTCCTAATTGTTGGGCTTCTCTTTTTCCCAATGTACACCTTTTTAGGAGCTAGTTCAATTCCAAGGTTGATTTCTTCAATGTCTTCCCTTTTTACTAGTGTTTGTTTCATAAGGGCTAATTCATTTCCATCAAACACTCTCTCTAATGCTACAAGTCCCTTAGGAATCTTATTAGTGTTGAGTTGAACAACTTCCTTTCCAAACATAGTTTGTTTCCCATCTACCTCTTCTACAAATGCATTAAAATCAATTTCTTGGGCTTCATATTGATCAATGCAATGTAGGAACTTAATTAAATTAGTATCATCATTAAAAACTTGCCAACTATAAATGTTATTAGGGATTGTAGGTCCTGTTTTGAGTTCAACTGTGAAATCCCTGCCAAAGTGACATCATCTCTTTTCAAAGCTACATTTTCCAAGAAGTCTACCATCAAATTCTTGGACATATCTATCCAATCAATGGAGAAAGCATCAAACAACTCAATAGTATCACATGCAACATTTCTATACTATTTTAGCCTTTTGTTCTTTGTAGCATACTTTGATCTTACTTGTGAAATGACCAACTCAGAGTCCCCAAGAACAGTAAGTAGTTTGATTTTGTGTTTAACAGCCATGTTTAGTCCAATCAATAGGGCATCATACTCTGTTATGTTATTTGTACACTCAAATATCAATAAGAATGAATATTTGAATGTAGTACCTTCATGTGAGATGAAAAATTCCACTACATTCTCTACTACATGCTCCATCAAAATACATTCGCCACACACCATGCTCATTGTTGGAGACATCTTTATTAATTGGATTAGTGTTCAACAATTTAGGCTGTGAATGCTCTATTATGAAACTTCCCAAATCCACATCACAAAAGCAATTCATCTGATTCTAGTCAATAGACTCCACAATCTAGTTCACCCTTGGTTCTCTATTTAATTTAACATCTTCACCATTTATTGGTATTGTCGCATAGGACAAATCAAATTGCACATTCCCTCCTACTGAAGCAGTCCATTGTCTTGACAGGAGCATCCCAAAGTGAGGGGGTGTGTCTATCATAGTTATGCCAATTGTATATGTTGCTTTTGGGTAAGCAACCAACTTTACTTCTACATTTTTCATGATTCCTACCCTGGGATAGGCCTACTATCCATAGCATAACATTTACCACTCGTAGTATTCACCCACATGCCAAGTTGCTTCATGACCCCTACTAGCATGATATTAATAGCAGCTCCCGAATCAATCATCCAATTCCTCACAAACTTGTTATTTATGAGTAATGTAGTAAAAAATGGATCGACTTGTGGAGGATTCATTAGTGTATCACCCAGAAAAACTTCAGGGACCTTTACATATCCTTGCTTGTTATTACTAATTTTAGTGATTTCTCTATTCTCCAAACTTGCATCTTTATTGGTTCCACTGGATATTAGCTGAATAGCACTATCTTTGTATTATTTTATCTTCATCATTTCCAATAGTGGCACTGACATTTTCACCTGAGACAATGCTTGTGTGAAATCAAATGCAGAGGCATTTTTTGTTTTGGCTATTCTCCTTTGTTCCAGTGGTTCTCCTTTATTTTCTTCTTTTTCCTTTTTATTTGTTTCATCATGTCTCTATTTGCTTTTGCATAACTCTTTGTCTTCTTCTCTAGGGACATGATTTTGCTCCTTCTTATTAGGTTCTTTATTTTCTACCCTTTTTACTTTTTCTTACATTGTCTCCTTATCTTTCACAAACAATCCCCTTGGAGTGCCATCATTTGCATTTTTCATTCTATTTCTCAGCCTATAATTGTTTTTGCTTGCTCTACTATAGCAACGGTTAACTACTTGATTTCTTCCTCCATTGGCCTCCTCAATTTATATTTACTTGGCTTAGGTGGTGTACAAGGAGGTTGTGATTCATCATTTCTTTCATTCTCCCAATCAGAGAAGACTTGTTGTTCCACCATGTGAATATTGTATCTCTGATTTTTTACAAAATACTTATAACCCTCATCTCTTGAGGATGAGTATTCTTGTTCAACTGGATGCAGGGTATGTGAAGTTAGATATATTGTAGTATCTTCTCCTTCATTTTCATATGTCAACTCTTCTTCTTGTATTGATTATGCTACAACACAATGATCTTGGGAATGGGGAAAATTGCAAACTTGACACCAAGGGTTGTTATTGACTATGTAGGCTCCCTTTTTCTTTAAGGGATTAGGAGTTTCCTTATACTTAGGTTTTCTAGTCATGGGTTTTCCATCCTTCCAGTTTGTGTTGTATGGCATATCATGCAACCTTGGTCTTTCATTTCAGTATGAATTCTCCTACTTATTTTGGGAATTGTTAAAGTTTTGGGGAACTTTAAGGTTTTCCGTTTTTCTAATCATCCCTAAAGCTTTTGTGTTATTTTCAATTGTCAATGTTGTCTTTTGTGCTTCAGTTAAACTTCTAGGGCCTTTTTTTATGAGTTCATACCCCATTTTTGGATCAAAGGCTTTCAAATAAATGCTTAAGGCTGTTGGATCAGTCAGTTTGGATCCATGTGGTATCCTATTGTACAATTTGGAAAACCTCTGATTGAAGTCATAAACTAACTCATTTTGGTATTTTTGAATACTTATTAGTTCATGAAGGGAAAATTCAGGGGCGCGTTGATTCCTATATTGCTCTAGAAACTGATTGTGAAATTCTGCTATAGAATCAATTGAAGCATCAAGTAAACCATTGAACCAATCCCTTGCTTCTTCAATTAGTGACATCATCAATAATCTCATTTTTACATCCTTGTATTCCATAGCAATATCTTGTATGAAGGCATTAAAATTTTTGATATATTCTTCAACAAATATCACATTATTCCCAATGAATTTGGGAACCATATTTCTCCAATTGTTTTCCATTGGGTATGGATATAATTGGTGTCATGTTAAATCAAATTGCCTACATGTGCTCATGGGGTTCTGTGGATGCAAATTCAGACATGGTGGATTGGGATGGTATTGATATCCATATTGAAGCTGATGGTAGACATTTTGTTGGATTTGTTGTTGAGGGTATATATTTTGATGTGGCATATGTTGTTGATGTGGTTGGGCATATTGTTGGCCTAGTGGTGGATAATGTTGAGGAACATTGCCATCATTCAAAGACTGGGATCTTTGTGGTGGTACATTATGTTGGGTGTGTTGTCTTGGGTTACCACCTGCATTGTGAAGTACTTTTGAAGTACCTAGAGCACCCGTGTTCTGAGATGTTCCATGTGAAATGACATTACCACCCTGTTTATGTGGAGGGACATACTTTGGTGGTTTTGGTGCATGGATGTTTAATTGTGCCATTTGTCAGTCTATCTCTTGGGATTCTTGTATCATTTGGTGTCTCTCTCTAAGTTGTTGTCTTTTCCATTCCAAATGTATTTGAAATTCTTGGTTAGTCATAGCCTCAAAATCACTGGTAGTGTGATCAATAGATCCCTCATGGTTTTTTTATCCTTGTTGTGATGACATTTTGTAATCATATTCATTTTGTGTTTGAATTTGTTTTGCTTCAAATCGGGCTTTTAATTCCTCTATTTTCTTAGGGTGCTCCTTCCATCGAAAAGTAGGACAACTAGTGTTTTCTTGTTCAAAAGGAGTACGAGGATCTCTGTTCAAGTCATCACCATGAAATTTTGATTCATGCAATGGATCAAAACTATTATTCAGTGTAAGAAGTTGTTATGCCAAGTTCTCCCTATCTTCATTAGTTACATTTGACACTTTGTCCCTTCTCTTATTTTCATTAGTCTTTGAAGGGGAAGACCCATGTTTATCTATCCACCTACCATTATTCTTCTTTGGGCTTTCCTAGTGCAAAGATCTCCTACCATTCATCTCTTAATATACTTTAATGCTCCAAACTCTAGGGTTTACCTTTGTTGATGTGTATTTGTATTTCCCAGTCATGCACTTTTTCTTATAGAGTCACCAATCACTTTTAAGAAAAATGAGAAAATTTAATAATTTCTTATTCCCAGCAGAGTCTTGTACAAGGTGTTGACTCTATGATGAACACCTAGATTCAGAATTAAATTCTCCCTAGCAGAGTCGCCAATCTATTGGATGTGTGACTCGGATGGGGAGTGCAAATGACAAACTATGAACCTCTGGTTGAAGACCAACTTTGAAACTTTATTAACTCTATAAATGGATAGGCTAGAATTGATTTTTCCTAAATCTTCCTCACCGGTGTTGCCAATATTTTGGATCTAAAAATGCAGGTTACAAATCCTAAGAGGATGTCAGGCTCTATGATCAGACTTGTAACATTTTTTAACCAATGAATGGAGTTAACCTATATGGTTGATGACTTCCTACACTTTAGGCTCTACTCAACCTAGGTGGGTAGACCTTGATAGCTGAAGTAGACTTAGAGTTGTATGACTTAATTGAATTTATAAATCTATCCATAGTGGCATAAAGTGTGAAATAGATGGAGGCTTGATAACTACTCTACTTCTAATGTGATAAAATTTATAATGTGAAAGTGGGTAAGTAATGTATGAATGAAGTGGACCAGTGCTTTATTAGGCAAGTGGAGTCAATGAAATTCTTTGATAGGTGACTAGTATTGGTTATAACTTTGACAGTTGACTAGTATTGGTTATAACTTTGATTGCTTGGCACTTAGGTTGGTTTATACCTTGTATAAACATGCAAGAATGTGATTGACAGACTCTTCTTATTGATCCAATTGATCCTATTAGGTTACTGTGATTTATTAAAAGGATTTTAATCCTTCTGTAAAGGACCCAATTAATAGAATCACACAATGATAGCAAATGTGTATTGGCAAATAAGTATATCTTCAATTTGAATAACAAGATAACATCAATGTGGAGACAGTATGACAATATTATCAATTACCTAACTCTTCTTACTGATCCAAAAGTTACTCCCCAATTACCATAATCAATTAAAAGGGTTTTAATTCTTTGATAGAAACCAATCAACTTGACTACACAACAACAACAAGTGTGTCTTGATGAAATTGAAATATCAACTTGGATACACAACTTCAAATAACAGAGAAATAGCAATGTGGAGACAGCCAGATAATTGCTTTAAATCAACAAACAATAGACACCAATATTGAGCCACATAAAATTAAAGATCTTCCATTGATTTCAACCAAAAAATTCATGCATGCATCATGGTCCATACAGTATAGTCTTATATGATAAACATTCTAAAAGTATTTCTTGTATATCTCCTATTCTCTCCCTATTCCCTCTTAATATCTAATCATTACACATCCAACTTATATATCAATATTATGAAGAGGGTACACCTCTTCATAGATGTCTTTTGAAATTAACAACATTTAAAAATTAACAAATTAAGCTCTAATGTGCCATAAGTGAACTTGTGTTATGTGATCTAAATATTTCTGACTTAAGTGAGTGTCAGCATCCTCTGTAGCATTCCTTGCAACTATTTCCATGATGGCCATCTTCTCCAAACACTCACATGCCTCCTCCAATGTTGATTCCTTGTTCTTGGATGCTTTCAATGCTCCATGTAATATCAATCTACATTCTTTCATCCATTTGTTTTGGTCTTTCAAATCTCCATCATCTTTGAATAGTGCAGACACTCCTTCCTTTGCAACATCAATGAACTCCTTTGCATCTGCTTGAATTTCCTTATAGGATTCCTTGTGTTTTCTCATGATATCCTCAACAACTGTGATGGCTCCATTGTCAGAAGTACCTCTTTTGTATTTCATGGATCTTTTCCTAAATGTAGTCATTTATTCTCTTATGTTCTTGAATCACAATGTAGCTCTTGGAATGGCTCACCCAAAACTTGGTCATCCAAACCATCAAGTTACTGTGCCTCTTCTAGAATATTGTAGAGAGTGCATCAAATCTAGCTTTACTCACTTGAGTATGTACATTTAATTCCTCACTCTTATTCTTTGACTAGGAACCGTCTCCTTGAGTTAGCAATCTAGTAGATCCCTTGAGTGTATCTTTGACCATGTCCTTCAAGAAATCATTTTCTTTTATCATCTTTTCATTGTTCATTTTGTACATATCCCATTTCTTGATTAACATCTAAATTTGTGCTTTATTTAGTTTGGCTACATTAATACTAATGTCTGTTGTGACTATAGGGTTAGTTTCTCCTACCTTCAATGTCATTACATGACCAAAAGATTTCTCGATATCAATAATCACAAATCTTTTATGTAGAGTATACAAAGCCCAAATCATAAGGGAGTTCTCATCAGGGTTATATCTCGATCCCGTGTATACTTTTGTAACCCCTTCTAGACTAAGCTTATGTGTAGCACCATTATTATGTAGAAAACTATCAAAAACAAGAGTTGAGTTCAAATCTTAACCTGGGAAAATCATTACACCAAACTCCTCCAACAATTTCCTTCCTTTCTTTGGAGTCATATCCTTCATCTCATTCTCGACATCTAATTTCAAAGTATTCAATAGTTGGGCTTCATTGCTAGGTGTGATATATGTGAGAGATTCCCTTATTTCTTTCCCTTTTTGCTTGTACATGAATGATTTGAATTTAGGAGACCTTATAAACTAATCATCAGAAAGAAAAGATTTATACGCTAACTGCCTAGTATATGTATCAGATGCTTCTTCAACTTCTTGTTCTCTATTGGGAGGTTGATACTGCTCCATACTCAGTATAAATATTTTGTCAATTTGACCTTGGGGTTCTCTTTCATCAAAAGATTCCTCACCAGAGGACAAAATCTCCAGTTCTTGTATTTCTTTTATCCTGTGTTCAAATTCTCTATTATAGTTGTCAATGGCCAATTCAACCTCCCTTTCTTCCATGTTCCTAATTACATCATCATGTGGACAAGGTATATGAACATATCCACCCAAGTTTTATGTCTTTCTGGAAAAATCAATATAACCCTCAAGGTCAAATCCCTTTCTTGGTGGAGCCTTCTTCATATTGAAATGTGATAACTTATCTAAAATAAGATCATACCCTTCCTTTAACAACAAGGTAATGTCTCCAAAGCACAATGTACTTGGCATGAATGCTTGTTTCTCATAGGTACTCAAGTTCATAACATTTGAATAATCCATTTGTTTGAAAATTTCCAAATATGTAATTCTATTTGGCATAGTTTTTGGTAGAAGGAAAGGTGTATCCTCAAAACCATATACCCTAATCATGGTGGCATCAACATAACAATACCAATCACCCCAATTATGACCAACAGTTGTAGGTCCATTGAAATATTTGGGCCTTAGAAATCTTTTAATCTCATCATTCAATGAATAATCACAAGGGTGATTGAAAAATCTATACAATGTCTTGACAAAATATTCCTCAAAATGAAAATAACTAGAATTGGCAAATCTGCAATCCCAAATAGCAGTCCACAATTGCACTAGTAGTGGTTGATCTTCCTTATCAGATTGTGTAATTTTCAATTCTTTTGGCCATATCCCTAACTCTTGTCCATAGTACAATATCATATGCATGAGAATTACCCATAAGGCTAATCTCAATTTGGAATCCTAGGATTTTTTGTTATTATCTGACATTATTTTTATCATCTTCGGAATGCTCTATTGTTGGATTCAGCTTGCCCATTCTCCTGTGGATGATATGGTGAAGAATATGAGATTGCTATTCCATAAGATTGGAAAAATCCCTTAAATTCATCTGATTTGAAGCACATCCCATTGTCAATTATGATTCTTGTTGGCACCCCGAACCTAGTGATGATGTTTTCTAGTAGGAAGTTTGTTACTACCTTACTAGTTGCTTGTTTGGCAGGTATAGCTTCCACCCATTTTGTAAAGTAGTCAGTGGCTACCAATATCCATATCCACTAGATTTTTCTACAATTTCTCCTATGAAATCAACTCCCCATTGATGGAATGGAGCCTCAACTTGCAAAGGTCTCAAAGGCAATGCCCCTTGATACTTCAATTTCCCAAAAAACTTTTGGCATGCTTCACATTTCTTGGTATAATCATAGGCATCATTAAGAAATTTAGGCCAATAGTAGCCTACCCTTAACACCTTATGTGCAGTGGTCTTTGCTAAAAAATGCCCTCCACATACTCCTTCATGCATTTTCTTTAGGACATTCTTTGTTTGATCTTCATCTAGGCACAACAACAGAACACCATCTCTATTTTTCCAATAGAGGTCCCCTTTCATGAATACATATTTTGAAGCATGTAGTTTGAGTGTCCTTTTCTTGTTCTCATTAAATCCTTCAGGACATTTCACATGTTTAAGATAATACACAATTTCAGTGTACCATGGTGTGTGCCCAATACTAGTAATCATGTCATCCTCCTCATTCAAATTGCACACTTGAGCAGCTTCAATGTTTGTTTTAGCCATTAATTTGGCTAATCCTTGTCCCCTTACAAGATTGGTGATTTGGAACACAATGTCAAATTCTTGAACTTTGCTTATCCATCTGCACCTATGGCCTATTGCTTCAGATTGTACATACACATCTTTTACTGCAACATTAGATACATAAGCTATCACTTTTGCTCCCACCAGATATGATCTAATGCTTTGACAACCTTTACCAATGCATATTCCTATTTTTCTACAATGTCATATTTCAACTCTACATTTTGGAGGGACTTGCTGAAAAAAGAAATAGGTTGTTCATGCCCTTCACCATTTTTTTGAAGCATTACTGTTGCAACTGTGTGATAAGATGCAAATCAAAAGATTTGAAAAGGCTTAATGAAATCAAGGGAATTCAACACTGGGGCCTCTTTAATTGCTCTTTGATGGATATGAATGCATCTATAGCCTCAGTCATCCAGTCAATCTTTGCACCCTTCTTTAACATCTTTGATATTGGCTTCACTATTTCAACAAAGTTTGATATAAATCTTCTCACAAAATTGATTTTCCCAAAGAAGGAATGGATAGCTTTAACTGTCTTGGGAATAGGAATCTTGTCAATGGCTTCCACCCTTTCTAGATCAATTCTCACCACTTCCTTGGACACTATATGCCCCAACAACTTTCCTTCTATTATTGAAAAATAACATTTTTTAGGATTTAGAGAGATGTCATATTCAATGGCTTTGATGATTTTTTTTTCTAGATGCTCAACATGATCTTCAACCCTCTTTGAATATGCAGTTAAATCATCTTGGTATACCACCATTATTACATTGATTAGATCAACAAATGCAACATCCATAGCTCTCTGGAAAGTTGCCCCAACATTTGTGAGTCCGAACGACATTCTAATATATACATATGTTCCCCATGGTGTGGTGAAGGTTGTTTTGTATTGCTTTGATTCCTTAAATTTCACCTAGTTATAGCCAGAAAATTTGTCCATCATAGATAGTAGTTCACATCCAATGACCCTCTACAACATGGCCTCCATGTTTGGGAGTGGGTAGTTGTCTTTAAGAGAGGACACATTCAAGTTTCTGAAGTCTACATAGAGCCTTATATCTCCATTTTTCTTTCTGACAGGCACCAAATTAGAGACCCAAGATGACTGTCTAATGGGATTGATGATACCCCCCTCTCTAAGCTTCATAAGTTCCTCATACATTTTAGGTTCTAAGGTAGGATTTATGGGCCTTTGCTTTTGTCTAAAAGGTTTTGCACCTGGTTTCAATGGGATCTCATGTTGGAACAAATCTTCTCTATATGCCTTGAGATCATCATAAGACCATGCAAAGACATGCTTATACTTCCTCAATAGTGCAATCAACATCTTCCTAATTGTTGGGCTTATCTTTTTGCCAATGTACACCCTTTTAGGGGCTAATTCAATCCCAAGGTTGACTTCTTCAACATCCTCTCATTTTACTGGTGTTTGTTTCATAAGGACTCGGTCATTTCCATTAAACACCCTCTCTAATGCCACAAGTCCCTTAGGAAGCTAATTAGTCTTAAGCTAAACAACTTCTTTTCCAAATACAGTCTATTTTCCATCTACTTCTTCCACAAATGCATTAAAATCAATTTCTTGTGCTTCATACTAATCAATGCAATGTAAGAATTTGATTAAATAAGTATCATCATTAAAAACTTTCCAACTATAAATATTATCAGGGATGACAGGTCTTGTTTTGAGCTCAACTTGTGAAATTCTTGCCATAGTGACATCATCTCTTTTTAAAGCCACATTCGCCAAGAAGTCTGCCATCAAATTCTTGGACCTATCTATCCATTCAACAAAAAAAGCATCAAACAACTCAATGATGTCCCATACAACATTTCTATATTGTTTTATCCTTTTGTTTTTTGTAGTATATTTTGATCTTACTTGTGAAATAACCAACTCAAAATCTCCAAACACAGTTAGTAGTTTTATTTTGTGTTTGACAGCCATGTTCAATCCAATCAATAGGGCTTCATACTCTGCTATGTTATTTGTACACTCAAATGTCAATAATAATTAATACTTGAATGTAGTACCTTTAGGTGAGATGAAGACTACTCCTACTCCATTACCCTCTCTACTACATGCTCCATCAAAATACATTTTCCATACACCATGTTCATTGTTGGAGACATCCCTGTCAATTGGATCAATGTTCAACAATTCAGGTTGTGAATGCTCTATTCTAAAACTTCCCAAGTCCACATCACATAAGCAATTCATTTGATTTTGATCAACATACTCCACAATTTAACTTCACCATTTATTGGTATTGTGGCATAGGACAAATCAAATTGCACATTCCCTCCTACTGAAGTAGTCCATTGTCTTGATAGAATCATCCCAAAGTGAGGGGGTGTGTCTATCATAGCTATGTCAATTGTATATGTTGCTTGTGGGTAAGTGGCCAACTTTACTTCTACATCTTTCATGATTCCTACCATTGGGACAAGCCTACTATCCATAGCATAGCATTTTCCACCAGTGGTATTTGCCCACATACCCAACTGTTTCATGACTCCTACTGGCATGATGTTAATGGCAGCTCCTGAATCAATCATACAATTCCTCACCAACTTGTTGTTTATGAGAAATGTAGTAAAAAATGGATCGAACTGTGGAAGATTCATTAGTGTATCTCCCAGACAAACTCTAGGGACATTTACATATTGTTTGTTATTACTAGTTTTAGTGGTTTTTGTATTCTCCAAGGTTGTATTTTTATTGGTTCCACTAGATATTAGCTGAATAGCACTATCTATGTATTATTTTATCTTCATTGTTTCCAATAGTGGCACAAACATTTTCACCTAAGACAATGCTTGTGTGAAATCAAATGAAGAAGCATTTTTGTTTTGGCTATACTCCTTTGTTCTAGTGGTTCTCCTTTATTTTCTTCTTTTTTCCTTTTTATTTGTTTCATCACGTTTTTGTTTGATTTTGCATAATTCTTTATCTTCTTCTTTAGGTACATGCTTTTGCTCCTTCTTATTAGGTTCCTTAGTTTCTACCCTCTTCATTTTTTCTTGCATTGTCCCCTTATCTTTCAAAAACAATCCTCTTAGAGTGCCATCATTTGCATTTGTCATTTTGTTTCTTAGCATATAATTGCCTTTTGCTTGCTCTACTGCAGCAATGGTTAACTACTTGATTTCTTCCTTTGTTGGCCTCCTTAATTTATATTTACTTGGCTTGGGTGGTGTATAAGGAGGTCATGATTCATTATTGCTTTCATTTTCTTGATCAGAGAAGACTTGTTGTTCTGCCATGTGAATGTTGTATCTCTGATTGTTTACATCATATTCATAACCTTCATCTTCCAAGGATGAATATTCTTATTCAATTGGATGTAGGGTATGTGAAGTTAGATATATTGTAGTATCTTCTTCTTCATTGTCATATGGCAGCACTTCTTCCTGTATTGATTATGCTACAACACAATGATCTTGGGAATGGGGAAAATTGCAAACTTGACACCAAGGACTATTATTGACCGTGTAGGCTCCTTTTTTCTTTAACAGATCAGGAGTTTCTTTATGCTTGGGTTTGTCAGTTATGGGTTTTCCATCCTTCTAGTTTGTGTTGTATGGCAAATCATGTAACCTTGGTCTTTCATTTTTGTATGAATTCTCTTGCTTATTCTGGAAATTGTTAAAGTTTTGGGGAACTCTAACATTGTCTCTTTTGCCAGTCATCCCTGCAGCCTTTCTGTTGTTTTCAATTGCCAATTTTGTCTTTTGTGCTCCAATTAGGCTTCTAGGGCATATGTTTCTAAGTTAATACCCCATTTTTGGATCAAAGGCTTTCAAATAAATACTTAAGGCTATTGGATCAGTCAGTTTGGACCCATGTGGTATTTTATTGTACAATTTGGAAAACCTTTGATTGAAGTCATAAACTATCTCATTTTGGTATTTTTGAATACTTATTAATTCATGAAGGGAAAATTCAGGGGCACATTGATTCCCATATTGCTCTAGAAACTGGTTGTGAAAGTCTGCTATAGAATCAATTGAAGCATCAAGTAAACCATTGAACCAATCCCTTGCTTCTTCAATTAGTGACATCATGAACAATCTCATGTTTACATCCTCGTATTCCATAGCAATATCTTGTATGAAGGCATTAAATTTTTTGATATATTCTTCAACTGATATCACATTAGTCCTAGTGAATTTGGGAACCATATTTCTCCAATTGTTTTCCATTGGGTATGGATATAATTGGTGTCCTGTTAAATCAAATTGCCTACATGTGCTCATGGGGTTATGTGGGTGGAAATTCAGAGGTGGTGGATTGGGATAGTATTGATATCCATATTGGGGCTAAGGGTAGACATTTTGTTGGATGTGTTGTTGAGGGTATATATTTTGATGTGGCACATGTTGTTGATGTGGTGGGGAATACTATTGGCCTGTTGGTGGATAATGTTGGGGAACATTGCCAGTATTTAGAGGTTGGGATCTTTGTGGTGGCACATTATGTTGAGTGTGTTGTCTTGAGTTACCACCTGCATTATTAGGTACTTTTGAAGTACCTAGAGCACCTGTGTTCTGAGATGTTCCATGTGGAATGAAATTACCACCTTGTTTATGTGGAGGGACATACTTTGGTGGTTTTGGTGCCTAGATGTTTAATTGTGTCATTTGTTGGTCTATCTCTTGGGCTTCTTGTATAATTTGTTGTCTCTCTCTAAGTTGCTATCTTTTCCATTCCAAATGTATTTGAAATTCTTGGTTAGTCATACCCTCAAAATCATCGGCAGTGTAATCAACAGACACCTCATGGTTTTGTTCTCCTTGTTGTGATGACATTTTGTAATCATATTCATTTTGTGTTTGAATTCATTTTGCTTCAAATCGGGCTTTGAATTCCTCTATTTTCTTAGGGTCCTCTTTCCATTGAAAAGTAGGATGACTAGTGTTTTCTTGTTCAAAAGGAGTATGGGGATCTATGTTCAGGTCATCACCATGAAATTATGATTCATGCAATGGATCAAAACTATTATTCATTGTAAGGAGTTGTTATGTCGAGTTCTCCCTATCTTCATTAGTTACATTTGACACTTTTCCCCTTCTCTTATTTGCCTCAATCTTTGAAGGGGGAGACCCATGTTTTTCTATCCACCTACCATTGTTCTTCTTTGGGCTCTCCTAGTGCAAAGATCTCTTACCATTCATCTCGTAGGATAATTTAATGCTCTGAACTCTAGGGTTTACCTTTGTTGATGTGTATTTGTACTTCCCATTCATGCACTTTTTCTTACAGAGTCGCCACTCACTTTTAAGAAAAGCGATAAAAAATTATAATTCCTTGTTCCCAATGAAGTCTTGTACAAGGTGTTGACTCTATGATGAAGGCTTGGATTCATAATTGACTTTCCCCATGATCGGAGTCGCCAATCTATTGGATGTGTGACTTAGATGGGGAGTACAAATGACACAATTATGAACCTTTGGTTGAAGACCAATTTTGAAACTTTATTGACTCTACAAATGGATAGGCTAGAACTGATTTTTCCTGAATCTTCCCCTACAAAGTCGCCAATCTGTTGGATCTCAAAAATACAGGTTACAAATCCTAAGAGGATGCCAAGATCTATGATCAGATTTGCAACATTTTTGAACCAATGAATGGAGTTAACCTATATAGTTGATGACTCCCTACACTTTAGGCTCTACTAAACCTAGGCGGGTAGACCTTGATAGTTGTAGAAGATTGTATGACTTGATTGAATTTTATGGATCTATCCACAGTGCAATTGAATGTGGGATAGATGATGGCTTGTAACTACTCCTACTCCTAGTGTGATAATTGAAAATTATAATATGAAAGTGGATAAGTAATGTATGAATGAAGTGGACCAATGCTTTATTGGGTAAGCGAAATCAATGAAATTCTATGACAGGTGGCTAGTTGGTTATAACTCTGATTGCTTGGCACTTAGGTATTTTTTTACCTTGTATAAATGTGCAAGAATGTGACTGACATACTCTTCCTATTGATCCAATTGATCCTACCAAGTTACTGTGATTTATTAAAAGGATTTTAATCCTTCCTTAAAGGAACCAATTAACATAATCACACAATGACAACAAATGTGTATTGATAAATAAAGTATATCCGTAATTTGAATAACAAGACAACATCAATGTGGAGATAGTATGACAATCTTATCAATTACCCAACTCTTCTTACCGATCCAAATGTTACTCCCAAGTTACTATAATCAATTAAAAGGATTTTAATTCTTTAATTGAAACCAATCAACTTGAGTACACAATAACAACAAATGTGCATTGATGAAATTGAATATCAACTTGGATATACAAATTCAAATAACAAAGAAATAAAAATGTGGAGATAGCCAGATAATTATTTAAATCAACAATAGAAACCAATATTGAGTCACACAGAATTAAAGATCTTCCATTGATTCTCTACCAAAATTTATGCGTGCATCATGGTTCATATAGTATAATTTATATAATAAGCAATTGAAAAAGCATTTCTTGTATATCTCCTATTCTCTCCCTATTCGCTCTTGCTTTCTAATCATTATATGTCCAAATTATATATCAACATCTTGAAGAGGGTGCACCTCTTCATAAGTGTCTTATGAAATTAACAACATTTAAACATTAAAAATTAAGCTTGAGTGAGCCATAAATGAACTTGTGTTATGTGATATGAATAATCTTGACCCAAATTTGTATCAACATCCTCTGAAGCATTCCTTGTAGCTATCTCCATGATGAACATCTTCTCCAAAGATGCACACACCTCCTCCAGTGTTGATTCCACTTTCTTGGCCGTGTCTAAGGCTCCATGCAATATCAATCTACATTCTTTCATCCATTTTCTCTGGCCTTTCAATTCTCC
This sequence comes from Sequoia sempervirens, assembly GCA_007258455.2. Classification (NCBI taxonomy): domain Eukaryota; kingdom Viridiplantae; phylum Streptophyta; class Pinopsida; order Cupressales; family Cupressaceae; genus Sequoia; species Sequoia sempervirens. The sequence goes on along the minus strand of VDFB02000013.1, from coordinate 166,176,769 downwards.
ATCATCCTTGAACAATGCAGGCAACCTTTTCTTTGTAGAATCAATGAACTCCTTTGAATCTACTTGAAGCTCCTTATAATAATCTTTGTGTTTCCTCATAATATCCTCAACAACTATGATGGCTCAAGTGTCAGAAGTGCCTCTTTTTTTTTTTATCTCATGGACCTTTTCTTGAATTTGGTCATTTATTCTCTTATGTTCCTGAATTGCAGTGTAACTCTTAGAATGGGTCACCCATAACTTGTTCATACAAACCATCAAGTTAGTGTGCCTTTTTTGGAATATTGCAGAGAGTGCATCAAATCTAGCTTTACTCACTTGAATATGTACATTTGATTCTTCACTCTTATTCTTTGACTGGGAACCTTCTCCTTGAGTTAGCAATCTAGTAGATCCCTTGAGTGTATCTTTGACCATATCCTTTAGGAAATCATTTTCTTTGATCATCTTTTCATTGTTCATTTTGTACATGTCTCATTCCTTGATCAACATCTGAATCTATGCTTTATTTAATTTGGCTACATTGATGCCAATGCCAATCATGGCCATAGGATCAATTTCTCCTACTTTCAATGTCATCACATGGCCAAACGCCTTCTCAGTGTTAATGATCACAAATTTCTTGAGTGGGGGATACATGGCCCAAATCATGAGAGACTTCTCATCAGGGTTGATCTGGTGTATACCTTTGTCACCCCCTCTGGATTGAGTTTATGCTTAGCACCATTATCATGCAAAAAACTGTCAAAAACGAGAGCTGAATTCAAATCTAGTCTAGGGACGATCATTACACGAGAATCTTCCAGCAGTTTTCTCCCTCTCTCTGGAGTCATATCCTTCATCTCATTCTACACATTTAATTTCAAAGTGTTTAGCAATTGGGCTTCGTTGCTAGGTGTGATATCTGTGATAGATTCCCTTATTGCTTTCCCTTTTTGTTTGTACAAAACGATCTAAATTCAGAAGATTTTATAAATTCATCATCAGAAACAAAGGATTTATAGGCTAACTTCCCAATATCTATATTAGATGCTTCTTCAACTTCTTGTTCTTTATTGGGAGGTTGATACTCCTCAATTCTCAGTTGAGAAATTTTGTTAGTTTGGCCTTGGGGTCCTTTTTCACTAGAAGATTATCCATTGCTCGAAGACAACGTTTATGCCTCTTCTATCTCCTTTATTCTCTGCTTCATCTTCCTGTTATACTCATCAATGGCCAATTCAACTTCCCTCTCTTCCATGTTCTTGATTATATCATCATGTGGATAGGGTTTATGAACATATCCACCCAAGTTTATTTTCTTTTTGGAAAAATCAATATAACCCTTAGGATCAAATCCCTTTCTTGGTGGAGCCTTCTTCATATTGAAATGTGATAACTTATCTAAAATAAGATCATACCCTTCCTTTGACAACACAGTAAAGTCTCCAAAGCACAATGTACTTGGCATGAATGACTATTTCTCATAGGCGCTCAATTTCATAACATTTGAATAATCCATTTGTCTGACAATCTCCAAATATGCAATCCTATTTGGCTCTATTTTTGGTAAAAGGAAAGGTGTATCCTCAAAACCATATACCCTAATCATGGTGGCATCAACATAACAATACCAATCACCCCAATTATGACCAACAGTTGTAGGTCCATTGAAATCTTTGGGCCTTAGAAATCTTTTAATCTCATTAGTCAATGAATAATCATAGGGGTGATTAAAAAACCTATATAGTACCTTGACAAAATATTCTTCAAAATAAACATAGCTGGAATTGATAAACCTGTTGTCCCAAATAGCAGTCCATAATTGCATTGGGAGTGGTTGATCCTCCTTGTCAAATTGTGTAATTGTCAGTTCCTCTAGCCACATTCCCAACTTCTGACCATAGTACAATATTATGTGCAATAGAGGGGAGTAGTGTTTGAAATGCAGTGTAGGAGATCCATTCTTGATGGCCATTAACCCTGAATCTATCCCTTTGGAAATGTGTGAGGCATAATCGAAAGGCCTTGCAGTGTGGCATTATATATCTGCTACAATCATGAATGGCCTTATAGACATGAATTCAAAGGCTTCAATTCCCAATACTTGACACATTGAGAAATATGTGTGTTTTAGGTAGGGTTTGAACAAATCAATATGAAAAGGAGGCCCATCACTGTCTTCAAGTGGAACAAGGTCTCTGTCCTTCCTAGGTCCATGTAATGGCAATCTCCATTCTTAATAAGTTGTATCCATTCTCCAATGCTCCTTTTCCAAATCCTCATGTACAATCAGCTCATCACATGTCACTTAGGTTAAAAACTTCACAAAGTGCAGTCTTAGACACATGTATGAAGGGTTCAACTTGCAAGTTGTAGATAGCTTTAAGGTCTGGGTTGTAATGCTTAGCCATAAGTTTCACAAGTTCTACACTCACAAATACATTTGGAACAACTAGTTTTCCTAAATTGAAATTCTAGGGATTGCACACTAGTTCAAACCTATTTCTTTGACAATAGTGGAACATGAACAATTCATATCCTCTAACAAGAGTCCACACATCTCCTATATGTTTGCATTTGTCTTCAAACATTTCTACATCGGCCCTTAATTGTGTAGACCTTCTAGCTTTCGGCCTTGATCCAGACAATTGATCAATAAGGTCTTGGTTCAACTTTTGTTCTTTTGTTTTGGATTCCACCCCTGTTTCAGGTTTCTATTTTTTACTTTTGGGTTGGCTAGTCTCACCCTATTGCCTCCTACTCTTTGTTTTTGCAAAACTTGAACTTTCCATTTTAATCCCCTAAGGTGACAAAATTCAAATTCTAATTTACCAATTACAAGGACTTCATATGCTTTCTTGTGAATTTTCGGTAGTACTAAATTCTTTGAGTCTAGTTTGATCTCTCGTCCTTTCCGCTACAACTTTTGGAAATTCTTTTGGTTTATTCTCCTTTCAATCAGAGAATATTTAAATAAAGTTCATTCATGCGGCCATTAATGTCCATCTTTGAGAATGAATGCAACAAGTTTTTTGAATTTCATAATGTCAGAATGACACAAAAGATTGCATCGGTGAAACCTTTCTTGTCTTAGGTTGATTTATGTATTTAACTTGATGCCACCTTTGTTTATACATTCAAAACAAATCACCAAGACATAAGTGAATGTATTTTCGATGCAAAGTGTCCCTTTGATTCTCATACTTAGTCGGGAAGACAACCAAATAATCTTACCGACACTATACAACTGCCCCTTTCCTTATATTTCAACTTTCATTACTTCAGGGAGAAAATGTGGAGTTTTCCCAATGTCAAGGTGGTCTAGACCACTAAAACCCTTTTGATCATCACCCAGAGTTCTTCCAACAAATTGTGTTTACTTCATGTTACCATTGGGCTGACATGAACCATCGCTAAGAGAATAGAATGCTCTATCGATGTACTTGGTCTCCCTGACATGTTTCTTCTACTACTTCATTTATTTGGATAGGTTGGTGAGACTCTCCCCAAAACCCCTTCATTAGTGTAACCCATGCGATTGGAGAGATCTGAGGGACTCGCTCCGATTGTATATGTCTCTCTGATAGTCTTTCTCTTTCTTCATCGGCGAAAGAATATATGTTTCTTGCCGATGAGGGATCCATCAGCATGACTCACGAGCTCGACATGACTTGAATACTTCATTCTGATTACCTTGCTCTTGCCGATAAGCCTTCATCGGTAAAACAATAGGCATTGTCTTCCCGATTCTGCACATATGTAGTCTTCGGGGTCTTTGATCACTGTGACTTGACTCACCTCCTCCCGATATGTAGAAAATGTTCAAATTGAAAAGCTACAATTTGCTGATCAGAGAGGCCAACAAATGATCTTCCCAATATGGACTGATTTCCTTTGAAGGTCTTTCTCAACAATGACCAGAGGAATGCTTATTTGTCAAAGGCTAAATTAATAAGATTATTTGTTGATATGGGTTGTGAAATGTATCCTGTCACAAAAATTTCAATAATTTGTATTATTCATAAAATTAAGCTGTGAAAAATAGCTTTAGTACATGGGAAATAGGTGGGTGAAGGCCAGAAAAATGTGAGTTTTTTTTAGTTCTAACAGGTTTTTTTGTTTTGGATTTCCATTGATCCTTACATATCTCATGGCTATTTTAAATTTTGAACAGTTACATATTTTTAGGGATATTTTCATATCCCTTCCCCCTTTCCATTTTTCATCCCTTAGGTGCCTACCCCCCTCTCACAAGGGTGGTACCTAAGAGTTTTTAAGAAGAAAATTAATTTGGTTGACTATTGTTAACTCCCTTCTTTACTTCTTCTACCACTTCTTCTACTCTATATTTTTCTTCAGTGTTCTCTTTGGGGCCCCGACAATGAAACCAATGTTGGCAAGAGGAAAAGGGGAATTGTAGTCTAAAGATTTGAACCCTAATATCTCTTAAGTAGTTCATTTATACCTTGAAGGATATAGTGAGAGAAAAAAGTAATTATGGAAGGGAAAACTATATAATAATGCATTCCACATATAACATCTATAAGAAACACATTCATTCATCCATAAAACACACACACACACATATATATTAATCATTATATCTCCATTTATATTATCATATATCGATTACAAGGAAGGTCTTAGTCTTTGCTCTATATCTATGTTCCTCTTCACTTCTTTCTTATCTTATTATATCTATTACATTCATGTATTTGTACATTGCCTCTTAGAGAGACATGGCCGTTATGAAACACCTCTTACTTAGCCTCCTATGTCGGCCTCAGGCTTCACGAGTTCTATGGGGTAGATTGTAGTGATTTGGTGTTGCCCTGTGACCTTGCTAACATATCCAACCCATATCTCTCCACTCACTCCATGCAACTATTATGGGTGAAAAAATAAATAGAGATACATTTGAAGAAACAAGGGTTATACAAAGTTACCATGGGTATAAAATTTGAACCTATAGGAGATGTAGAGAAGAGAAAATGGTTTAACATGTGTGATGAGGCTTTTGGAACATTATGCATGTTTATGTCTCCTAATCTTCTCTTTCACATGAATCTTGTACTACACCCAATCAGATATGGACTCAATTGGAGTCCTTGTTTGGGAAGAAAAAATCCTTGAGAGGATTTTGACTAGAGAATGACCTTATCATTTTGAATTCTATAATTTTTGACAAAATCCACGACTTCACCAAAATCACGTCTTTTAGATTGTATCTAAGTAGTGTGACATTGACAAACATGACTCATAGTCGATTCCTTCCATACTTGCCAATCTTGGTCCTAACTATTCAGTTTTTATTTCCACCTTCTATGCCACAAGAGATGCACTTGGTACTAGATTCACTATGTCTTCACTTGATGATTTACTACATCACTCACCAAAGAGCAAGAAAATTTGGTACAGATGGGCTCATTGAATTCTTCCAAACCACAAACTCTTATTGCAACACAAGGCACCAAAGACCAAAGGGCTTCAAATGGAAAATGCAAAAAACAAAAAGACAACGATTCCAAGAATAATGAGAAAGCAAAGGAATCACATTCATAAGATACCTCCAAGTTCTCTTTTTCCTCTTGCCAGGGGGAATCATCTAAGAAGTAGAGAATAAAATGTGTATATTTTAAAAAGTTAGGACATGATGAGCATTAGTGTTATGCAAAGTAAATTGATGAGTTGAAAAACCTTCTACAACAGAATCATATTTAGTTGCCTTCACCTATGTCTTTTAGTAAATCCTCTTCTTCCACTTCAACGCCTACACAATCAAGGTTAGCCACTATGGCACATGGAGTGGACAAAATGAAATTCCATGCACTCTTTACATCCACCAATCCTTAGTCCAACCAATGGCTTAGTCCAACAAAATGAAATGCCATTGCATGGGTTCATCTCTGGGTATGTTCTCTTCATACAAGCCTTGCACATCACCATAAATACTAATGGGGAACAACAATTATATGAATGTTAGTGGGAAAGGATCTATATATATTGATGATGGAACATTTCATGATTTACTTTGTGTTCCTTCACTATTCTCCAATCTCCTTTGCATCTATTAGATTGCACATAACAAGGGAAGTAAGATAGTTGAGTTCACACCCGATTCAATGCTTATTAAAAACATGTACATTAGAGATATTATTGTAGTAGTGAAAATTGATCATGCCTCTCTATTGTATTCCTTCTATCATTTTGCTCCAGATGAGCCTACAATACCATTGATAAGTTTACACTCTCATGCATCTAGAGTGGATCAAATATCTAAGGATAAGTTTGGTCATTTGAACCTGTGTATTTACAACATCCACCTTGGTTCATGATACTTGTGTTGAGATTCCACCTCCTCCATACCTCACATCCTCAAAGATTAGCTCAATTCAACAATATATTTCTAATCTTTTAGTTTTAGCTTTGTGGAATGGCTTCTTTCCAAACATTGCAAAGTTATTTGTTGAGTCTTGCATTTTAGATATTGGGGACATGATTGAGGATATTCCCTCCATCTTTGATGATAGCTACAACTCACCTACCATCACTTCATCATTACCTTTGGAGGTTTATCTACAAGAATTTTCATAGTTGTTTGGATTTGCTTCATCCGATTTGACATCTTTTGATTCAAACATGTGGCCACTTGAGCAATTTTCCAAGGAATTCATCTTGATACCTCTTCTCTTAAGAGAGTTTCTTCTACATTTTCCACTAGATTTATTTATTCCTAAGGGGAGGAACAATGTTTCTCGATCTTGGATCATTTTGAACATTTTTCTTCAAGCATTCACTTTTGGTAAAGGAGCTACTTCCTTATGGGGGATTCATTATCTCTTCTTTTCTCTTCTATGGGGGGATCTTGATTATACTTATGTGACTAAAGTAGTGCTTGGGAGGACATGTTGAGTCCTACATTCTTTTGCCACAAGTATGTTTTTATTTTTTTCTCTCTCTTAGAGAATATTTTTTCCATGAGGTTTTCTCCTTTTCTTTGATTATGATATATTTCATTTGTTTGTTCATGGGTACCTCATTAGACCTTGTAATTGAGACCCATCCATGCACTTTCATTACATTAATCATTAGGTTTTTATCTTCTCCCTATGTTGATCTTAAGGGGGGGTGTTGGAGTAAATAGGTAATCACCTAATAATTATTTAGGCTCCTTTTACTTTATTCACCTAAGCTAAACTTAGGATTTTTTTTTTATTATTTGATTGAGCTAGGTCATCTTGTATCACTGTATAGGATGATGATATTTGTCATAGTTTAATCTAATTCTCGCCTAGGGTTTGATCTAGGGTTTCTTTCTCCTTTCATAAGGATTGATCGTTTACTGTAATCATTCATTCAGGTTGATGCATCAATATAATTCTTAGGTTGTATAGCAAATTTATCTTAATTTTCTATCTATTTGTGATAGGTAATTACTTGCAAATGATTTCTGAGGGCTGTGGGATTCACCATCAATCCCAACATTTATTATCCATTAATAAATTAATAAATAGTAATTTCCACCTAATTTCCACCTATTATTCATTTATTTAATAATTAAATCCTAAAATCCACCTCACCTAGTTAACAACCCAATTTATTTAGTTCACTCAATCATGCTATTAGTTCCACTCACCAATCTATTCACTTCACTCATCCATGCACTTAGTTAACTGTTTCATACAAATAGTCAACTCCACCTAATTTCATACAAGTAGTTAATTCATCAATTAATCTTGTCAACTCCATGAGAAATTTTGTTGAGTAAGAATAATTATTTTAATTAAAAATTAAAATAATTTATAAACTCTTCCATGCTTGCCACCTCTTCCCATCAACTCTACCTATATTGGATTAGACTTGTGATCCAAGATGGAATCTCAACTATTTATTTGGTTCTCAAAAAAATTATAAATTAAACCAACCATTCATCATTTCTATATCACTCTTTTATACATCCATACTTTATCAATCTTATCCTCAAAGGAATGCAGTTGTCATGCTAGTGAAAAGAGCACCCACATCTATTATGATCATATATCCACATGGTACTTGATCTAAGGTTTACGTGATTAAAATAACAATGTTTTAATTGTTTGATTTAAATGCCATTTTGTTAGTTATTCTATTTTCATTGCATTCACTAATTACAAAGTGCATGTCATAATGCCAAACAAACACCATATCTATAATATAATGTGCACAAATAACCCCTAAGCTAAAAATTGATTAGTCATGAAAGAATAAAACAATTTTGTAGAAATAGATCACATATAAAGGAATATATCAATTGCATCTTGCAAAGAAAATAGTTAGGTGTAATCACTATTCTTCTATGATCAATTACAATCATAAGTTATATTTTGAATGATTGTATGCATTTCCTTCTGTAGAAGTATATTGTCACTCCTTTGCCTATGATAATAGAAAATACAATGTACCATGTTAATGTAAAATTAATGTAATTATGAAGATGGTTTAGGAAGAAAAACACACATCAAATATTTTCATCTTGAGATGTTAATACACTCTTCTTGTAGTTTCATTATTGTTCTCACAATGTTCACAATGCTTTGATGCCAAATTACCAAGTCTAAGTGCAATATTTTGTAATGGTGAAGCACTGATTCATAAACTGTAATATTATTTTTTCTTTTCTTTTTTTTAATTATGTCCATAAAATATGATTTCTGAATACGATCTCCTATAAAGTATGGTCATGACATGTTTTGAATGTCTTGACCAATCTTCATATTTGTAATATTGTATTGTAAACAACACATTGTAATTGTATAAAACAAACTACGATTTAATTCAATGAAATTTCTATGAATATTTTTAACATAAATTATTATATAAAAATGATTATAATGGTTTTCCAAAAAATATCTCCTAATTTTTTTTATAAATGAATCTTTCTTATATTTATTGTATCATTATTACCTATCTTTAAAAATTCTATCAATATTAAACATTTACCATTACTATATTTTATCTTTAAAAAAAATAATAACACAAAAAGATACTATCAAATAACTCATAAATATAAAATACTTGTGATATTGCTATCAAGATTCAACCATGTAGTTTTGAGTCAAACTCATTGACCCAAGTTTCATGAGTAATGGTTCACAAGAACCAATCTCTCATGATAATGAATGGTCCACTTAGCACTTATTGTATCTAGGTGATGCTCGAAAACTACATGGTTGAATTCTGATAGCAATAACACAATTTGACACGCTGTGGAAAATACCTCTTACTTATCAATTGATGAGGTAAAGGGGCTCTATAATGAATAGTTCATAAGGCACAACACTTGCTGAAGGTTTTGAAAATGGGGTTGCAAGCTAAGTGGGTTTAACCTTAGGGAAAACTCCTTGGTTAAGTGTGCTTGAGCTAGAGTAGTATTGGGATGGGTGACCTCTCGAGAAGACCCAGTGCTTCACCTTTGTGAGCATCACGTGGATGAAATGAGTGCTAAGTGGACCATTCATTATCATGAGAGATTGGTTCTTATGAACCACTACTCATAAAACTTGGGTCAATGAGGTTGACTCGAAAACTACACAGTTGAACCCTAATAGCAATATCACAATTTGACACGTTGTGGAAAATACCTCCTACTTATCAATTGATGAGCTAAAAGGGCTCTATAATGAATGGTTCATAAGGCACAACACTTGTTGAAGGTTTTGCAAATGGGGTTGCAAGCTAAGTGGGCTTAATCTTGGGGAAAACTCCTTGGTTAAGCACACTTGAGCTAGAGTAGTACTGGGATGGGTGACATCCCAGGAAGACCCAGTGCTTCACCTCTATAAGCATCATCTAGATGCAATGAGTGATAAGTGGACCATTCATTATCATGAGAGATTGGTTCTTGTGAACCACTACTCATGAAACTTGGGTCAATGAGTTTGACTCAAAACTACACCGTTGAATCTTGATAGCAATATCACAAGTATTTTATATTTATGAGTTATTTGATAGTATCTTTTTATGTTATTATTTCTTTAAAAGATAAAATATAGTAATGGTAAATATTTAATATTGATGAGAATTTTTAAAGATAGGTAATAATGATAGGCAATATGACAATTTGGCACGCTATGGAAAATGTAAAATACTTGCCAAACATTACATAAGATACCTATTAAAAATATAAATATACTATTTGATTAATACAATTATAAAATATTTGTGATCAGTAACTACCATTAGGGGAGATGTACAAGTAGCCGCCAGGGCTAACTTCGCACATTCGTGCAGAGTGCAAAATAGGTCCGATTTCAAATTTTTGGGCTTCTTCGTAAGCAAGTAGTTTTGAGTCAAACTCATTGACCCAAGTTTCATGAGTAGTGGTTCACAAGAACCAATCTCTCATGATAATGAATGGTCCACTTAGCACTTATTGTATCTAGGTGATGCTCGAAAACTACATGGTTGAATTCTGATAGCAATATCACAATTTGACACACTGTGGAAAATACCTCTTACTTATCAATTGATGAGGTAAAGGGGCTCTATAATGAATAGTTCATAAGGCACAACACTTGCTGAAGGTTTTGAAAATGGGGTTGCAAGCTAAGTGGGCTTAACCTTAGGGAAAACTCCTTGGTTAAGTGCGCTTGAGCTAGAGTAGTATTGGGATGGGTGACCTCCCGAGAAGACCCAGTGCTTCACCTTTGTGAGCATCACGTGGATGAAATGAGTGCTAAGTGGACCATTCATTATCATGAGAGATTGGTTCTTATGAACCACTACTCATAAAACTTGGGTCAATGAGTTTGACTCGAAAACTACACAGTTGAACCCTAATAGCAATATCACAATTTGACACGTGGAAAATACCTCCTTATCAATCGATGAGCTAAAAGGGCTCTATAATGAATGGTTCATAAGGCACAACACTTGTTGAAGGTTTTGCAAATGCGGTTGCAAGCTAAGTGGGCTTAATCTTGGGGAAAACTCCTTGGTTAAGCACACTTGAGCTAGAGTAGTACTGGGATGGGTGACATCCCAGGAAGACCCAGTGCTTCACCTCTATGAGCATCACCTAGATGCAATGAGTGATAAGTGGACCATTCATTATCATGAGAGATTGGTTCTTGTGAACCACTACTCATGAAACTTGGGTCAATGAGTTTGACTCAAAACTACACCATTGAATCTTGATAGCAATATCACAAGTATTTTATATTTATGAGTTATTTGATAGTATTTTTTTATGTTATTATTTTTTTAAAAGATAAAATATAGTAATGGTAAATATTTAATATTGATGAGAATTTTTAAAGATAGGTAATAATGATAGGCAATATGACAATTTGACACGCTATGGAAAATGTAAAATACTTGCCAAACATTACATAAGATACCTATTAAAAATATAAATATACTATTTGATTAATACAATTATAAAAGGTTTGTGATCAGTAACTACCATTAGGGGAGATGTACAAGTAGCCGCCAGGGCTAACTTCGCACATTCGTGCAGAGTGCAAAAGGTCCGATTTCAAATTTTTTTTGGGCTTCTTCGTAAGCGAGTAGTTTTGAGTCAATCTCATTGACCCAAGTTTCATGAGTAGTGGTTCACAAGAACCAATCTCTCATGATAATGAATGGTCCACTTAGCACTTATTGTATCTAGGTGATGCTCGAAAACTACATGGTTGAATTCTGATAGCAATATCACAATTTGACACGCTGTGGAAAATACCTCTTACTTATCAATTGATGAGGTAAAGGGGCTCTATAATGAATAGTTCATAAGGCACAACACTTGCTGAAGGTTTTGAAAATGGGGTTGCAAGCTAAGTGGGCTTAACCTTAGGGAAAACTCCTTGGTTAAGTGCGCTTGAGCTAGAGTAGTATTGGGATGGGTGACCTCCCGAGAAGACCCAGTGCTTCACCTTTGTGAGCATCACATGGATGAAATGAGTGCTAAGTGGACCATTCATTATCATGAGAGATTGGTTCTTATGAACCACTACTCATAAAACTTGGGTCAATGAGTTTGACTTGAAAACTACACGGTTGAACCCTAATAGCAATATCACAATTTGACACGCTGTGGAAAATACCTCCTACTTATCAATTGATGAGCTAAAAGGGCTCTATAATGAATGGTTCATAAGGCACAACACTTGTTGAAGGTTTTGCAAATGGGGTTGCAAGCTAAGTGGGCTTAATCTTGGGGAAAACTCCTTGGTTAAGCACACTTGAGCTAGAGTAGTACTGGGATGGGTGACATCCCAGGAAGACCCAGTGCTTCACCTCTATGAGCATCACCTAGATGCAATGAGTGATAAGTGGACCATTCATTATCATGAGAGATTGGTTCTTGTGAACCACTACTCATGAAACTTGGGTCAATGAGTTTGACTCAAAACTACACCGTTGAATCTTGATAGCAATATCACAAGTATTTTATATTTATGAGTTATTTGATAGTATCTTTTTATGTTATTATTTTTTTAAAAGATAAAATATAGTAATGGTAAATATTTAATATTGATGAGAATTTTTAAAGATAGGTAATAATGATAGGCAATATGACAATTTGACAAGTTATGGAAAATGTAAAATACTTGCCAAACATTACATAAGATACCTATTAAAAATATAAATATACTATTTGATTAATACAATTATAAAAGATTTGTGATCAGTAACTACCATTAGGGGAGATGTACAAGTAGCCGCCAGGGCTAACTTCGCACATTCGTGCAGAGTGCAAAATAGGTCCAATTTCAAAATTTTTTTGGGCTTCTTCGTAAGCGAGTAGTTTTGAGTCAAACTCATTGACCCAAGTTTCATGAGTATTGGTTCACAAGAACCAATCTCTCATGATAATGAATGGTCCACTTAGCACTTATTGTATCTAGGTGATGCTCGAAAACTACATGGTTGAATTCTGATAGCAATATCACAATTTGACACGCTGTGGAAAATACCTCTTACTTATCAATTGATGAGGTAAAGGGGCTCTATAATGAATAGTTCATAAGGCACAACACTTGCTGAAGGTTTTGAAAATGGGGTTGCAAGCTAAGTGGGCTTAACCTTAGGGAAAAATCCTTGGTTAAGTGCGCTTGAGCTAGAGTAGTATTGGGATGGGTGACCTCCCAAGAAGACCCAGTGCTTCACCTTTGTGAGCATCACGTGGATGAAATGAGTGCTAAGTGGGCCATTCATTATCATGAGAGATTGGTTCTTATGAACCACTACTCATAAAACTTGGGTCAATGAGTTTGACTCGAAAACTACACAATTGAACCCTAATAGCAATATCACAATTTGACACGTTGTGGAAAATACCTCATACTTATCAATTGATAAGCTAAAAGGGCTCTATAATGAATGGTTCATAAGGCACAACACTTGTTGAAGGTTTTGCAAATGGGGTTGCAAGCTAAGTGGGCTTAATCTTGGGGAAAACTCCTTGGTTAAGCACACTTGAGCTAGAGTAGTACTGGGATGGGTGACATCCCAGGAAGACCCAATGCTTCACCTCTATGAGCATCACCTAGATGCAATGAGTGATAAGTGGACCATTCATTATCATGAGAGATTGGTTCTTGTGAACCACTACTCATGAAACTTGGGTCAATGAGTTTGACTCAAAACTACACCGTTGAATCTTGATAGCAATATCACAAGTATTTTATATTTATGAGTTATTTGATAGTATCTTTTTATGTTATTATTTTTTTAAAAGATAAAATATAGTAATGGTAAATATTTAATATTGATGAGAATTTTTAAAGATAGGTAATAATGATAGGCAATATGACAATTTGGCACGCTATGGAAAATGTAAAATACTTGCCAAACATTACATAAGATACCTATTAAAAATATAAATATACTATTTGATTAATACAATTATAAAATATTTGTGATCAGAACTACCATTATGGGAGATGTACAAGTAGTCAGGGCTAACTTCGCACATTTGTGCAGAGTGCAAAATAGGTCCGATTTCAAATTTTTTTTGGGCTTCTTCGTAAGCGAGTTACGACCTGAAAAAGAAAATTTTGTCTTTTGGGTATTTAAAACGCGCCTTATGGAACTCATAAAGCGAAAGGTGCTAAAAAAGGGTGTTTTTAAACCTCCGTCCCCTCAATCTTTACCACTTCGCCACTACCTGTTCATTAGACAACCAATAAAAATTTACAAAAATTCAAGGTGTTTTCAATAGTTTTCAATATGTTTTATTTTTTTTGTCAACTACACATTCAGTAGTGAACATATATTAATGTAATTTGTAAATTTTTATTTTCATAATTAAAATAATGTGATGACTCAAATACAAACGATTATTGGGGTCAGGTAAACATGGAGTAAACAGCAATTGGATGATGGACAGCAACTGGCACATTTCCCCTAAGAGCTTACAAAATGTTGTTTGTAATTTGTAAACTGTGATTCCTCGGACCCGAGCAATGGAAGATGCACTCTTGGAGGAATGGTTGGAGAAGTGGGCAGGGGCAGGCGCAGAGGCAGAGTCAAGGCAATCGATTACAGCAAGGGAGATTGCCGAATCATGGAGCATTCTGAGAGACTGCCTAGAGAAACAGAAAGGTGGAGTTTTTCTAGATAGCGATTGCAATTTAATGCTAATTGCTCTCAACAAGCTGAGCGCCTGCAGACGCACCCTTCGTGTGGCCCTGCCGCAAGCCAGGCTACTTCTATCACTTTTATCCTCCTCTTCTATTCCAAGGGAAGCTCGCTCTGTGGCAGCGGTCGTATTCACTCTCTGGCTTCGAAAATCTCCCGCCGCTCTCAAACCGCAATCCCTATCCATTGAAGCGGCTGTTGAAGCTGCGCGTAAGAAATCAATAGAAGAAGACGAATTATTGCCCTGTGAACGAATATTGCTGTTGGGTTGTCTTTCGGGTGCCCAAAATGTAAATGTGTCCCTCCAGAGCAGAGAAATTTGCTTGGAGGAGGTGGCGGAGATACTGTGTGACTACAAACACAAGGACGGTATTGTGTTGTCAAACTCACCGAGGACAGCTGAGGCGCTTTCAGGCGCTGGATATGCTTTGCTTTCCTCTGCTCATTCTTCTCGTCTTTTCCCATCCATTTTACACCCTCTTCTCTCTCTCTGGAATCTCCACTATGGATTTTATGCCTCTATTCAGCAGGGACTCATGTTGCTGCATCTTATGGAATGGCTGGGTCTGAATCTCATCAGAGCACAAGACAAGAGGAGTGGTATCAATGTAGGCGCTATTGAATTTAGGAGGATTGCTGGGTTAGGGCATCCAGCTTTGGATTTTGCGGTCGTCGTGGCAGCTGGGGGTTTCCTTAGGGCTTTACGCACCAGTAAGGATAGTGAATTCGCCAAGGGTAGTGTCGTTGTGCACCAGTTAGAGGAAACTGTTATTGCTGTAGCAGGAACTGTTGCCTCTAATTTTGAGACAGTATTCGAACCTTTGTCTGCACAATTTTCTAAAAGGGTGGATGATCATATCCATAGAGACAATGAAGCATTGAAAAGAAGACTTGTTCTGCAGTGCACAGCCGTGGCAATATCTCATTGTGGAGGAGTTTCTCCCCATGCCAATGTGCTGCAATGCTTAGTAGCATCACTTCTTACAGAGACTTTTCCTTTGGGTATTATTTATTCCCCCAAAATGATGGATGTAGATGAACATCTTGGAAGTGTTTTCTTCAAGGAAGGTGGAGCCATGACTAGAGCGATGTGTGATCAATACCTTTGGGCATCCAGTGATTTGAAGAAGGTAGTTGAGCATCTTATGTGGGAATTCTCTTACACGCTACATCAAAATCACCGGCTTTTCATAAGTAAGCATTATACAAATCATAAGCATATGGTGAAGGCTCTTGAGAAGATAACAGAAGCTGCTTTTTTCATGATTGTAATGTTTTTCTCCACTGCAACAAAAGAGGAAACACTTGAGGAGCAGCTCTCCGTCACTGCACTGGATGCCCTTTCATATGTGGAATATTTTCGGGTGCACCACATGCAAATGCAGCTTCCAGAATATCGTGAAATGATTAAATGCACCGTTTTGTGTGTATCCAAGAGTGCTTCAGCCACCGCTGCTCTGGTTCATCGGTTGCCACCTTATGACAAATTAATACAATTGCCAGGTATGAAGGCCAATCTTTATGGCAACTCTTATGGCTTAATTTTTAACTTCGTACCCTAGCTCGTATGGTCCTCAGCATGAATTTGATCACTGACTGGTAGGAAGAAGTTAAAAGTAAAAAGTAAACCAATAAATGCTTACAATAAACTTTGAAGTATTATGTGAAATTGGTCCTCGACATCGTCTATCAACTGCGATCACTGACTGGTAGGAAGAAGTTAAAAGTAAAAAGTAAACCAATAAATGCTTACAATAAACTTTGAAGTATTATGTGAAATTGGTCCTCTACATCGTCTATCAACTGCGATCGGAAAAAGATGCTCTTAGATGCTAAGGTTATTAACTTATTATGTATGCTATCACTGATTATATATATATATCTGCAGCCTTAAGTTAATAAATATGTTTTCTCCGGAGTTAGAGCTTACTTTTGTAGCATGGGTATCTGACACAAGGGTACAAAGATAGCAGGGATGGTTACTAGCTACTACTTACTGTTGCTATCCATAGCTGAGATTCTCTAGGAAAATCGTTCCAATTCTAGAATGGAGTATAGTACAGTAATTGCGAACAAGCTTAGAAAGCTTCTGTAATTAATTGGGTCAGCCTCTCTAGATCTTATTCTGAACTTTTTCAATTGGATCAATCCACGATTAAATCTATCTAGACAAGTCTAAACATGATTCTGGTATCCATTTGGCCGCATATTACACTTATGTGACTATAAAATCTATCAAATTTACCTCTATGTGGTTGTCATCAGCTGCTATTTACCAAACATTTAGTGGTTAATTTCTGCAGTGCACATATTTCAAAATTTGAATTTGTACATCAAATTCAATGTCCATGGTCCCTATGATGGTTAATAAGGTGTAAAATAAAAATGAAGGCCCTTTTTTATGTTTGCTTGCTTTGAGTTCTGTTCAGGAAGCCAATAAAAGGAAATCTCCTCACTCTTAAAGGGTTTTCTTCAGATTCTTTGGGACTTCTCTTACATATTGTAGATCCATTAGATGCCTTTGGCTACCATGCAGATATGCAATATGCCAAAACATTTCATGAAAGTTCATTAGGTCAATAAACCACAAGGTTTTCAAAACATTAAAGGCCGAATCTCCAGTGATGCATTTGCTATGAGGAATAAATTGAATAATGGATTTGTCAAATGGATCCCTCTCCCACCTCTGTGGTTCATGTTAAACATGGATGATGCATCGTGGGATAACTGGACCTAGCAGTGGCAGGGGGCATATGCTTGGATGATTCTGGGAAATCGACCTCTGTTTTTTATGGTATTTGTAAATGAATAAGGCTAGGGTTTTGACACTAGATTGCCTCACTGTGGAGCGTGACTCACAGATCCTTTCAAGCATTTTGAATCAGAAAGTGTTGAATGCTCTGGATAACTGGTTATTATGGGAATTAGTTGTGCACTTGTTGCTACCTTTTCCAATATCCACTTTGAGTACAAATCAAGAGATTGTAACATGGCTTTCATAATTTTGTTGAAAGTTATGGGTGACTTAGAGTCTTGGCACACAGCAAACAATGGGGTCAGAGCAGCTTGAAATAACACTGTGAATGATGAGGAGGTGGGATGAGGTGTAAAGGGACATTGGAGTATACAACTCCTAGTCATGTTTATATTTATAATGAAATGTTAGGTAGGGACCAGGGAGTTTACAGCCTAGGGAGATAGAATATAGGGGAAGCACAACCCAAACCACAAATTACCTAACTTGATTTCATGACTTTATTTAGATTTTTCTTCATCACCTTACATAGTCTTCACAGAAGCAAAGGCAGGTGACTTTATGTTAATGGGACAAGGGCCATCTGTTAGTTTTAGGATCAGAAATGAATAAGCACAAAAACACAGAATAATGCACATCACAGTGAACAAAGAACACAGAGTTTATCCTGGGAAAACCCTCCTTCTTGAGGGAGAAAAACCCAGCCAAAAATATCTCTCTTATATATTAAAATTGAGTAGCAATAAGCTTTACAATATGGCCAGTCACAAGGCCGATATGATGTAACGACAATGGCACCACACATGATGCAAATACACAGCCAATGAAGAATATCGAACTTCTTCTCAAGTTGATCTCCTTGAACAATATATCAATCTGCTATATATATGAATTGAACTCCTGCTGATATGCGAACACACTTGAATAATTATGAATGATCATATAGGAGAGGGCAGCGCCTTCTATATATACAAGGTGATTTAGTTCTTCTTCAAGCAAGACGACTTTTCATCATAAGTTGGCCTCTTCATAAACCAACGCGTCTCTTTGAAATGAGACGACTTCTCACAATAGTAGGCCTCATTAAATTCATATTTAATTATTTCAAAATTTGTAGGAGAAAGAAATCTCCCGCCGCTACTTACATCAACACTCCCTCTTAGCTAGGGAGGTATCTTTCTCGATATCCACATCATGGAGTCTCTCAACATAACGCCCACAATGGCTACACCCATTTGTGGAAAGCTCAAAGGTTCATCATGGAGTTTCTCAATGCGATGTTGTTATGGAGTCTCTCAACATGACATCCACCATGGCTACTCCGAGAGGGTGGAAAGAACCACATCTCCGTCTTAGAGATGGACAAGGGCTTTCACCTCAAATTTCTCCGTCTCAGAGAAAAATGCATTAGCAAGGGCTTACACCTCAAATTTCTCCGTCTCAGAGAAAAATGCATTAACAAGGGCTTACACCTCAAATTTCTCCGTCTCAGAGAAAAATGCATTAGCAAGGGCTTACACCTCAAATTTCTCCGTCTCAGAGAAAAATGCATTAACAAGGGCTTACACCTCAAATTTCTCCATCTCAGAGAAAAATGCATTAACAACAGATCTTCATGATGATGTGATTCCCTTTGAAGCTCCAAGTACTTGCATCAACCTCCTGACCTCCTTGTCCAAGGTTGCTTCTGATGAATTGTCAGACTCCCTCTGAATGTTAATTCCTCCTCTTCGAAGAAACGTCTCCAGTTAAGTTTATCTCTTCAGCCTACGTGAATTCCTCACAGGATGCATCAAGTTCTTCCTCCCTTGAATGCAATCTCTTATGCTTTTCGGTCTGTCCTGAAAGCATTTTAGAGAGTTTAATAATAGTTCATAGAACTAAACTATCCTGAAGAGAAAATTCCAGATCAATGCTAGAAGCATACATGATTCATTATTTCCAATGTTAGTGCATGAATTAACTACATAAGAAATTCATGAACATTATTCAAGGGTATAAACAAAGAAATACTTATCTCTTTATTGATTCTGTTGCAGCCATTTTACTCTTCCTGTCAACCATCATCTTCACTCGATGATGTACCCTGTATTTGCATGAAGCAAACACCTACAGCTCCAGAACATTTCAACAAACTGCCGTGACTATTTGAATGTAGCGGCCTCCTCCAAACGTATTCAGACTCAGCACATCAAATGTCATTCGGCCAGCACAGAATACGTGATGTCCCCCGCGCCAATGACATCTAGGCACCAATGCTCTGGTGTAAACAGTAGAAAAGATAAACTCCACTGGAATGGAGCGCAGAATCTCAACACACCCTATAGACTCCAAAGTATAGCTTTCGTTTAGCGTATTATTTTGAATGGATGGTTGTAAAACTTTATTGAATATATGATAGGTGGAATTTCAAAGAGACACTGAACTCCAGGCAACTCCCGATATGATCTGAAAACACCTCTTTACTTTCTTTATTTTCTGTTTACTGTTGGCATTCAGACAACATATAAAATGATTTGTCAATTTCAACAAGAAACTCAGGAATATTCCTGCAAGTGAGATAGATGCTTCAGAACACCAAATAGACCGTTGCCTTGATATAATCATGCCTTCATAGACTTCCAACACGCCTCTTCTCAAATAAAGCAACAGCAATATAAGATTCACGCCGCATGTGTATATGCTCGCCCAATCTTCTCGGAAGGCAATTAACAACTTCTTTGTTAATCCCGTTTCTTCCTGACACAATATTGTGAAATCTCCAGATTGCATGAATTGGTATCAAATGACATGCCCGATACTGGAACTCCTCTAAATCTCGATGGGTATCTCCTTTGCAATGTTCGCAAGCACATCAATTACATCGACTAAACACGAACAAGGGATGCCGTTGTAGTCTCTGAGTCTATTGGCCCGAAATGTGCGTATCTTCAATCTAAGTCTTCAATGTCAACAATGAAGCCTCTTCACTATGCCGACATCATAACTCTCACTACAATCATGAGCCCGATAGTCTCTATCATTTCCAGACTCTTCCCAATAAACATTCAGAGTAATAAATAATAGCGACTATATTCTACGATCTCCTTTAAATGCCGATACACTAACACAAATCCTCATATGCTCCAGTGCTGGTGAGTCGGATTCTTATTGATAAAATGTTCCCGTAAAGAATCCACCAGTGTGATGTGTGTTGATTTCAAAACACCATTCTTCTTGGTGCGATAGTGATTGCTCTGTACGATCCATATTTTCCCTGCTTAACAATTTCTGATCAGATCTTTTCTTAGACCCGCTCTAATACCATGTTAGTTTTAGGATTAGAAATGAATAAGCAGAAAAGCACAGAATAATGGACATCACAGTGAACAAAGAACACAAAGTTTATCCTGGGAAAACCCTCCTTCTCGAGGGAGAAAAACCCAGCCAAAAATATCTCTCTTATATATTAAAATTGAGCAGCAATAAGCTTTACAATAAGGCCAATCACAAGGCCGATATGATGTAACGACAATGGCACCACACATGATGCAAATACACAGCCAATGAAGTATATCGAACTTCTTCTCAAGTTGATCTCCTTGAACAATATATCAATCTGCTATATATATGAATTGAACTCCTGCTGATATGCGAACACACTTGAATAATCATGAATGATCATATAGGAGAGGGCAGCGCCTTCTATATATACAAGGTGATTTGGTTCTTCTTCAAGCAAGACAACTTTTCATCATAAGTCGGCCTCTTCATAAACCAACGCATCTCTTTGAAATGAGACGACTTCTCACAATAGTCGGCCTCATTAAATTCATATTTAATTATTTCAAATTCTGTAGGAGAAAGAAATCTCCTGCCGCTACTTACATCAACACCATCAAGGAGGAGATTGAAGAGTGTGCAGGTGGCAAAGCAGTTCAAGATGTGAATTTGGAGGTTGCATATGCTATTGCTGCTGTATTTCAATCTGTCCAACCTCTTGACTTTTTTGATAAGGTGTGGCAACCATGAATTTACCCACCTGAAGGTGCACAGGTGCACACAGAGGCCTTTAATAGCTGTTATTTTCCATGTTTAACCTTTCTCTGGTTGGTTTAGGCCATTTGTGTTTGTGTTTCTGCTGTGAGGAGGTGGAGGACCAAGGCTGCTTGGTGGTGTTGATGCGTGTTTTATGACACAACAAACATTCTAGAATAAAGAGTCCAAAGACGCTCTATCCCCTCTTGAAAAACTACCTCGTTTGCTAAGATTGCAAGTAAGATCATACGGTAATTCCAATGTTTAAGATGAATGCGGATGAGCTCTGTGGTTTGATGTGATTATGCTGGTAACACAAAGGGACTTACGCTAGGCCTGTTCAATTCACAATGGAGGTCTAGACAATGAAGATCTATTGCTTGGGTTATGGATCAAACAAACTAAAAAAAAGGAGAAGGGTTCAGAAGCACTAATCTACTCCTAAGAATCCAAGAGACGGTATTGACTCGGTGAAACAAAACTAAACTTTGTTTCGCCACGCAGGGAACGCGCCAACTACGCAAAGCCAGTGCAATCTTCAAGGGAGAGTTGTGTTTATGATTTTCACGTCATGAATAACTACCTTCCAATCGAACAATATTTATTCAGACAGAAGTTAAGAATCCACAAAGTAAGCTCAGGCTAACTTTACGCATTGAACGAAAATCATCCGTTCAAAGAAAGTATGAGCAAAAAGTTTCACCATAAATCAATACTTATCAAATCTTGCATTCATCTAACATACATGAAATAAAATCTAAACTATGATGAGGGATAAGAACCATGCCAACTCCAAAATAAGAGAAGCAATCACCATCAAAACAATGCATGCATTACTTATTACTTTGGCAGTCTTACAACAATTACTTATCTTAACATGTTTCGCAACATGCTCCCATGCTTTACAAATGAGGGGTTGAGCTCAATTTATAGGCTCCCCATTTACAATTCAATGGCCAAGATTAATTTGGAATCAACGGCCAAGATTACAAATAAAACCCTAATTAGGGTTTGCTACCCTTCGACCAATGAGAAAATTGCATTCGAGGACACTTGTCCTTTTTACCAAATATGAACAAACAGATAAAATAGAAAGTTGTTGCATGTTGATTTGGAATGATCTGATTGGCTGGAAGATGACGAGGCGCCACCTCAACGTGTTGGATGTCTTCCTTGGTTGCTTTGTTCTTTTTCCATGTTCTTGCCTTAGAATATTTCTCTTGCCGATGACGTTATCCTTTGTGCTTCGATCTTGGATGACTTTGGCTTCTTGTTCTCACCTCGCCTTGGAGCACCTGTTTAGGCTTGAATTGCTTTGGAATTCCTTCAAGCGCCTTGAATTTGGAGGACTTCCTTGTGCTTTTGCAATGAAGGAAAATTTGAACTTTTTTGGTGGAGAATTTCCCATACTTAGCCAAATTTTGGCTACTTTGTAATACCTTCAAGATTTTGGCCATTTTTGTGCTCAAGTAAACTTTGCCAGTAGATTTGTCTTCAATTTTGAATTTGGCTTGCGTACTTGACAATGTGCCTGCCGTTGTCTTTGTTATGCCAAACTCTTGGCGGACTTCCTGTTGGTCTTGCAATGTGCAAGTTCTCTTTCATCTCCCTTCTGGTCGGACTTCTCATTTTCTTTGCCATTTTCCTCACCTTGCGTAGTCATCCACCTGCAGTAAAACAAAACGAATTTATTTTAGATAACTTTTCAAGATAAGCTTTAAATTTCATTTTCAAGCTTTTAATTCTCCTTCCGTCCAATTTCATTTGGCCACATTTTCTCGCCTTTTTCCAAAATTTATCTGGCTACGTCTAACTTTACTTGGCCATAATTTTGCTTCGTCCAATATTTCTCTAGCCATGTCCAATTTTATTTAGCCATAAATTTGCTTTGTCCAAAATTATTTCGCCATTACCTTCCTTCGTCCAAAATTATTTTGCCGTAAGTCTAATCGTCCAAAAATCTCTGGCAAAATTTATTTCATCTTGTCACGATTTATCTAGCCATGTCCAATTTTATTTGTCCATAAATCCTTTCCGTCCAACATTTATCTAGCCACTTCCGATTTTTTTTTTTCTAGCCATGTCCAACATTTCTCTAGCCACTTCCGATTTTTTTTTTCTAGCCATGTCCAACATTTCTCTAGCCATTTGCCTGATTTTTTCACAATTTAAGCTAGCCATGCACTTGAGCGAATTTTCAAAGTGCCATGCATATTCTCATTTTCCAAAGGTTTAGACTTAGGCAAAATTATTTCAAATTTCCACACTCTCCAATACATGGCGGACTTTAGCTATGATTTGGCCATCTTTCATATCCAAGGCGGACTTGCCTTGCTTTGTTGCCACTTCTTCTATAGCGGACTTGGTCACTTAGACGAATTCTTCTTTCCAAGGGGCGGACTTTGCTTAATAGCTTGCCATTTTAACACTTTTGGCTAAGGCGGACTTTGGCAAGTTTCATGCCACTTCAGCTTTGGGTAAGGCGGACTTGCTAGGTTGGCTTACCATTTTCACATTCAATCTTGGGCGGACTTCATGCTTTCCCTTGCCATTCCACTTTCCTTGGCTATGCCTTAGCCGTTTTGTCTTTTGCTTAAAGGGGCGGACTTCACCTTTTACTTGGCCATGATAGGGCGGACTTTGTCATTCTCTAAGCCATTTCTTCCTACACCCAAGGCAGACTTTGGCTGTGTTCTATCCATCGACATTTAAACATAGGGCGGACTTTCTAGCTTTGCTTGCCACTCTAGCTTTCTCCCAAGGCGGACTTCCTTACTTCTTTAGCCACTGTCTAATCTTCAGGGCGGACTTCCACTTTTTCCTTCCCATACACATTTAGACATGGGGCGGACTTTGCTAGTTCTCTTGCCAATTCATAAGGCGGACTTCAGCAGATTTTCATGCCATACAAGGTGGACTTGGCAAAATGTCTTGCCACCTCAACATTATGTCCAAGGCGGACTTGGCCACTTAGCATGCCATTTAACATTTTAACCAAGGCGGACTTTGTCATTTGTTAAGCCATGCCTTTTATCTATAGGCGGATTTTCCAATTATTTTATTGCCATTATCTTCCTTATGGCTGGCGGAGTTTACTAAGTCTTTGCCATTTCATTTTGAAGGTGGGCCCACTTCAAAAACTTTATGTCTTTAGGTGACTTGACTTTGTCAAATATTTTTTCAAATGTTTTTAGGCTGGCGCACTTCATAAAAAGCTTTCCAAATCACTTTCCAGCTGGCAGACATTCCTTACCCTTTGCATTGACTTTTCAAAGCACCCTTTTAGGAGCAACGAACTTTCTAAATGATTTTCCAGATGTCTTCAAGGCTGCAGGGCGGACTTTCACCAGTCATTGCCATTTTTTTTTTTTTTTAATATCAGACTTTCCTGAACTTTTCCAGATTTTAAAATTAATTTTCGTGATTTTTGACTGATTTTTTTTAGATTTTAATCGGTTTTCTGTGATTTTCTGATCTGGAAGTCTGATTTTTGATGATCCTTCACTGATTTTTTCAAATTTTTTCAAACTTGATCAGTATTTCGTCAAAATTGATTTTTCGTGATTTTTTGTTCGTTTTTTGGGACTTCTGAGTGGATTTTCGAAATTCAGGCACTTTCTAAATATGGAAACCCCGACAAAAATAGAAACTTTTCCCAAAATAGCAACTTTCCAAAAATAGACCCTAAAAAATAGGGAGTCCGATATGGGCCAAAAAATGCGAAAATGAAGTCCCTAAAAAATAGGGGCCCAGAGGGTCAAAAAACGCGAAAAAGTAGGAGTTGTCAGAACTGGACGAAATGACAGTCGTTCTTCGTCCTTCGGGCCCTCTGAGTCTGTCTGAGATGTTTAGACATTGATTCTGACTCAAAATCACAACTTGGCTCCGGATGGTGGCTCAAAACTCAAACTCTTCATTGCAAAAAAGACTGGCGATAAGCAATTGCGACGCCAAAGCAAAACCAAAAAGCAAAAAAAACGAAGGGTCCCCATTTGCAATGGGGCGATGTGTGAAAAGGTCACAACAGGTGGTAAGGAGGATATATCTTCTGTAGGTTGGAAAGAGCAGAATGGTTGTAGGAAGACAGGAAGAAATTGTGTGCGGTGATAAAGATGTAGGTGATGCAGTTACAAGGTGAAGTTTCAAGCTTATTATTGGAATTGATCCGGAAGGCAAGCAAGTTTTGCCCCAATTCATGTAGCTGATGGTTGTTTGGTAAGGTTGTGTGGACTGGATCTGCTAACTTCTGCTCTTCATTTCTGGCTCAGGCTTGGCAGTATAAGCCATAAGGTAAGGTTGAGGGTACCTGCTCTGTTCTTATTTCTTCAATTGGTCAATTCCTCCCCAATATGGCCAGCCAATCTGTGAATGTGTATGCTTCTAAGGATAACCCTGGAAATCTCACCTCCCACGAATTCCATTTAGCCCAGGAGAAGTAGCCTGAACATTCTTTTCATGGCCTGAGAAGAAAGCAGAAAGGTTATTTGGCAACTTCGATACTCTTGTCCATGTCTCCAACCCAGAAAAGAGAAATGCAGGTGAAATTGTAATGCCTGATGTCAATTGGGGATCCCCTGTTGATCCCAAGCATAAACACAGCCACAAAACTATAACAATAAAAGCCAAGACATGCAAATTGCAGTCAAAGTGAAGGCCATGGTGGGCCTTAGGAATCTTGTCACCAGCACTAGAAAGAAGGCAGAGGATTCTATTGCGCTCATTTCCTATGGCCTGGCTAAAATGTTAACCTGAATTGAGAAAGTTCGAGTGGAAAGGATGAAGCTGGACTATCCAAGCATGAGAAGAAATTTAGGCTGGCTTCTGGCATGGGAGAAGAGACTGGTGTACAGGAGTTGTGAGCTGAGGTATTGCTCTCAAGTTAACAGTGATGGCTGATGGGAAGTGCATTGAAGAAATTGAAAAAGCCATTACTGACAACACTTATACCCTCGCCCAAGTGGTGACTAAGCTGCAATGGGGATGTGGTAGCTTTCAAAGAATGTTTGTGTTGGGATTTGGACCATTTGGTGCCGTTCATCTTGCATATAATAGCTACTTTTATTTAATGTTATCAATAAATAATTGTTATGTCTCTAAGGAACATGGAGAGGGTAGACCTGACGACCCTCTATGTGGTAAGAAAATTATTTATCCTCACATATAATTGTACTGGCATTTAAGTTGGGAGCTACTTTTGGGGAGATATTGAAAATTAGGTAAAGATTGGGATGTGTAATAAGGTGTAAGAGCATCTTCTATTGTTGGATCTTATGATGGATTTTTTTGATCTTCCCATGGAGGACCTAGGGATGGGATATGCCAAATTGATTGTTATGATAGAATTGATGATGCTTATAATGCAAGAGGTGGATGTAAGGTGTGTAAGAGGGGTTACTTACCATTCAGGGTATATTGAGACTTTCATGTTCTTTACCTAGAGAACATTTTTAATCACATTTGAACTTAACAGCTTCAAATGATTACTGTAGGTGTATTTGACATTTTGCGCAGACAATTCCATTCCCACAATCTTTGTCTTCTGAAAACAATTCCTTGGATTTCTAAATTTCAGAGTATGCACTGATCCAACTACCACTAGTGTCAATTTAGAATGCCGTGGTAGCATACAGACTAAGTTCTGCAAACAGGCATCCATATAATCATTAAGGATTTTACAAGATGCTAAGAATCATAAAGTTAGAGAAACATAAGCTAAAGCAACATGGATGGAAGCAAACTACAGGCAAATATGTCCTCTAAAAGATATTATACTTAGAAGTGATGTATAAAGCATAAATCCATATGGTTAAACCAATAAAGTAACTGCTCAAGATATCATTGTACCACCTCCCATAAGAACAATTGATACTACGCAACATATAGCTAGCATATACAAATCAAATTCCTTAGATTTTACAAATTGACAAGGCCATGGATATATTATCCAAAATCCAAATAATTTCAACTCCCACCATAGAATTTTTCCTATAGGCGCTTCCTATGTCTCTAATCAAAATGTAAACTATAGTATTAATTACAAATTAAAAAGGCCATTGAATATTTTATATTATCCAAAATCCAAATATTTATAATTCTCTGGATGGAATTTTTCCTATAGGTGCTTTCTTTGTCCGCATTGAAAATTAAATTATAGTGTTAATATTCAAATGAAAATGAGATATAAGAAATCCTTTTTGTTGAAATATGGATGAATGGAGGATTAGCTCTTAAAGAGGCACTTTATGAACCCATGTTGACTTCTTCCATCATTTTCTGCATGCTGAGGAAGAGAACATCAATGGAATGCAAGACATGATGCCTTCCAACGATTTCATAATGGAACATAAGATAAACCATTATTCCTGTTTATAATATAAACTGCAGCTTCCAAACAGCTATCTGGGGCTCTCTGATGAGCAATGTTTAATAAAGCTGAAGTCAGACAGTGCAACAAAAGAAAAAATAAAAAAAGACACAAGGGCACCATTGGGTCCATCAACAAAGTTAAAAAATATTGGTGATACATTCTAGGAGGTAAACCTTCATAGGAATCAGGCAATGCATCTATATTTGGAATTCTCATCTAAAGCCAATCCCAGTTCAAATAAAAGTCTCAATTTCAAAAGATATTCCAAGGTAGTGATTAAACACAACAAGAAGTGGGAGGTTGCATATACAAAAATGACAAACAAATAACTATTTCTTCATGCTCTAGGAAAAGGAACATTTCATTGACACAGAAAACTAGCACAACTCCACAGTCTGCTTTTTGAAAAGATCTCATCCATATCAGCTACCAGATATTAATGTCTGATGATCATCAAAAATAACTACACTCAATTCCTACAAGGCCTGTATATAGAATGTTGCTAAACAAATATTGTGTTATCAATTATCATGCATTTAGCAGGCAGGCAATGACGTCACTAAGATCCCCTTTTGGAGTAACAGAGAACTTTGAAATGATTTCCAGGTTCCATTTAATATTATTTTATGGAGGCAGAGTATACTTTATGCAAGGCTTATAACACAAGATCAAGAGGTCTGCTATTTAACTTCTACAATAGTGATTGGTGAGCTAACATAGAAGTTAATGTCAACATAAGGTCCCATGAGGCAGAGCATTCTTAAGCAGGAAGAAAGCAAAAACAGAATCATGCTAATAAAATCTGCAGTAAGAAATCAACTTTCATACATAAATCCCCTGCTGATCCCAAAGAGTAAGTCAGAGTATCTGCTGAAGCCAGCCTTCTCAACAACAATAACTCAGAATATCTCTTATAATCAGTAGGGACTGCATATTTCAAGCATAATATTATGGCCTCCTCTCTTGCTAAACCTTTGCAAAGAAATAAATCACTAATCAGTAGTTAGTTTAGTCAACCTTTGGAAACCGTGCTGTCTCAAACATATGTAGATTGATGCTAGTAATTACATAGCAGTTTTCATTACTGACTGAATCTAGACCTTGATAGTAGAAACAGAAAGAACAGTAACCATAAGGACCTGTTAGATAGCAGCAATCATCTACAACAGTATTCTCAACTGGGTGAAACATTTATAAATATTAACCACGTTGGAATGTATAATGACATGGATTTGTTTTAGAAGAACATAAACCGGTATTTGGATTATCCATTCAAAACATCTAAAAGATCAAGTTTTTCACTAAATAAGTTTAAGAAGAACATCTCTCCTTTTGATGTTAATTTTTGCTAGGTGCTGATACATTGGTTGTAATCATTATTTCTTCATGTGCATTTAATGTCCCCTTCTCGTGCATGACTTCTTCTGATTGACTGTTGGCCTATTCTGGAGACCCGTAGGCTTCTCGGTGGTGAAATTAGGGTTTCTTGGTTGGTGGTTCCTTGTGCTCACGGAGTGGCGTTTGAATTGCGGATTCCTTCTGGGTTTTTCGTGAGCTTTTCGGTGATGTATTCTTCTTGGCATTCTGGGCACTTTCACGAATTTACTATTTTTAGTAAATTCTATTTCTGGCAGTGGTCCTGTTGGTTTCGGCTCGATTGACCTTCTACTTTAGTATGTTCAGTTGGATTGCTCAACTTTGGCTTTGGGGCTCGTTTGGAGAGATAAGTTGAATTATTTTTAATAAAGTCATGTTTAATGTTATATTTTGCTGTTGACCCCCCCCTAGCCTAGTGATTGAACTTAAGTTGTTTTTAAAAGTGGTCTTTGAATGGGTGGCGCCTCATGAGGTTATTTTATATTTTTCTAAAGCTCAAAAATCAATGTTTGAGAAAGGACGCCCATCTTGGAGATTATTTTAAATTAAAAAGTCAAAATTGCTTAAGACAAAAGGGGACGCCACTTTTGGAGGGAAAAGGAGTTACTCAAAATTTGAAAAGCTGGGTTTCTAGAAGCTTCTGGACAGTCATCACAAGTCTTTAAAAGGAGGTCTTGGTCTTCATTTTCACTATCGAACATCTTGAGTAACGTTATGCTGCCGAAATGGTGAGAGGATTGCTTCGAGGAATGAATGCCTCCTAGCTAGGCTCAACTTCGTGCTTGTGAGACAGCACCTAGTGGAGAGATTTACTTGTTTGAGTGCATTTTGTAGTGAGGATTGCTTTGTAGTGAGTTAGTTGCAATCGTAGTTCAGTTATTTGCATTTTCATGTTATTTTCTGTAGTTGCTGAGTTCATAGCTGATTGTAATTTTCACTCATAATTCAAAAATACAAAAATATTTCATTCTGGGTATTGTTCCTATCTTCTTGTCTAGGCTGGGCACCCCTTTGCACCAATTATCAGATTTTAATGTGAAGAACTTGAATTTAGAGAAGAGAATCGCCCCTCTCATAAAGCCGTACCTTTTTGGATGCCTTGGGATTTGTGTCAAAAAATAAATAACAGAATTTAGGGACTGTTTGAGTCTTCAGGTTAGGCGCCTTCATCATAGGAGTCATTTGCATCAATTTTCATGCATATTGGGTGAGTGGTGAGTGTTTTGTGAGCATTTCATTGAACTACTGTATTGCTGATAACAGTTTCAGTCTTGGGTCTGTCATAACAGCTTGTTTGAAGCCCTTCATTTGAGCTAGATCTTGAGAGGAAAGGCACTGAGAGCATTAAGGATAACTTTATACATTGTTGCAGCTGTGAGAAGACTCTTATCTTGTGCTTAACTGCTGAAACTCTATTATTGTAAGCTGAACAGTAGTACTGTCAGCAACTTTCCTATTTGGCTATTTCTGTTAATCTTATGTTTGTAACAGCCCACTGAATAAGTGGAAGAGGCTGGCTTACCGCCTATTTACTTGTTTTGTATTGTAATTTCTTAAGTCTCCGCCATATGGTCGCCTCTTATCCATCATGGATTGAGTAGCACATACTTGGTGTTGAGTTAATTTCTAGTATTGCAATAGATAGGGATCCTCTGACCATATGCCCGTCGTTCGCTGACGCATTCTTGGTTAGAGTTCTTGTTTCAGCATTTCCTTTGAGATCCTCTGACCAATGCTCACACCTTGCCCACATCGGGATCCTGGTGTACATTCTAGTTAGAGTTACTTTCAGCATCGTTTTGGGTTTATGACCTAACCTTAACGGGTGCTTGTTCTTTGTAATTTTCCATTGAAAGATTGAAAAAATTTGGCTCGGCATATTTCAGTGCACTAGGTACAAAGTTTTGATTAGCAAAGGACTTATTGTTCTGGAAGCTTCTGTGCTTGGAAGAATAAGACAGGAGAAACTCACCTTGCAGTTACTCTCTTTTTTATGTGCATTGAATTCATGTTAAAATATATGCCATATGGTGCATAGTGGGAGTAAACTTAGAGATACCATTTCTCCTATAAACCATAGAAATCCAGGGTAAAAGGTAGGAAAGAGCATAGAAGCAGATGATTTCTAGTATGAGAAAACACCCTATATACAGAAGTTGGTGAAATGCTTAAGAGCTACAAGATTCAGTTTCATTTGGTGGAATGCAAGACATGAATGCTTGAGAAGTTAAAAGGAACAATCAAAGAAAATGCTGTACTCTTATTTAGTTGGGTGATGTCATTATGACTAGGATTTAGGAAAACAAAATATATGCAACAGCTTGTATGCTCAAACAATCTCAAGTGGGCATATTAAAGAAAATAATCTCTGCCTCATTTAACTGTTTCTATTTGTTTCCGGACAAGTGGTAAAAACAAGAGATTTTAAGTTTAGCAAAACGGTATAGACATCTGCAGAGACTATTGATATTACCAAATCCAAACATGAAATATGGGGTAAGCCTGTCAAGGAGATGTTCTCAGATACAACTCTGCCTGGAATATGCCCTGTGAATAATTCAAAACTATAACGACACAGAACACACTATGAAAAAAGATGGATTCAAAAGATGGTACTAATAAACAACTAGCCATTTAGCAACCTCGTGAAGCAAGTGCTTATAGAAAGAGATCACCAATTTCACTGCTGATGTAGTTAGTGTGTTTCCCAGTGTTCACCAATTAATTCACCAACCACTTTAAGAGAAGCATAATCTAAAAGCAAGTCTTCAAATCAAAATTCTGACAAATGATTAATCAGAAGTAAAATGATAGTCCGTTTTAGGTATGGTTTATGATGCAGAGATCAACTGTCAAATGCAAATGAACTCAAACCAAACAATAAAAAGGTTATAATGAAGTCAGAAATGTTCAGGCTATCCACAACAATAAGGAAAAAATACAATTCGTAGTATTTATCATTGCCCATAAATGCTTAGGTAAGTTACATCTAACTGTGAAGATCACAACTTATGTTTCAGGGGCTAATCTGATTTGAATCCATCAAACACAATGTCAACTGCTAAAGTCATCTGCACAGCCAACAGGAGTGTAACTCCGAATGGGCATGCCTATAGTTCTCAGAGGCATGCATAGCCCTGTGACTTAAACTAGAGTGTGGCAGATCAGTAATCCTGCCACGACTACTAAAACAAGAACATGGAAATACAGTAACATTATCCATTAGCTTCAACAGTAGAATTCCAATCCCAGACCTGCCTTAACAGCTTGGATTGAAATCAATAACAGTAATATACAAAATCACCTAGATAAGCTTTAGCCTCAACTTTTTAAAACAATACTACCATGGTCTGGAATGAGTTCTCTAAACTTATCATGACATAGAATCCACCTTATACACAGGTAATATAATCATATCCATCATTGTGTGACAAAACCCTCACTCTTTTTATTGGAAAACCTAAAGTTATTATGATAGTGATCTGCACATTCCCCATAATGGTTGGCACCAACACGGTTTCCAAATTTGGGCTTCCGAGCAATTCCAAGCCCACGTGTGTCGGACTCACTAAAAGCTAAACAGTAACACTTTAAAATGGCAAGATGATATAGGTATCTTCTGTGACAAGCACTAGAACATCAAACGATCCCATTGGAAAAAATCCATCTTTTGAAAAGATTGTGCAACGTACCCAATTGATAAAGGAACAGATTATTTGAAAAAAAGTGTGTGAAAAATTGATGGCAGAATGAAACACGACTGTAATGGATGGATACTGAATCGACAATAAGTCCTTGTGGACCCAATGACAACAATCTTCCCATCATTCTCCAGACATTCATGGAAAATGAGAAGGATATTATGGTATGTACTATGTAGTATAACAGTGGTATAGAATTCCAGCGTAATAATTTTTTTACTTACACTAGAACGTGCACTGCTGTTTCCATCTCCACAGGTGATTGGACCATTGAAAAACCATGTGAAGTTGAGATGATAGTCAAATACGGAAAGAATATGAGTATAACTATGATATTTTGAAAATACATAATTAAATTGCTTTACAGCTAAGTTCTGGGAAAGAAGGGGTTGTATCAGAGATTTTGAAAAATGTTTTACATGGTCCTTTTTGTCTTTTCCAAGGAGATCCAATATTTTTCTTTTGTATGTCGGGTCATGCCGTATGAACATTTGTCTTGCGAGTTTTTAAAATAAACTAGAATTACATTAATTATCATAGAAATATGCTAATGGATAATTTAGAATCTTGTGCAACAAGAAAATAGCAAGTCCTTTTTTAGATTTTAGATTTAGGGAGTGTATGAAAGGGATCCGATGGAGCCACTAAAGAAACTATTTTTATGGAGTACAGGGTCCTATGAAAAGAAAAGAAGTCTTTTCCAAGGAGATCCAATATTTTTCTTTTGTATGTCGGGTCATGCCGTATGAACATTTGTCTCATGATTTTTTAAAATAAACTAGAATTACATTAATTATCATAGAAATATGCTAATGGATAATTTAGAATCTTGTGCAACAAGAAAATAGGAAATCCTTTTTTTAGATTTTAGATTTAGGGAGTGTATGAAAGGGATCCGATGGAGCCACTAAAGAAACTATTTTTATGGAGTACAGGGTCCTATGAAAAGAAAAGAAAAATAGAATCTTATGTAAGAAAATAGTAGCTCCTATTTTTTAGAATTTAGATTTAAGTGTGTCTTTGGGTTTTGTTTCCCTCATCTTCTTCTTAAAATTTTACTACCGCGTCATTTATCTATAGTTTTTAAAATTCCTACCCAAGTTTTTTAAGATTTAGCTATATTATTATATTTTAGTTAAAAATTAATCACAAAACCATTGACTTCTTGAAGTTTTGGAGCTTAAATTTTTAAACTTGCCCATTATTAAAAAATCCATGGTATCTTCTGAGATATTTTAGGAAGCCCCCCTCCATGCGATTCCAACCTATTTGAGGTGGGCGGAAAGGTTCCATCATTTGCTTAGGTAAAATTTTGTGACCACATATCATTTATCGATAATTTTTAAAATTTCTATCAATAATTTTTTTAAGGAAATTTTATATCATCTACAAGATTATTTTTGCTACTTAATAAGAGAACATGAACTTGCGTTGATACCTCTTTGACTAAGAGCCAAGGACTGAGGGGTATCTATTGGCCTCGTCTCTAATATCATATTGCCGAGGGTATTGAACCTTGGTGGATGATGTAATCAAGGAACGTACTTTCACCCTCATAAATTGTGCTCAACCAATGAGCTACAACCCTTGTGCCAATTTTTTTGTAGATTTAGCTTATCCCGTTAAAAACATTGATGAAACCACTAACTTCGTAAAACTTTGGAGCTTAAAATTTTAAGCTTGTATATTATTACAAAATCCATGGGACTCTCTACTTATAAAAGCTCCTAAAAATTCTCAGGAAAACTGCAAACCTATTAAGATATTTTAGGAAGCCCCCCCTATGAGATGACAACCTTAGATGCAACAAAACAAGCTATGTGGCTCAAAATGTAAAAGAAAAAGACAGCTATACTTGTATGAGTGCATGTAGTCACAAGTCATGATAGTTTGGATACTCAATATTCATATATTTATAACAAAGGAGTCATTAAAGATGATGCTATTACTAGATGGTAGCTAATTTAAGTTGGAGTCCAATAGTAGATGATCAAGATCCACCTCTCACTATTAGTTTTTTTGTTTTGGTTATTTAGTTATTTATGATTATATATTTATTCGTTCTTGTTTTTATTAATTTACAATCCAGTTTAGAAGACTTTGGGTAGATTTTAAGGTGTGATGTTATAACACTTTTCATTTTTGTGAATAAGTGATGCAGAAGGTAAGGGACTTTGAAAGAAACCCAAAGTTCTCAAGGTTTACAAAGATGCAATTTCAAACACTGTTCTAGGCAACCTGATGGAGACAAGCCTCAATGATGCACTTGTAACCTATATGCTTTCCCAATGGACCCAAACCCTTGGAACACTCTTAAAAGACTTAAGCAAACTTGTCTTGAATGTTTACAAAGCCCCAAACCTCTGTTTCAAACAAAACTCACTTTTTGCACCTTAAGTAGCCTTCTAGCCCAATTAGGCCTCTAGTGAAGGATTTTTGACTTTGCTTTTAAACTTTCCAAAGGAACCTCCAATCTAATGATTGATTAAGTTGTGTTTTATGATGACAAACAACATATCCAAACCTTGATAGCACTTGCTTCAGACAATCCCTCCCAAAACCTGCTGTTTCCTCAAAATCTAGGCCTAATTAGCCCTCTTTTTCAAAGCAACCCCTCTCCAAACTCAACTCCAAATCACAAGACTTTCAACAGTATCTTAAAACACTCCCAAACCAAGGATTTTCAAGTTTTTATACTCCTATTACACCCTTAACACGCTCAAACATAGAACCCTCACTAAATTGCCTCAAAATTAGGGCTTCTTGGATCTTGACCTCCCAAACACTTTCAGAACTTATTTCTTGACTTTTCACCATTAGTTCAACATGTTTCAACTATTCCAACTCAAAAACACACCCTCATTAAGGCAGATCTTCTACTGCTATACTTTAGCCTCTACTCTCAGGCACTTTGCATTGTGAAAACTTGGTGTACACCTTATAATCTTCCCTACCTGCACATTAGCTTGTTAGGTTTGTATTGTACATGTTAGAAGAGATCCATTTCAAAGGTTACAGCATCATTCCCTCTTGAAATGGATCAAACATCCATGAAAACCTTCAAAAAACAGTGAAAATCTGCTCTTCCTTGAGGACAGTCAGTAATTTAATGCAAGAATCAGATTTCTAACGTCTAACAGGGCATTCAAAAGGTCAAATGAATTTAAATACAAGTCTCTACTTCATCCAATGGAACTTACCTTCAATAGAATTCGGTAGATCATCAAATGAGCACAAGAAAATGCAAAAAGATTGAAGTTTTCTTGATTTTCCTATAGCAGTCTGTACAGTGCTTGCACCAACAACCCAACCTCTGTACAAATGACTTCTCAACCCTTTTAGACTCATTCCCCAACTGTCCCAACTGATTGGGATTGATTTTATTACATAAAAGTTGTTAAAAACTCCTAAAGACTAGTTACCCACCCAAACACAACTAGCCGTTGGATTTCAAAATTTGAATTTCCAACTCTTATTTTATTGATCCCTACAACCTAAAAACTATTGAATATTTAACATCCAACCTTATTTGACATAGTTAAATCATTTTGTACCTATTTAGACCCCCCCTGGACACTATTGGTCCATTCACAATCATTTTTGGTCCTAGGGTCCTTATCAGGACCCTCAGGACTTTTGATTCCCTTAATACTTTCATCCGTTTCAAAAGCCATTATAGGCTTCAAGATGTCATAATTGATGCTCTGAGGTGATTGATAAACCTTAATGTCTCCTGCATTCTCCTGACTCTTCAACTGACTCCTAAGGAGCTTGGGTGCTCCTGCACCAATAAGCTATAAATTATTTTTTTACTTAAAGTAATATGTAGAATTTATCTCATCAAAAGTATGTTGGGGCTTTGTGATTAATGGGGATATTTATTATTGCGATGGTGAGAATTGTAAAACTTGCAATTTTCTCTTTCATTTTGGACTAAGTTATTTCATGCATAATTATAATTGTACAAGTGATGCAATTTTTTTCTAAAAGTTGGCACATAACCAGATTATACCTATTTCTATTTGCATTCACTCTCAAACATCAATTTTGATCCTTAGATTCATTTATATGCCACTTGGCTCAAATATACAATTGCCCAAATAAACTAGGAGTCTAGGTCAAATAATTATAGAAATAGCCCCTATATTTTTATGTGTCAACTTGAAGCACAAAATATTTCATTTATGTCCTTTATAGTGGTATTCAAGGACTAATCCTAGTTCAATTTTAGACACCTAGAATTCGTAAGAGAATCTCATAGCCACAATCATTTGACCTTTAATTAGAGCATTCATTACTATATTATCTGCTTACATCATCATCTAGAGCATATCTTACATGTTTGCTTGTTATTTTCAACTATTTATAGAATTCATTGACTTAGTATCTTGAGTTTGACACAAGCGAGATATTATACCTATCATGTACAAGCTCCCAACCACACAACTAAATCTCTATGTATAATCAAGATTATATACTCAAGAAAATTGAAGGTGAGAGATTTACAAAGATCAAATACATGCATCTAGATCAGATATGCACTTGCACAAGTCAAATCCACATATGTGTGATCTATCTCAGAACTTTAAAAGTGACCTGCATGGTCAAATAGAGAATTTATAGATCCCAAGGCATATTTTAATTTTATCCATTCTTGATTCTCCCAAACATTAATGAATTATTTATTACTATTTGTCACAAAATATACACATTCAATTCTCCTATCTTTCTATCTACATCTCAATGATGGATCATAAAGTATGATCTGAAATATTGATATAAAAATGCTCACTTAATCAAATCCAAAAAAAATAGCTAATACTATGGATTGTGAAATTTTTTTTGTCTTTAACAATATATTTACATTAAATTTCTAGCTAAGCACCTTTGTTTATATCCATTTCATTTTTTGAAACATTTATTTTATTAAATTTATTAATTACAACTCTTTTATCTTGGTTAAACTTGAATGACTGTGTTATTCACTTATTTATCCTAAATTTATGTAAAAGGGATTTTATTCTCCCTTTCATTTTGGTGAACACCTCTACTCTTACACCTCCTTAGGCTATATCTTTTATGTTTTGTTAGTAATATTTTTATGTGAAACTAATTATTATATCTTTAAAATCTATATTTATATATACCCTTGATATATTGTTGATTCTCTTTTTAGGGTTTGTTTATGTCAAGAGTTATTCAAAGCCCTAATTTACCTTAAATGCAAATAAGTGCTCACCTAAATCCTTATATGGATTCTTAATTTTTTGATCAAGAAATCCCCATTGAGTTTAATCATAACGCCGCCAATTTAATTTTAATCATGATTCACATGTGGATAAGAAAGATATATCTCACTAGATAATTACTTTTCTAAGATCTTTCTAACGCTGCTACAACTTCATGGTTAGCTACATCTCTTCATAATTTATTGACCAACCCACCCCTTGGTATAGAGATTTTTTTATAACATTAGTATTATAATAACTTCCTCTAAGTATTTACATGGTACATCCTCCCCCTTACCCATCTTCCCTTATTCTAGTGATTCATCCTCTTCAATCTATTATAGATCCTCTATGGTGTCTACCTCTCCTCTTCCCACTTCTAGTATGACACCCTACCTCTTATGTTCCTATTTATGGTGTTATTACTACCTCTAATTCTAATAGTGTTTTAATTAACTATGACCCCACTAGTTCCATTCCTTCTTATCTACCTACCATTAACATACCTACAAGCTCTACTATTAGTGTTATTCCTTCATCCAATGTTGGTGGTGTTACACCTTAATATTTAGTTTATAGTCTGGCCTCTTCTTCTACTAGCACTGCATCTTTGCCTCTTATTCCTCATTCTTTTTACACTCCCCCTATATCTTAGGTTACTCATAGCACCACTATTCCCACCTTCACCTTTGATGTACTATTGTTGAAGTTAGATACTATTGAAAATAATGTTGATTTCAATTACATATTCTCTAGCAAATCACATATTTATTGCATTTGAGGTTTGTGGCCTATCCATTGCTTGTGGATTATGTGGCACCTAACATTGATTTAGGTTATGGAAAAGGTAACCCAAACTTTCATGTACAATCCTTCAATGTAAGCAAATCTATATTATTTGTATGATGACAAGACTTTATCAAAGTTGTTCCCTACATTTTTCATGATTATGATATATAATAGTGATATTCATTGCCTCCTATATCTATCCATTGTTTTGATCAACTAGCTATGGATTTCCTAATTCGTTTTCATGTGAACATTGTCCCTAAAATCATTGTTTTCAATTTATTTGAGTGCGCCTAAGGATCTAATGAGCACATCAATAAACATGTTATATGATTTCAATCACTTTGTATCAATATAAAATAGAAACTTCTTGATGGTGAATTGTAGGGAATTTTTATTAAAATCCTCTTACCTCCCTTTCAAGATAGTGCTTATTTGAATAGCTACACATTTCATTTAAAGAATATTAAATTTAATTTTTCTTTCTTCTAACAGCTTGAAGTACAGATGTTCACACACCTCTTGCACATTTTTGTATTCTTTAAATTTTTAAGTATAGATGCCCTTCAATAGGGAAATGATAAGAAATACAACAAACCTAGTACTAGTCATGTGGATACTACTATGCTCTTTATTTTAAGCCTCAAACTCCTAGAAAAATTACAAATCTAAGGGTCCCTCTAGATAATGTTCTACAAATTTTATTGAATGATGATTTCATTGGTCTCTCATCATAGTTATTGGGAGACGCGTCTCCTACCCCCTGAGACGTGTCTTGGAGACGAAGACGCGTCTTCGGTACTTGAGACGTCTCCTGAGACGCCTCCAACAGCGTTGAGATGTAGACGAAGACTCCTGACATCTCCTGAAGTCTCCCACTCAGGAAAGTGCCGTCTCCTGCGCGTCTCCCGTCACATAAAAGCCAAAACACATGAAAACATTGAAAAGTAATTAAAAAAACACGTTTTAAACATAGGTTTTCCCGTGCTCCAGCTGAAAACGCAAATATCATGATATGTAGATGATAGATTTCTGTTTTTCAATTTTTGTTTGTGTATCAGCCTATCAAGCTATCAATATTTCTGAATTTCAATATTTAATCAAATATTAAATATCAAATGTGAACTATGATTATGAATTATGAACTCTTTGATTCTTTGACACAATGGCATTTGTGTATTTAAAGTTAATGTTCATTGTTAAACTTTACTACTGCTCTTGTTTTGAAAGTTCAATGTCATGATATTTTCTATAAATTATTATTATTATTATTATTATTTCTTTATAGTAAAAGAAAGATGGCGTCTCCAAGTACCCCCATCTCCTATTTTTTAAAAAAAGCCGTACCGGTACCAATACTGGTACCAGTCTCCTGTACCAGTCTCTTGGCAACTATGTCTCTCATCCATTCATCCATCAAATCTTCCTACAAGAATCGATAAAATATAAATGAAAATATTTTTTGTAACCATTATAGGGTCAATGCCCATGACACACATTTGTCCAACTCTCAAGCATAAGATCCAAAATTTTATTGATAATACTATTATACATGCATATGGTATTAATATGGAATAATAACTTCATTTCCACACCTCATATAATTTACAAATTTGTTTCCTCCACATTCTTAATGTAACACTATAGATTTCCAATACACACATGGAAAAATATTTAATGGATATACACCATGTTGGTTCATCCTCCCACGCTCTTATGGATACATTTGTCAGCATGAATCATGCTAGTATCTCCTCTCCTCATGTACCTCTAATTATTTCATTTTATAAGGAGGATATCCCCAACAAGAAAAAATATGGTCTATTTTATGTTTGAAGTTTCTTCCATCATCATCCATGTGAGGGTGTTCTCATTGATCCAATCAATTTCTATAAATATTTCGTAAAGTTGGAAATTGTCTACTTTGCAAGTTATGCTCCATGTGTTGCACTCATTTTGGTGTCCACACCTATAGCATTGTTTAGGCTTCATTTGGGACAAATCCTTGGCCCTTTCACGCATTCTCTAGATGCTAAGTACCCTGAACATTACTAGTTTATATTTCTAATCACTTTCTAGGCTTAATGAAAACTTGTACCTTCCTAGATTCTTACACAATTTAGTAGTGACTTTGTCACTGCTATGATCCTAATAGCATCCATGTCTGATGTAATTATGTTAAATGGTAAAAAAATGACTTGATGTGGTTTTTTAATTTTTTAAATGGCTTCCATTTATACCAACTTCATAAGTAAGCCATTTCAAACCTCTCTCTCTCTCTTTAAAAATTTCTATTGCAATCTGTAGTTTTTTCTCTCACAACTAATTTCACTTTCTAAAATTATTTCTTCCACTATGAGTTTTCAAGAGGATTTTTTCTTCATTTTTTTTTAGCCTTCTAAGAACTTCTATTGATTCTCAACTCTCTAACTACAACCATGATTAACTCTCCAATAACTTGTAGTCTCTCACCCATTTATGAAAAAAATATTTACATCCTTGGTAAATTCTATAACCTTTGTTTCTTTCATATACACAGCACATCACACGCATGTAGGAAGCCTTTATATTTACCTCCTAAAACTTCCATTTTTTGTATGTATTCTAGCATAGAGCACTTATGTTAATAACTCACTAACTTTAATCTTCCCAAACTACACACAAGGTAAAATACAGAAAATATGGATCTTACTGAGGTAGATTCTTGTTGACATAAAATACAAACCAACAGTCTATATTCGTATGTGTGTTGTCATTAACCCCAATGGGATACAATAAGAATAAAATTAGAATAAATATGATAGATTACAAATCCAAACAAAGAAAATATCCATTTATTCATATATCACTATGCAAGATACAACCTTTCATATAGTATTCATGTCATATATATACTCTAGTACATCACACATCTCTTGCATTTGAGGTTGTGGCCTATCCATTACTTTTGGATTTTGTGGCAACTAACTTTGCTTTATATCATGGAAAAGGTGATCCGAACATTCATATACAATCCTTCAATGTAGCAAGTCTATATTATTTGTATGATGACAATACTTTGGCCAAGTTCCCTACATTTTTTGTGATTATGATATATAATAGTGATATTCATTTCCTCCTATATCTATTGATAAACTAGATATGGCTTTCCTAAGTCACTTTCATGTGAACATTGTCCCTAAAATCATCATTTCCAATTTATTTGAGTGCGCCCAAGGATCTAATGAGCACATCAATAAATATGCTATATGATTTGGATCACCTTGTCTCAAAATAAAATAGCAACTTCTTGATGATGAATTGCAAGGAATTTTTATTAAAATCCTCTTACCTCCCTTTCAAGATAGTGTTTATTTGAATAACTACACAATTCATGTTAAGAATATTGAATTTACATCTTTCTTCTAATGGCTTGAAGTACATATGTTACCATAACTCTTGCACATTTTTGTATCCTTTACAATTTTAAAAGATAGATTCCCTTCAATAGGGTAATGATAGGAAATACAATAAACCTAGTACTAGTCATGTGGATACTACTATGCTCTTTCTTTTAAGCCTCAAACTCTTGGATATATGTGGATGTGGCTCTGCATGTCAACACAAAATATATTTTTGCTAATCCAATTATTCAAAGATTTAAGGACATGACCCAAGGATGAAAAATGTGGGTGATGTGGACTACCACTAGGTTACAATTCTGGGAGTTGGATCATGGGTTCAGACCCTAGTTAATGATGCATCACCTCCTGAGATGTAGTTATTTCCAGTCTTGTTTTGGGGACATATGCTTGATGGTCTTGTGTTCCTTGATGGATTTAATGCTTTTGATGATAAACTTTTGAATTCAAATTTCATATTGTTAGTATGTTCGTAGATTGGCTCCTTAAAAGCTGGTAAGTAATTTGATAGGAATATTTAAAGTTAGTAGAAGTTAATACTTCTCAGTGGTTATTGAGACCCAAGTAAATTCCTGTATCGAGCTATTCAGATCTTTAAGCTTTCGAAAATTGTAAATTCTGTTATAATCTGGTAGACGGATAGATTTTTATGTAGAGATGCATCTTAGATTGTCATGACATAGCTGTGTAGTTCTCTGTAAGTAATAAAAGTAGTATTTTATACCTGTTAATGATATTGCAGCTTCAGTCGTTCCTTCCAGCTCAGCCCTAT
Organism: Sequoia sempervirens; assembly: GCA_007258455.2. Taxonomy (NCBI): domain Eukaryota; kingdom Viridiplantae; phylum Streptophyta; class Pinopsida; order Cupressales; family Cupressaceae; genus Sequoia; species Sequoia sempervirens. The sequence continues at coordinate 166,133,758 of VDFB02000013.1, read as the reverse complement.
TGAGGAAACATAAATTAAATGATAGCCCGTTGGCTATTTAATTTATATTCGTTGTTTTTGTATTAACTCCATTTTATATTATGGCCGACATGAGAAGATACAAATTCATCTTGATAGTCAAATCTTTTATTAGAAGACATTTAATATTTGTTTATTAATTGAGGCCGACTTCCATTTATGAAGAGACGCGATTTCTTGGAGGCCGACATGAAGGATTTGAAGGGATGTGTCTCTCCCATTCATTTGTATATATACACATTGATTCGTCCATTGTAATCATCCAATTTCAGTTCGGTTATTCACATAAATTCATTGTGTGCAAGTTCGATTCATTCCATTCAAGGGCGAATATTATCAAAGGCAAATATTATCAAGGGCGAATTCTTTCAAGTGCGAACTCTTCAAGAGAGAAGTGCGAATTCTTCTAAGTGCAGATTGTGAAGTTAAGTGCAGATCAGAGATCAAGTAAGAGCAGATTATTTGATTGTTCTACAGCCATTGCTGGTACTGAATATTGGCCTTGTGTGTGGACTCTTTGTAAAGAGACTTGTTGCCATTACTTAAATATATAAGAGATATATGTGTTGCTGGGTTTTTCTCCCTCAAGAGGAGGGTTTTCCCAGGGTATCTGCTGTGTCATTGTGTCTGATTTTGAATTATTTTTCTGTGCATATAATCTGATCATAAAATTTAACATGGTATCAGAGCGGGTATAAGAAAGATCCGATCAGATTTGCTTAAGGTAATGGCAAGCATCAAGTTTATGATAAGGCCTGTTCGATGTGTAAAGTTCTTCGGGTCTACAGTGGGGGCGTGATTACTAGCGGCAACTCTCATTCGCCATAGTCAGGGACTTGGCTCACTCTGTATTGTTGTTATAGTCATTAAAATACTTGAGTTCGCACTATTGTTACTACAGCAGTAAAAGAAAGATTTTAGCCTATCTGGAGAATCCCTATCTGGAGATCTGAAAGGTGTTTTTACTGCAGTTGATTAAAAGATGTTATGAGATGTCCAGATGGTCATTGGGCCAGGAATCACCCTTTTTTGATTTTTCTCCATATGATTTGAGTCATTTGGAACTCCGTTTGGAAATGAGTCATTCATGTATGTGTAACACTGTGAGAAGATCAGATTCATCTCCTTGGGTTGGATCATTCTGAGAAATAATTCCTTTAGCTGTGACTGGTATTTTCCTGAAGTTGCATCAGAATATTGGTGGGTCTAAAGCTCAGAAGGATTGAAATTAGGGCATACTCGAATTTGTGTAGTGTCTGGTATCTATCAGATGCTGGCAAGTATATATATGAGCCTACTATGAGTACTGCCATATTGAAATCTTCCTAGCGCAGGAAAAGTGAAGGAAAGAAGCTCGTTAATTGCCTCTAAGGTTTAATGAGCCGCTGTTGTGAGTAAAGGATGAGCTTGCCCTCACATGTACTTCATGAGGCAGAGGAGTCTCATGCCTTCTGATTGTGAAAGCATTTCACAGGAAAGACAAGTGCAGACATACACAACACTTAAGGAGATTATAATCTCAAGAGATAAGTATTTTTTTATGTTTGTTGAGTTATTTCATTTATTTGGATTTTGTGTGAATAGAGGTTGTATTTTCTCTTGAATTGTGTTCTCGAGCATAAAGATCCTTTGAAGAATTCAGAGGAAGATCAGAATGGAGTATTTGTCATGTCTGAGTTTTTTTTTGTATGATGCTGGTGTAAGCTCTCTTAAGAAACAACACTCAGCTGAGGTCTCATTGCTGTTTTTAGCTTCTCCTTTTGGTCATTGGGTCTGACCTTGGGACAGATATGACCCGAAGAGCATTCAACAAGATAAGTATCTTATTATTGTTCATTCTTGTTTTGAAATCTAGGGCAAAAATTTCAGTCTGTAGAGTCGTGCAGATCTGATGTCGTTTATTTGATTGTGTATGCATAGTAAGATCATGTTTTCTCCTGAATAGTGTTTAGCAAGTGGGATAAGACCCTTTGGAGACACCATTCTTTGTGAGTTGTTTCATGCTAGATTTCTGAATGTGACTCAGAAATAAAAGGAGAACTACAATGATGATTGTGATTGGTTGACCACATCATCATCACTTTCTATATGCATGAACTGTGGTAGAGCCTTGACTTATTGAGAAGTCTGGTTCTACATTCTGATTGCATAATGTAGCTAAGAATTTTTTGTTGAGCAGATTGTCTCTTGTTGTGCTGAGAGGAGCACTTACAAAAGCAGTAAAGACAGAATGAAGATATATCAGAATCAATAAAGATAAGTTTCTTTGATATACTTCTTTTATAGGTTGATTTACTTATTCATGTTTCATTATTGATCATAAATTCTCATGTATTCATGCTATAATCTAAGATAATAAAACCTTGTATGATTCCAGCCTTGATATTTCTTTAGATAATTATAAACTATTAGTAATCTCTCTCTAAAATGCTTTCAGGACATTTCTAGAAGCAAGAAGGTGGTGAGAGATTCCGTGGTGATGAAAAGCTTGAGGCATCTTATGAGGAAGTTATGCCGACCAAAGAAATGTTCAAGCATGAAGTCACAACTTGCAGCCATGAGACTGAGTTGGTGGCTAGAGGGAGTTCAGTAACTCGCTGAGAAGAAGTGAAGGTTGCAATGTTGTAAGAATAGAGTGTTCTGAGAGGACTGCCCGTACTTAAAGATGCAGATGAAAGCATTGAGAAGTACAAGGCAAGATTCATAGCTCGTGGGTTTTCACAGAAAGAGGGAGTTGATTATGAAGAAACATTTGCTCCTGTTGCTCGTTGTTTGAGCTTCTTGAAGAATGATGCTGATTCAAATCTCTACTTCAAGGAGTTGACTTTGGAATTTGAGATGAAGGACCTTGGGCTCATGCATTACTTCCTCGGCTTAGAAGTCTGGCAGAAGACAGATGGTATGATTTTAAGTCAAGGGAAGTACACCATTGATATACTTAAGAGATTTGGCATGATGGATTGCAAATCCATGTCTACACCTATGGAAACCAACCTACATAAATTAAAGGAGGCTGCAGCTAGTTCAGATTTGGTGGATCCTACATTGTACAGACAGCTGATTGGATCCTTGATGTATCTAGTTAACACTAGACCTGATATTTGCTATGCAATAAGTGCACTCAGCCAGTTTATGTGTGATCCGAGACAGATACATCTTGTTGCAGCTAAACATATCCTGAGATACTTGCGTGGCACAGTTGGATATGGGTTGAGGTATACTTCAGATGCAGACTTGGAGTTACTTGGTTTCATTGATTCTGATTGGGCAGGTTGTGTCACAGATGGGAAGAGCACCTCTGGTTGTTGCTTCAGTTTGGGTTCTGCTATGATTTCCTGGTGCAGCAGGAAGCAATCTTCTGTAGCATTGAGTACAGCAGAGGCCGAGTACATTGTAGCTTGTATGGCAACTCGGGAAGTAGTGTGGCTTCGTAAGCTCCTTGCAGGATTGTTTGGACAATCAATGGAGCCTACTATTATTCATTGTGATAATCAGAGTTGTGTGAAGCTTTCTGTCAATCCTGTGTTTCATGACAGATCCAAGCATGTTGAGATCAAGTACCACTATATCGAGATATGGTAGAAGGTCACAGGTCAGCATATTCTCACCAAGCCTCTCACTATATGGTGGAGAATCCTGATGAGTCTCGGTCAATGGCGGAAAGCCCTTGTTAGCATTTTCTGGTGGATGTCATTGTGTGTCATGGTGGATGTCATGTGTGACTCCATGACAACATCACGTGAGAGAGTCCGTGATGATCTTCTTGTACTTGTGTTTCACCCTCTGGGAGAGCCATGGTGAAAGTCACGTTGAGGTGACAACATCACGCAAGTGATGAACACTTGTACTTACCATTTGATGGTTGATATCGAGACGATATCTAATATCACGTTGAGGTGATATCCTTCTCTTTATATCTGATTGCAGGCAATGATGGCTGATGGACCTCATATTGAGATGATTCATATTGTGCAGCTGGAAGTTCTCTCCCTAGCTGAGAGGGAGTGTTAATGATATTGCAGCTTCAGTCGTTCCTTCCAGCTCAGCCCTATTGAGGAAACATAAATTAAATGATAGCCCGTTGGCTATTTAATTTATATTCGTTGTTTTTGTATTAACTCCATTTTATATTATGGCCGACATGAGAAGATACGAATTCATCTTGATAGTCAAATCTTTTATTAGAAGACATTTAATATTTGTTTATTAATTGAGGCCGACTTCCATTTATGAAGAGACGCGATTTCTTGGAGGCCGACATGAAGGATTTGAAGGGATGTGTCTCTCCCATTCATTTGTATATATACACATTGATTCGTCCATTGTAATCATCCAATTTCAGTTCGGTTATTCACATAAATTCATTGTGTGCAAGTTCGATTCATTCCATTCAAGGGCGAATATTATCAAAGGCAAATATTATCAAGGGCGAATTCTTTCAAGTGCGAACTCTTCAAGAGAGAAGTGCGAATTCTTCTAAGTGCAGATTGTGAAGTTAAGTGCAGATCAGAGATCAAGTAAGAGCAGATTATTTGATTGTTCTACAGCCATTGCTGGTACTGAATATTGGCCTTGTGTGTGGCCTCTTTGTAAAGAGACTTGTTGCCATTACTTAAATATATAAGAGATATATGTGTTGCTGGGTTTTTCTCCCTCAAGAGGAGGGTTTTCCCAGGGTATCTGCTGTGTCATTGTGTCTGATTTTGAATTATTTTTCTGTGCATATAATCTGATCATAAAATTTAACAATACCAGTATATAAAAGGAAATAGTAAAGACCAATCCCAACTAATAGGACTAGAGGCTGCAATTAGACCTTGTTTGGTTAGACATGCAGAGGGAGGCTGAAAGTTTGAAAAAAGCTTTACTTTGAAAGGCTCCTGTTCAACATGGTAGTTCCACAAGGAAGCAAGAGGAATCTAGGAATCAAGGTTAGAGGTCTCATACATTGAAGGTTTAGAGAATCATTTGGGTGGGCTTGATTGCTGTCTCTTTTCTTACTTCCTTTTTGTACCATTCAATATTTCATTTCATAAACTTATTAGTATAGCTGCATAGGTGTGTTTGTTCTGATTTTTTTCTGTGATAATAATATAATATAATAAAAGTAGTACTTATACCACTATATAAAACTAAAAGGAAACAGCAAGGGCCAATCCTAATAGGAATAGAGGCTGTAACCAGATCTTGCTGTGTCAGACATACAGTGGGAGGTTGCAAGTTAGCAAAAAGCTTACTCTGAAAGGCTCTTGTTTGGCATGGTAATTCAGAATTCCACACTACCAACTTTTGTAATATTTCCTTAACTTTGCATATTAAACTTCATTAGGTGGAAGTTTGGGTGTTCTTATGTTTATCATTTCGTGTGTTTCTGAGTATCATACCAAAGTTCACCACACAACACTACACACCCAATATCATATCAGCATCAAAGCGTTGAGTGTAATATACTGATAGTCATGGACACAAAATATTGCTACTAAAGGCTTGGTGCTATTCTTGGAAGGCTGCTCCTCCAGCATGGGGACATCCCTCAACTAAAGGGTTGTGCCCCAAGCATACAGAGGTATGATAGGATGCAAAAGATTTATCTATACTTATATACCCGCTAGACAGGCATATTCCTATCCACAGGAACCCAAGTACATATACTGTGTATGCATACTATACTTGTTCTTATTTAAAAATGGCAGTTGGAATAGTTTTGTTAGAATTTATTGTTTTTGCCATGTTTCTGGTCTCACTGATGTTAATTTTTCTTTGTTAAAGGTGCCTCAAACCTGCTCTCTTCTGAGTACCATTGGTATAAGGATGAGTTACAGACTGCACGTATATTCTTTTACCTCCGTATCTTACCAGCTTGTATGGAGAAGATTTCTGGTACGCTATTCCAATTGGAAGTAGCTCCATTAATGTTTTTGTATCCTTTTGCAATTCCATAAGTTACTTTGCTAAATTTGTTGGATTGTAGTGTAGCTTTTGTTTAAGGGATGTGGACATTCTTAATATTATTTTACTTTTTAAGTTTTCAATGGAGAGTCATTTTACCTTTGCGTTTCTCCTTAGCTACAAAATTTTAGATACATGCGACATCCAGACAAAAGTGTAGTACAGGGATCCCATTCAGTCTTTGTTGCATTTATTCAAGCTAGCAATCTGGAATTGGATTCATCTAATGTTGACAAAGATGATGCAATATCATTAAAGGAGCAACTTGTTGTGTATTATGTACAAACAGCTTTGGAGGTACTCCACTTGAGAAGTGCAATTGATTTTCAGTCTATCTATTTGTTAGCTCAAATGAATCTTTTGTAGAAAGGGCAGCATAATTATGGGGGATGTTGTTTAATAAATAGTGCAGCATATGTTTGTTCTTTCAAATGCCAGGTCATCATAAGGGGTCCATTATTAATGTGCAGGCATATCCATGTCTGACTCCATTTAAAGCTTTGAGTTCAGCAGTGGGAGCTTTGGTGCGACACCTGCCTGCTGGAAGTCCAGCATTATTATGTTGTATAAATGGCCTAGTGGAGAAGTTGAACAGTCTATATAATTCCCATTTTGTGTCTAGCATGGAACAAGGACCTGAAGTTGAGGAAGAGACAGAGGCTCTCAAAAATTTGCAAGCACTTCTGCTGAATCTCATCCTTTTGGTTGATATACAGGTACCTGGAATTACTTTAACTTGTGAATTTGATCCCTGTCCATGTTTGCTATACCTAGCCCTCTGATATGTTTGTTTAATGGAGAAATGATTTTCTTTTGAGATAGAAATATAGATAACTTTCATTCTGTGTTATAATATATGTATGGCACTATAGTTTATTATAGGCTTTTTCTTGGATACTTAATGCATGCATTAAACAACTTATGTACTTGCTGACTGAATATGTTATGGCAGGTGCTTCCTGATTTATTGAAACTTCTGGCCCAGCTGATTGGTGGGTTGCCAAAAAATGCTCAAAACATAGCTCTTGGGGATGCCCATGATCTTGTTGCATGTTCTGATGATGTTACAAGGAAGCCAATTCTGGTTCCATGGTTGCAGTCTCTAGCTTTTATATGTTCTGGACTCAATTTAGGGAGCAGCAAGACCAAGAAGAGGTCAGATGAGTCAAGTCACATCGATAATAGTAATACTGATAAATCTGGTAGTTTGAGTTTCACCCCGACATGTCAGAATCATTTGGAGCATCTTTCGAGACTATAGTATTCAAACCTTGAAGTTGTGCAAGATTTGTCTTCAAAGAATGGGCCATCTATATACCCTCTTGCCAGTGATTTTCCAACTTGGATGTGATATTTATGCGTCATTCATTCCTGAAGAATTTGATCTTGAAGTCAAGGACAAAGATATGTGTCCATTCTTTTGTTGCCACTTGCAAGCACATTCTTGATTGTCTTGTATGCCCAGGTAGATTGCTTGGCATTTTATATTTCTCATACTTGGTCTGACATCAACACCAGAAGTAACTGTACATGAGATAACAAAAGACTGATTTTTGGTGATTGCGTTCATAGAATTGGAAATTAGAGAGTCCATTCTTTAGTTATTTCCATAAAGCACAGTTATATTTAACTGGTTGAAGAAGGAGCATTTGTATACTTTTGAAGAGAAAACCTCCCTCATTAATTTGTAATATTCATGTTTTAATGCCAGAGTGTTGGCAATAAATTTTGTAATTACCTTCTAGTGATTGTTTAAAGGTGGGCAATGGGCAATTCAAACGTGTATAAGCCAGTTTTGTTAGGATTCTTAAAGTAATGTCTAGAGATAAAAGACTATTTTTGTTTAAGGCCGCTTTGAGATCAGATTAAATTGACGGGTCCTCAGTTGTCCTCAGTTTGACTCCATAATTTTTCAATATGAAAGGTTGTAACACCCAAATCCATTGACTTGATTTATGGTAATATGCAAAATATATTTTGCCAAGAGTGTGCTATGCTTAAATGAGCCATTAAATGTTTTTACTGGGCTTTATTGAAATGTGGAGTAATGCTTATTGGAATGAAATAGATACCTTGCTGTTGAAATGTGTATATTTTCTTAACTAGTTTAAAATGGTTGAAGGTTCATGGTGGAAGACTAATGCTTGTAACTTGAGTTTGAACAGAAAGATTTTAATTGTTCTTCTATGGAGAAACTAGCAAAACCTTGCAGATCTTGAATGATGGGGTTGTTACTGTTTTCTCAGGGAGTTACGGTGTGCCTGAATATGACAGTGGCTGATGGTGAGTAAAGAAATTGTGTAATTTTGGAAATTCCAAATGTGAACATCGACATGATATAGCATTTTCTTTGGTTTTAATTTAAAAAAACTTGTCCTTGCATCTTCTAACAAGCGATCTTACATTCAATACAATATCAATCCTTGTATATATGAATTAGCAGAGACTTCTGAAGGAAGATATCTTTGCTTTTTGGGGACATATTTTGTAGATAAAATTGAAAACATGAAGTTTTATCCTAAACCATATTCAAATTTCGTAGTCTAATGTCTTAGGATTAATTTGATTATCTCTGATAAAGACCATGTTGATTTTATCCAGGGCTGTGGAACATTTTAGACGAAATTGACTTTCAGTGTACATCACTACACTATAAGATCTTCATTTTCTCAACCTCTGCATTTACTGAGCAAGACCATCTCATAGACTAATGTCTTAGGATTAGTTTGATTTCTCTGACAAAGACCATGTTGATTTGTTCCAAGGCTGTGGAGCATTTTAGACGAAATTGACTTTCAGTGTACATCACTTCATTATAAGATCTTCATTTTCTCACCCTCTGCATTTACTGAGCAACTTGCATGGACAAATATAATTCCAGGTCTTTGTGTAGGATCACATTCTTGTACATCTTTAAACAGATAATTTATCATTTATCAACAATTCAGATACATCACAGAGCAGTTTCTCTTAACAATTCTAGTAGGACAACGATCAAGAACTACTTGTTGAATGTCTAGATCCTCTCTGTGAATGGCAGAGGTTTTGGCCCGTTCAATATTTGGAGACTTGATTTGGATATATGTAATAACAATTAACGAATCTTCTCTTTTTATCATGTTTTGCGTTTCATCTGTTATTTAAGAAGTTCCTGACATGAGACTATTTTTGATTTGGAGACAAGATCCAATATTCAATATTTTGGTGTGTTCACGGGAAAACCTTGTGACATCTTATCTTATGCATTCTACTTGTATTTAACAGAGAATTATGTGGAGAACTTGTTAGATTTAGTCCACAACTAAAGATGCTTAGTTGAGGATCCTCTCCGGATAATTTGCTTATTCATGACAAGAACGTATCATGCAGTGAAATGTTTTTTCTACCCAATCTTTGTCAAACACTTTTTCTTCCTTCAAATAGAAAATCATCAGAAGAATGATGTTGAGCTGTGGCTACTTCCAGAAAGGAATTTGCCTCTGAAAAACAACTAGGAGATGATGAAAAGTGGTTGATTTCATCATATTGACTCAAGTAAGGGGACATAATTAAATGGAAAGAGGATGCTAGCTAAATGCACATAAAATAATAAGATTCTTATTTCAGCTTTGCTGCTGATAAATGGAGACAGGTAGACAAGGAAAGGAAAGCAAAAAGGAAAAAGTCCTTTGTTCACAAATGAGCTGAGGGAATTCTTAATATAGAAATTTACATTTATCCCCAGTGAATAAACGCTAATGGAGATGATCCATCTATCCAACTGCATCTTGTTGTGTATTAAAACTAGCAGTGGTAATTGAATACTCTTTGGTGACGGACATAAATATAGGTATAGATTTTGGCTCTATTAATTCAGGTCTGAGAAACGTGGTAGAACAACTTGGAAACTGCTACAGAGTAAAAGAAAATTTGAAATCATTGTGATTGTGAAGCGAAGCTTGAAAAATTTGTGTAAATTTGAAGGTGTATAATGAACACAACTTTGTGCCTCCTATTCCCATTGAGGGCTCATGAGTCAGAAGCTGAACTCAAGTTCGAGTACTGTGAGTTCTACATGAGTTTCACCGCTTAAAACTAGTGATTTTTCTGATTGGGCTTGCGAGTTCTGTGTCACGACTTCCTGCATGGAAAACAAAAATTCTGGGTTTTAAAATAATATGCTGTTTCATTTTTCTTTGGCTCATTTCGTCTACAGGAAGTGCAAATCGAGTAGATGGATTGGAAAGTGTTTGAAGGTTGGGTTTGACGATCAAATTGGAGTGCAGTTGATTCTACTCTTTTTTTCCTTTTCCTTTTCTTTTTTTTTCTTCCAAATTTGAAAAGTAAATTGCTGAAAACCTTGTTATTGTGTTGCTCCACCCCCCCTCCAAATTTCCCAACCATCCATTCTAGTATAGCGTTTTTTCTTTTATTATTATTATTTTTTTCCATTAAATGTTTTTTTTTTTCAAAATTTCATTGTCAAGACTCAAAACCCTACTTTTTTCCATCTATATACATAATTAACAATGGCATCGGAGCTGATGATGGGAAAGATCTTGCATGGAAGCATGACATGTGGGAGGACAAAGGCACCATGACCTACAATTTTTGTGGGTGTTCTATGAGAGGAGGAATCAATAGGTTAAATGTAAAAGTGGGTCATCAAGTACCTAGGAAAGTGATGTGGGAAATAAATGCCCTATGCATTAAGTTTGATATAAAGAAAATAGAAAGGGAGAGGACAAGGCAAGCAATGACAATGGATATGAGTTCCAACTTCGAATTATCAACATATTTTTTTGTTAGTTAAGTGTACAACATATCTTCCTTAAGGAGAGTTATATTCTTCTCAAATTTCATTCCTCACAATGTTTCATAGGTACAATTTTTGCTTGAAAGTACTTGTAGAGCTTCACATTATGTTTTTCTTTCATTTGAGTCAAGCTACAAGATGCCATTTCAATTTGTTTCTACAAGGTTCAACTTATTAATTTTGAAAAGCAAAGGTGCCATATGTCAACCTTTCACAACAACAACAGGATGCCACATGTCACTATTTCACAACATTTAGACTTCACAATCCTAATGGGTTTAAAATGGTGTACCATTAGCTTAAATATCTGCCTCAAATGTTTTGTGGGGCTTCTTGTTCTTAACATATAAAGTTCGAGTGTTTTTTAGAAGTCTCCATGTGTTGCCATGACACAACAAAATGAAATGCAAGACTGGTAGGTTCAAAGTGTTGCACAATTGGTGAAAGGATCAAACTTGTTAGTAGGTGGGTTCAATGTGAATAACCAAAGGAAAAGTGAGTGTGGATCCTTTATGGGGTAGGTGTCATCTTGTCATACTTTCATGAAAAGGGAACTATAAAACAATAGAAGATGTTGCACCATTGGCTACCAACGATTGTAGCATCGTAAATTGTTACCCTTAACACTTTCACACTAGATTGGGCACCCTATTTTGCATGTACCATAATTACATTCATAATTTTCTCATTATGAGTCTAGATTGGGAAAATACATTAAATTCCCTGACATCCCTAGTTTTTGGGGCCAAAAAGTCTCATACAAGGGTGTGGGCGCCCTAGTCCTAAGGATGTGCTTTTTACATATTTATCATTTTTAGAGTCAACCTTGAGTATTTTAAAATGACCCTAGGTCAGCCCGTGTCCAAGAAAATCAATTGCGATGCATATATAAACAAGTTTATCTCTCATTTGAATATAAAGAAGCATGATTATTATGAACTATGAGAAATTATTATGTGCAAATTGTGAAGATACACGTGACTTATTATGTACATGCTTGTTACATCAATCTATTGTGTTATGTGACTAACCCTTGCAAGTGTTGAAGGCAATTCATGCATTATTCATCAACTCTTTGTTGCAACTTAGGGTGTGACATCACTTTAATAAGGGCTTCATGCCTAAGGTAACCTTATCAATTGTCATTGATTTATTACAATCATTATTGTTCATTTTGACTCTACTCGATCGAGGGTAAGCACTCTTTACCATCATCATCATTTGCTCTTGTGGAGGTGGAAACATCAACATTGGGGTTTGACTGAGGCAAACTCCTATACTACATAGCCTTTCCTCTCTTTCCGTCAGTGCATGTCAGAACCAAAACTTTCATTAACAATAGGTTATAGAAAAACAAAGACTAGACTATACAAGAGTGATCTTGCATCTGAACACCCAAAACACCTAGACTAGGGCGTCCACACCCCTATCTCTCCATTTCAAGCTCAAACTTCATCCACAAGTGCCCCTTTGTATGCATTTCCTAGATTTGTATTCGTTTTTATAATTTTTTGTTTTCATCTATGTGATTTTTAAATCTAGGGTTATATCAATTAGGTTAATCAATCACACACATTACTATAGATGTAACTAAATGCTATCATAAACTATATCATTTTAATATAATGAAATTATAGATATGATGTTGTACAATGTTGGGTATTATGTGATGCTTTAGGTGTTTATATATATGGAGTAGGTACGCTTGATATGTGCGTTGAGTGGTTACATGTACTAGGTATTTCTCCACTTGGCTCCACAAGTTTGAGTATACCTCAATAGTGGCTATAAGGAGATGTCACATTGGCCATTTATTGTTTTACCTTACCCATTGTACTTGATCTGAGTGTAAGTCTCTTGTTATCTTACCCATGTTGATTGGATACCATCTTTGGTATGATTCAAGATATCGTACCCTTATTGAGGATATCCAATGAAAGTGTGGGTTGTTTTATTTAATTTCTAATTTTCATAAATTTAATTAAGCTTTTATGCTTATATAGATTTAATGGTTAAATTAAATACTAAATGATATTGGGAAATATATTTGATGAGGTGGGAAATAGGGTTCCACCAAAATGATTGGGATCAAGATGAGGAACCACTAAGTTTCTCCACCAAAATCACTACAATTATGAGGCCCAAAAGATGCAAATAACAATAAGAAACTAACCCTAACTGTTATAGCAACTATAAGGGGAGTTTTTAGAGCTCAAAATGATGTGTACCTTGCTGCAAGAAGCCTGCTTTTAGGGCACAAAGGATTCATTCGCCTTTAGTGGAAAATGGGTCCCTGTTAGGGTTTATGAAAATGAGATATGGGTTATTTTCCTTAATGTCTGCACTCTCAGATTCCCAGTTGTCAATTCCTGAAAACTTGTAATAAATTATGTAGCTTTAATTCTTTGTTCTTGCACTATGAAGGTCAATCTTGCAACTTGACAACTTTGACAATTTTGCTTCCAATTTCTCCTCCGCTTGATCTTCAACTATAAATATGCAAACACACACTCAAGGGAAGAAAAACTTGTTGATTGTTAGTGAATAGGGGTTTGCCTAAGTCAAACCCCGTTTAGGTAATTAAACCAAATGAGGAAATAAAAAAAATGAAGTATGAACATGAAATGATATAATGTTGATACCTTGGAAGTTGTCTTGGAGTGTAAATCTGCAATCTAACATGTAGTGGCCACGACGAATGTAGCTCTTGATCTCAAATAGATGTATAACAATGCTTGCAAGTAGATTTTCAATGCTACATCAACTATCTTAGCTCATAAACATGTAGGAATGCACTATGCCTTAGACATGATGAAATGATCTTGAATTGCTGTGCCTTGGGAGTTGGGAGTGCAGATATTGAAGAACAAAACCCAAAAAACAATTTTCTAAAACCCTAACAAGGACCCATTGACCATTCGTGAGTCCTTAGTGAGGCCTAAAACATCACTTTTTCAACAAGGTACACATCATCTCAGCATCTTAAGACCTTCCTCATTTTGTTATAGTAGTTAGGTTTAATTTTTTATTATTATTTATGCATTTTACCCTTCATAATTGAATGAGATAACAAAGCCAAAATTAGGTTCCTCCATTTGGTTGTTCCTATTTGGGGGAACCTCTTTTTCTTTGTTTCATTTTGGTGAACCTGACGCGAAGGATACTGCTTTAGAGTGATTCTCTTCCTTACCGAATAATTCAATCAACTCATTCAATGAACTTGTTGATGCCTTATACAACCACTTCCACACTCACATGTGTCCCAAGATGACCCTAGTTGATTTAATGTCATTCAAACAAAAGGATGATGAGAAAGTGGCTGATTTCATAGCAAGATACCAAACATTTTATTCATAAGTAAACATTAAGATTCTTGATGCTGACCTTCAACAAATGTTTATTGACAACTTACAAAACAAACTTGAGATGTTGAGATTCCCATACTTTACATAATTATGTACAACCATTTGTGATTATCAGCATACGACTTATGGCCGTGATGTGAAAATCCCCCTAGTTGTCTTGAAAAGTCAAAATCCGCAAATCAAAATAATTACCAACCCTTCAAGAAGCAGAATAGGAACTTTTTACAACTAAACTCCCCTCAACCAAGTCAACAAACTAATAACCAAGTGGCTGCTATAAAATGACAAATCCTTTTTCCTTTGGGGATAGGAATAGAAATTTTACTCTACCCGATATGCTTCACAATATTATGTTGTAGCTTATTGAAAAGAATATGCTTTCCTTACCTCCTGTTAAAGAGCGTGGTCCTAATCTACCATTGTCCACAAGATTTTGATGAAATTATTATTGCCAATATCACTGACAAAATGGACATGGTATGGAATATTGTGTCTTAAACATCTTGTGCAAGACCTTATTGATAATAATCAACTTCTAATTGGAGACTGCAAATGATCAAGGCAATACATCCATAGCTCCTCCTAACCAAAATTTATAAATCTTTACAAATCCTATGCTGAAACATACTATTTCATTTGTCAAAGCTAGTGAAAAAAAGAATGATGTGATGAATGTTGCACAAATAATGAAAACATAAAAGATGAAAATATTGAAGAACTGCTAGCATTTATCGAAGCTAAACCTCATAAGGGGTCAATCAAAATGCCTCTTGATATTGCTTTCTCACAAAAAGACTTACTTAAACATGCACTCGATGGTCCTCTTTACATAGTCAGAAAAATCAATAACAAGCCCACTAATGGGATATTAATTGATCCCGTCTTTGGATAAAATGTGATCACTAAAGAATTTCTATTTGTGTATGAAATTTATCAAGATACATATGACAAACTAAAAGCATGGATCAAGACGCATAATGGTATTTCTTGTCCTATGATTGGCTCAATTGATCTCCCTTTTAAAGTTGGACTGAAAACATTAAATGTCTCATTCACCATCATCCCACAATTAGACCAATTTCATGTGAAATTAGGCTATCCATGGCTTCACTCTATGAATTCCATCCCCTCATTTGTGCATAAATGTTTAAAGTTTCCCTTTGGAAATGATATCTTTACTGTGCATCATAGTGGGCTTAATCTTGTGTCTTCCCGAGGGAACTTTTCATTGGATTTATTTTGGCCCGATCCTATCAAACCTATTAGACCTCATGAGGACTTATGTTTCAAATCCTATCAAAAGTTTAAGGAAAAACGTATAGCAAAATTATCTCTTAGAAACATGCCTCAACCCTCCAAGGAGCAACCTATCCTTGACGAAACAATGATTGCACCAAAATTCCTTCCAACTATCCAAGAGTAGCCTATGATAAAACCTCCTACCATTTCCTACAAGAGACCACAAGATAACCAAAATAGTCTCGTTGTGCCTTCTAAAATTAAACAAGTTTATAAAGCTAAAGAGAAAGCGATTGAAAAACCTCCTATGGTTCCTTTCATTCCTCCCCTAAAGGAAGAGAAGAAACCTATGGTTGGCAAACCAACTCCTACAAAAACACAAATTGACAATAGATTGAAATGAAACCGAAATTCTAGAGAGTGTAGGCGTAGATGTCATGCTACTGCTCATATGTTGCAACATCAAGAAGAAAAGAACAACGTAGAAAATAAAAATCCATAATTGAAGCAATGCATGATGACTATTTATCCTCGCTGCAACACAAACAAGAACCTTCAAGAGAAATTATCATTTGACCTCCCATTGTGATTAATCTAGATGATGGCATTGAAATTACAAATATTGATGAATAAGTGCATAATGAATTGAATTCATTTTTTTCCTCTTCTATGAGCTTAAATGAAAAATCTCCTAAGAGTGTTGAACTTGGTGCTTCTCCTAGTTTGACACTTGGTGTTTTCCCTTTGGCTAGTTGTTCACATTCGATATATACTGACCGAGATTGGGATGTGGAAAACTTGCTATATATTGATTCACATGTGCCTTACTAGTCTTTTGCTTTTTCTTTCATGTTTATTTATGTGATTGCATGTGTGTAATGTTATCCCCCGTGATGTTTCATTTGATTTATCTCTCTTTTTGTGCATTTTTCTATATTTTTCTACATTATTCTCTATGTCATAAACCTTTATCTTTTCTTTGTCTTGTGTTTTCCTTTTGGGACGACTCAAGGCGTCGAGACATTTAGGTCTCTTCCATGTTGACCCAAAAGATTGTCCTTTATCTTTTCTTTGTCATTGTTTTCCTTTTGGGGATGATGCAAGGCATCAAGACATTTATGTCTCTTCCATGTTGACCCAAAAGATTGTCCTTTATCTTTTCTTTTTCATGTGTTTTCCTTTTGGGGATGACACAAGGTGTCGAGACATTTAGGTCTTTTCCATGTTGAATCAAATGATTTTTCATTGTTTTCGCTTTCTTTGTGTCATTCTTCCAGTTCTATGAGTATTTGAGGAATGATGACAATTTCATGCTCTATGACAACATTGTAGCAAATACATATTGACCCCAAATCCATAGATCCCTTATGTATTATTGGGGACAACCCCTCCCTCCTTGTTCATGACATAGGTTTATTTTGGAAAAATATGACTTGGCATAGGGTTTTTCGAGGAAATCTCTCGTGTCTTAGGAGAAAACATTATCTACTTTAAAGAAGTTGCTCACAGTAATGGTGTTAGCAACTACTTTAAAGTGGGGGAATACATTGATGACATATTTTGACATTTTACATATTTCATGGTGTGATTTTCTTTCTTGTGAAGCATCCTTTTCTTATTGGTGTCATTAGGTTTGATGTCCTCCAAGAGTGTGATATCTCTAAGCGTACAACTTTCCCTTAGTGGCATGATGTGAAATGAGGCATCCCATAAGTGGCAATCTGATACTCTTGACTTGTCCTCTCTTGGAGAAATTAGGCACGATGTTCCCTAAGAAGAAGACCTTACATGAAATGAAATCCCTTTGAACAAAAACCTATAGAAAAAACATTCAAAAGCATTTAGCATTGTGGTGCCTTATCGAAGTTGTCAGGAGGATAACTTTGGTATGGTGTGGGAGGCTAATATGATTCTCTCATTTTCTGCCTCGTTCCAGGATACTCACCTAGTGGATGGCTTTATGTTCCACTAATTTAGAGTGAGCACGCATGTTACGGATAAACAACCTAGACCTGGTCTACATAGTGTTGAACATACTATGGAAGCTTGATCCTTTTACTTGGACAAACAACCATGTTCCACATTGTGTTGGAATGGTTGATGCTTGATCCTTTATTTTCCTTTATTTTCTTGCTCTTTGATAGGGTATGATTGTGTATCTTTGTCATTTCTGCATACATAAGTGTCTTGAATGTATAATTTAGTGTGAGTTTGACATGGGGGCAAACTCTCACTAAAGTGGGGGCAAAATGTAGCCTAGAAAAAAGTAACCCTTTTTCATGCTTAGATTGGGAATAATTGATTAATGATAAAATAGACTTAATTGTGCTTTATTTAGGGTGTTGTAAAATGTTTCCTTACACTTTCACACTAATCTAGGGCTTTATTAATTAATTGAGGTTAATTAGAGCTTAATTGGCCTCTTTAATTCAAATCCAAGCCTTATTTATTACATTTTTTGAGGGATAAAGCTCAAAACTCATTAATAATGTTTCATAACACATAATTTGGAAAGGTTTGAGTCTTAGGCTAGTGACTTAGGACCTATGGTGGTGAATGGGTCCTTCCTAAGTCCCAAGACTCCCTTTTTACATGTTGTTTCATATCCCCAAAGCAAGGTCCTGGTTAAGTGCGCTAGGATCCATTTGCCCTATGGTGAATGGGCCCTCTTTAACTTAGGACACCCATTTTTGAACATATTCTTGGTGGGATTTTAATGATTTTGAATCCTAGATATGATCTCAACTTGTGTTATTCAAATTTTGGGACTAAATCTTAAGATAAGTCTAAATATAAGGTAATTTCACATAGTTTGATCTAAGCAACCTAGAAGAATATTTATGCAAGCATCCTAAGAGTTTACAAGAGCATTATAAAGCATTCAAGAGCATTTTCAAAGACATTCAAGGGCATATTATCAAAGTTTTATTGCAACAATCAAAGGTCATATCATCATGTCAAAGGCATAGTGCATCATGCATGTTTTTGATCTAATGTGTTCATGTAGCATTGAAGATCCAATTTACACATTGTTTCACATCCGAATTCAAGATCAAGATCTACATTCCTTATGGCCATTTCATGCTATATTATTGATTTGCATTCCAAGACTTCATCCAAGGTATCATTGTTTCATGTTTCAGGTTTCATTATTTCATTACAAGGTTTACTTACCTAAATGGGGTTTGACCAAGGAAAACCCCTATTCCCTAACAACCAACAAATTTTCTTCTCTCCTGATGTGTGATTGTAGATTTTTAGATTGAAGATCAAGTGGAGAACAAAAGTTGCAAAGTTGTCAAGATTGTAAAATTGTAAAAGTTGTCATCTTTGTTGCAAGATCACAGAAAGAGCTCTACAAAATTTACTTATGACTTTTAGGATTTGAACACCTGTGAGTGTAGATATTGAAGAACATAACCCAGAAAACACTTTTCTAGAACCCTAACAGGGACCTATTTGCCACTAGGCGAATGAGTCCTTAGTGAGGACCAAAACAACACTTTTTCAACAAGGTATACATCATTTCAACATCTTAAAACATTCCTCATTTTTGTTATAACAGTTAGGTTTAATTTCTGATTGTTATTTATGCATTTTACCTTTCATAATTGAATGAAACAACAAAGACAAAATTAGGTTCCCCCATTTGGTTGATCCTATTTGAGGGAACTTCTTTTTATTTGTTTCACTTCCTTATGCCTTTCTCTAAATTTCTTGATCTACTCTCTTAGTTTCTTAATGAACTCATTTGCCTCTTTTAGATTTTCCTTTAGATCTTCGTTCTCATTTTCAATTTTGTTAAGATATTCAAGAGAAACTTTGAGTTCTCCATATTTGTCTAACATGCAATATTCTTCTGTGTATTCAATAGTAGGAATTTTTTCTGAAGGAATAGAATACTTTCTATCAACCATGTGTTCAAACTCCAAGATCTTCCTAAAGTGGTCAAGCTCCTTCTAAGGATCCAAGCTGTGATACTAATTGTTGAACACCTAAAATATTGAGAGGGGGCGTGAATTAGTATTCCTTTAAACTAATTACACATAAGCCATCCAATTATCAAAATAGAAATAACTGCAATGATTTAAGAGAATATGAAGATAACCACATAATCACATGACACATGAAAACCAATATTTTTACGTGGAAAACCCAAAAAGGGAAAAAAAATGGTGAGGGTTAGCTCACAATATATTATATTCAGATATAAGATATTCCAGAAAGGCTCACTGCTAGGTTAGGACACACTATCCAGAAAAAGGCTCACAACCCAAAAAGAAAGAACGAAGAAGGGTTGGAAGCACTTCCTATTTTAACTGATATAATAACATCTATCATATGACAAATTATAGTTCTAATGAAGTACAAAATGATCTTCACACTCATCTGAATGAATACTCTGCTCTATTCACAATCTTCTCAATTCTGCATTGCACACAAGTAGGCGAGCCACCATACATGCCATATCTCTTCAACATTTGCATATAATATGCTCTACTATTTCCACATCATACACCACATTCACTCTTCCACTCTTCTTCGACCTAAAAATTTTGGTGTTAATCTCCTATATATACCCACATCAAGTGTAGCTTTAAAAAGGTTGACCTAATTAGAAGTAACACACAAAATTTAGCATGTCGTCCTCAAATTTTTTTATCCATACTTAGCACCTAAACTCAAAATTCAATTTACAACAAGATAGGTCGGAATGGACCTAATATAAATCCCACATAAGATAGAACTACTTTCTTATCCTCCACAAAACATCAAACGTGTTAGGTCGACACAAAAATAGACCTAAAAACAAAATATTCAAGTGTACATGCAATTCACTAAATGTGTGACCTTAAAGATCGATCTTCCTTCGAATTCCCATTCAAACAACATTTATTAGATTATATTCATCATCAAAAACCAAAATAATTATTCACAAAGAAATGTAGAATCTCTCACACTGATGTAGTGTACAAAAGGTAACTTTGATATACAAGGTTGAGCACTGTCATTCATATCTTTTGGGAAACTTCATAGAATATCACAAAATCTTGAATATAGTCATATTTGATGAACTCAAAATTTTAGTTACAATCATAGAAGGTTATACCAATGTGCGGTGAAGTGCGGACCCAAAAACTGACACACTAAACCACAAAACTGTCAAAGGAAATACTTAGCCAATTTCTTGATAAGCCATACTTTCTGGACCAACTTGCACTATACATAAGTCACCAAAAATACTTCCAAACCATGTTAGGATGATCATAACAATGTTGACATCAATGAAAAAACTTGATCAAGCAATACATATACAATTCATGCTCATGTTACCAAACTACATCATCAATGAAAGACTTCCAACTTCCAACAATGGTATGGTACCATACTAGGGCAACTTGGTTGATAGTAGGGTGACTTGGTTTTGAGGGCTAATAGGCTCAAAATTGCCTCTAGTTGGGTGACCTAGTCTTGTGTTGGGGCGGTCTCGTTCCCCATACAAAAATTGGAATGCAAATGCTCTCAACCATGGTGAGCTAGTGGTTTTCCTAGCATATTGCCATCGTTATATTTTATGCCTTGTATTTTTCTCATGATGATCATTTTTGTTAACTAGACCTTTGAAAACCTAGTCATCTTCCTCTTAGGACTTGTTTGTTCCTCTAGGTTTGGGACCTCATAGTGGTAAACCATGTAATTAGGAGTTGCTCATCATGGTCCAGGGGATGTAGTAGTATCTTGGTCTTGTCCTTAAGTTTCTTTGTTAAGAACTTGTGTTTTCCCCTACATCATTTTGTGTGTATTCACCCAAAGTTGCTCGGTTTTCAAAACCCAACAAATGGGGTATTTGGAGGGACCACATATGAAAATATCACCATCTATTGAGTTGGAGCCAAAATTTATTTGAATGGTATAGGGGAGTGAATACACATGGTTGATGGAGTCCTTTCTATGAAATTATCACAAAGACATATGGCAAAATAAGAGGAGAAAATAGCCAAGTTGCAAGATGTGATGGAGTCACCCTAGAGGTTTGCATACCAACCATGGTTGATTGTTGGAGTGATGTCTAAGAAAATCATGGAGTGGTTAGGAATCTTGAGCTTTACATTAATTGAGATGAAGGTGATGAAATAGTACCACAGAAAAATAGGCAAACAATTGGATAGGGAGGTGATAAAAAAATCACTTGAGTGGTCACTTGATTGACATGGTATGGGTAGGACCTTCTTATGTTTTTTTTAAATAATGAGATGATAAGAAGTGAGAAGCTTGAAATTGGAAGGCTTGTCTTGGGAATTTCTTATGATAAGGGTGATTATTGCACTAATGGAGTAGGCTAAAAAGTAGGTAATGAAAATGGTAGTGCAAAAATATAAATAGTTTGAGGGGTAGAAACACTTACCTATTTTGAGGTGATGATTGGAAGAGGATATTATCTTTTTTTTTGTGGTCTTGCAACCTTAACTTCTAATTTTTTAAAATTGGATCCCTATGGTACTATTATCCTTCTCCATCTCGTTTTTGTAATAAAGATTGGTTAATTTGAGCCTTGGCTTGGAGGTTCTTGCATAGTTGTAGCATGTTTTTTGTTTTGTTTTTTTTTTGTTTTTTTCCTATAGATGAAGAAGGTGTAGCTTATTTTATTGATTAAACCTCAAGTAGATGAGGTTTCCTACCTTGCTCTTGGAATCTCTCTGTTTTCCTTTGGATATTTTTTGTGTGGCTTGCTAAACTTAATACAATTTCATCCCAAGGACCCTAGATGGAAAAGGTCATTGAGCTAAGTGGAAAAGGTCTTATAATTATTGATCTTGAAGAGCATGATCAAGTGATTTCAACCATGTTTCTCGACTAAATAATTGAGATGATGAAACTTCATAAACTAAGCCATTAAAGCCTTATTAATGGAGCCATTTCCTCCTCCTCTCCTTCTTCCTCTCATTGTGCTCCAAAGGAACCTACAAGTTGAGTGTTGTCTTCACATCATATTTGGATGACAAGGAGTCATTCTCTTCATTCCAAATATTTTCTGATATTCCATATATTTCCACTTGACCATTTATACACTCTAGCTCTATAATCTCTTGCATATATTTATAGTAGGTTTTAATTTTTCCCACTCGAATCTTGAGTCAAGTATGCATTTTGTAGAGGCCATGCACCATAATTTATTTTGAGGTCATAATTTTGGACAACACATACCATATCTTCCAAGGTGGGAAAGGATTTTGCAAGGACTTTATATTTCTTGACATAGATGCTTTAAATGTCTCCCATGTGATACCTCTTAGCTTCAATAGTCAATTATTTTTTGTGGATGAATTTCTACCTATATTTGAGGCTTTTGATATAGTTATACATAAAGTAATCCAAATCAAACAATCCTCTAATATAAGATCTACCAACTTCAACATGAGAAGTTGTTATGTACCCCTCTTATTAATTATAATTGCTTTAAAAGAGAAAGTGATTGAAACATAGAAAAATAGGTTCACCAAAATAGAATATGGAAAAGGCGATATGATGCACCTATCCTTCTATTAATTTCATTAGGAAAAAGAGATCTCCTAGGGAAAGATTGAATTTCATCCCTTAGGTGATTCAATCTTAATAGAGATCTTGTTGTTTTCCTTATGATTGAGGATGGGGTATATCAACTTGAAATGCACTATTGGGAGGTGAATGAAAAATACTAAATGAATCCAATTATGTAATATGAGAATTGAATAATCAATTTAAAACCTTAATCTATCAGAATCCACACACGTCCAGTAGATCTGAGATGAGTATGAATTTATCACCTGTCACCAAAAGCCTCTACTAAGTGTCCTCTTGGGACATATTTTCCCTAGGGTGAATGAGTCTTTGTAGGGAATTTTTTTATCAATTTTCAAGGTCTTTTGGAGATGGATCTGAGCTTCTATTTTCCCTAGATTTCACTTCCATAAATTCAGAAATAAATTTGGGATCTAAGTTTTTGTATCTTTACGACAATGTTGACAACTTTGACAACTTTAAAAAATTGCACTTTTGATCAATCTTCAATCCTTCTTCACCTACAAATCTGCAAAAAAAAGAGAGGGAAAAATTTTTTTTTGATGAATGGGGATTTTCCTTGGTCAAACCCCGTTTTGGTAATTAAACCTTGAAATGAAATGAAACATGAATAAAAAGAATGATGAATGAACACTAGTTTGCTGCAACTCAACAAACCCTTGAATGAATACCATTGGATGACTGAAATGTAACACATCTCTC
Source organism: Sequoia sempervirens (assembly GCA_007258455.2). NCBI lineage: Eukaryota > Viridiplantae > Streptophyta > Pinopsida > Cupressales > Cupressaceae > Sequoia > Sequoia sempervirens. The sequence continues at coordinate 166,110,130 of VDFB02000013.1, read as the reverse complement.
CAAGGTCTTGATCTTGCATGCATGGCTTGATTGGATGCTTAATTTTATAGCTTGAATCTTGACTTGAATTCTTGAAACCTACATCACAATGTTAGCTCCAAAAACATGCATGAATACACATGAATCTTGACATCATGATAGGATATTGAATGCTGCTATAGATGATTGAATTTTTTTCTCTTCAATGCTCTTGACAATAATATTTTCTTATGGGAAAGTTTCCCTATTTCTAGATGTTTTGAATTGATGAAAAGACTAGGTATTTATAGGTATTTTTCTAATTTCCCAAAAATTTAACATCAAAAGCTGACAATTGCAAATTGAATTTGAATCATAAAAATGCCACCAGAAACATATTAAAAATTAGGGTCCTAAACTTAAAGGGGGAGCCATTCTCCCTTGGGCGAATGGGTCCTAGGCCCCAAACCTAGAAAACACTAATTTCAAGGAAATTTAATTAATGCTTGCAATTGTTTAATACAAGTTCCCCTTTTGAGAAATGAAATTAATTAGGCTTTTAAATGCATAATTGGGTCAAATAGAGGCTTAATTAAGTCCAATTAAATTAAGGGGCCCAAACATACTGTGAAAATGTAAAGATGTACATTTTTTGACACTAGATTTAGCCCCCACTTAAAGTGAGAGGGTGAGCCCTATGCTCAAACTCACACTAAAGTAGACAAATATATGCCAAGAGAGGTCCAAGTGTACAAATGATGATGGGATAGATGATAAAGATCAAGGAGGTGGCCAAGCCCTCAGGATCAAGATCCCATGGAAAACCAACATAATCACAAAGGGACACACATGAATGTATGATATGAAGTAGCAAGACAAGCTACAAAAACATACAATGCTAAAATTAATGCGAGAAAAGAAAGATGAACTAGCAAGTTGTATTATGCCACTCCCATCAAATATACTCATAAGGATGTAAAATCACTTATGAAACAAATGGCTTCATAGGAAAGCAAGTTGTTTTATGCTCGGCGGCCATGAAAAATACACTCACAAGGGCTAGTGAAATCTAGTGTCCACTAGGTGAGCCCCCAAGACAAGTGGCAATGGAAAAGTCATGCCATGTCTATAGGCTACCATATGTTAACCATACCAAAAGTTATACTCCCTAATAACTTTGATAAGGTGCCACGACATGATCAATATGCTATGTTAATGCTCCACTATATTCAACTTCTATGAACAAAGTGAAGCAAGAAACTCAACTTAGGGGGTGCAAAATGAAACTCAGCTCAAGGGGTGCAAAACAAAACTCACCTTAGGGGGTGCAAATACATAATACTAACATGATAAATGCCAAAATGTCAAAAATGATAATGCTAAAATGATGGAAAATGGGGTTAGGATGCTATCATATGGTTTAGGACAAAGAGCACACCCACTTTGCAATTTCATTCAAGGACAACCCTAGAGATCTCTATGCAAAGGAGAAAGAGATCTTGCAATAGGGTTGTCATAGGGGATGGATATAAACTAATGAGGGGTTCAACACCAAGTAAGAACTTGGAAATAAAAGTGCAATGCAAGATGTAATGCTAAACCCTAATTCAATGCAATCTTTCACTAAATGACCTAGAAATGCAAATAAAACAAAAAGACAAGCTGCAAGATGAACTATGTGCACCTATGAGTTTGAAGATGATTGGGAGGAGGTTTGAAATGCAATAGGTTTGTCCTAGGGGCTGAATATTTAAAATAATGAGGGGTTCACTACCAAGTAAGAACTTGGAAAGACAAGTACAATACAAGATGTAATTCTAAACCCTAATTCAATGCAATCTTTCACTAAATGACCTAGAAATGCAAATAAAAAAGAAAGACAAGCTCCAAGATGAACTATGTGCATCTAGGAGTCTGAAGATGACTAGAAAGAGGTTTGAAATGCTGGAAACTCTAACTTTAATGCTGAATGGGACTCATTTTCCAGGTTGGGTGAATCAATCCAAGATCTGGGTTTCTGTGCAGTAACATGAATCTGGCAAATAGGTATCTGAATCTATAAAAATCTAAATTTTGACCTAAATTGCGACTCATTCACCATAAGTGGAAAATCATTCCAGTTAGGCTTTTTTGAAACTTTAGGATTTGAATTTTCTCTTCTCAGTCTGCTTAATCTACTTCTTGAGGTTTTTGGATATGAATATTTGTAAATCAACCTATAGTTGTTCTCCAATGTTCTCTAATGCTCAATGACAACTTTTAGGCACTTCGACAAATTTCTCCAAACTTTCTTCTTAATGTATCTTCAATCTAGACCTACAAATCACACATAAAACCTAGCAATAAGAGGTTGCAAACATGTATGAAATGGCTCCACTAGATGTAGATCTTGACTCTTGCTTGAATGTGATAGATCTTGATTTAAATTCTAGCTTGAATCATGAAAACCCTACATCACAATTATTAGCTCCAAAACAAACATGATGCATGAAATCATTGAATTGATGCTTGATGCTTGAATGCTGCTCTAAAATGCTTGATAATCAACTCTTGAAGACTCTTGAATGATCTTGTAAATTCTTGAATGCTCTTGTAAATTCCAATTTTCTATAAGAATTCTCATTCAACTTGCTAGGTGTAAAATGAGTGAAAGAAACTTGTATTTATACTTAATTATGCAAGAATTCTTGAAATTACAACACTGCAAGCCGACATCGGATCTAGGAGGATAAAATCCCACCAAAAATTTAAATTAATTTTGATTTTGGGCCACATGGGACTCATTTGCCAAAGGTGGAAAATGAGTCCCATTATGCATAATTTATGGGACCATTTTTAAAAATGCTTAGAAAGGTTTGAAACCAGGTTAGGGACCCAAAAACCTAGGTGGGACTCATTTTCCCAGGGTGGCGAATGACTCCTAGATCACTAAATTTGGGCCACACAAGCTAAAAACACCTGAATTATGATTGGATGTTAATTTTTGTTGGGATTATCCTCAAAAAGATGCATTAAACGAGGCTTGTGTGTGTAAAATAAGGCCAATTAAAGCATAAAGAAGCCCAATTATTAAATAAAACCCTAGAAAAGTGTGAAAGTGTGTTACAACTCTTTACAAAACTCCAAATAAGGCATCAATAAGCTCATTTAGTTCACAAGGGCCCAAGACCTAATGCGAATATGTTAGACATATTATAGCACTAAATCAAGGCCATGTTAGGGGGGACCTTTTTTCGTCATTACATCTAGCCCCCACTTTAGTGAGAGGAGGAACTTGCTTCCAAATCACACTAAAGTAAACCAAATGCACCAATGCTAGTAAGATAGGATGACCATGATCAAGAGGGGTTCAAATGCACCAATGTTGGTAAGATAGGATGACTATGATCGAGAGGGTTGCACAAGCCCCTAGGACCAAGGTCCTATGGCAAACCAACATGGGCACAAAAGGACACACAAAAAAATGATATAAAGAGCAACAACAAAGCACAAGCATACACTACCAAAGACATGGAGAGGAGAAAAAATAAAGGAAAGGGGTGGATCAAGCTTTGACCATTTTTCCAACACGATGTGGATCAGATCTAGGCTATTTGTTCGAAAGAATGCACACTCACTCTGAGGCAATGAAACTCTAAGATGTCCACTGGGTGAGAAGTCAAAGAAGGTGAGACACATACACACACGATCGATATGCACTTACACACACACCCAAGTGGCTAAGGGAAAGTCATGCCCTCATTTGACTTCCCATCAAAACCATACCAAAGTTATGCCTCCTGATAACTTTGATAAGGCACCGCACAACAAATGGTTTTTGAGCTTCATGAGACAAGAAAAAATTTGTATGCTTGGAGCTCATGAAAAAAATATGGCTCCATAGGCATGCAAGTTGTATTATGCAAGGTGGCCATATAACTAAAAATACAAAATGTAAAAAAAATGTTCAAAGGAGTCTTGCTTAGTTCATGCATGGTATTAACTTAGAGAACATTGTGCCTAATGTCTCCAAGAGAGGACCAATCAAAGAATAAAAAATTCACAACTTAGGGGATGCAGTGTGTTGCATCAAGCCACTAAGAGGAATGCAATATGCTAAGATAGATCACGCTCTTAAAGGACATCACACCCAATGTCATCCACAAAGCGAAAGACACATCGTATAAAGTAAAAAGACTGCACCATGAACCATGAAAAAGAAAAAATGCAAAAGAATGATGCCAATGTATGCCCCCACTTTAAAGAAATTTCTAAACACCATATTGTGAGCAATTACTTTAAAGTAGCAAATGATAAATGCCAAAAAAAAAAAGACATGAGAGCTAACTTGGAAAACCCTATGCCAAGTCATATGTTTCCAAGTGAAGCTATGTCATGCACAAGAGAAGAGAAAAGGGGTTTCCCCCAACATGAAACTCCAAACACACAAGGGATCTATAGATTTTGGGTGAGCATGTTCTTGCTACAATGTTTTTAAGAGAGCTCGAAATTGTCATCATTCCCCAAATATACATAGAACTGGAAGAATGACACAAAGAGAGTGAAAACAAAGGAAAACCTTTTAGGTCAACATGGAAGAGACATGAATGCCTTGACGTTTTGCGTCATACCCAAAAGGAAAAAACAAGACAAAGAAAAGAAATAAAGAAAAGATTTTGGGTCAACATGGAAGAGACATGAATTCCTCAGCACCTTGCGTCATCCCCAAAAGGAAAACACAATATTAACAAAGATAAGAAATAAAGAAAATATTTTGGGTCAACATGGAAGAGACATGAATGCCTTGACACCTTGCGTCATCCCCAAAAGGAAAACACAAGACAAAGAAAATAAATAAATAAAAGCTTTTGGGTCAACATGGAAGAGACCTAAATGTCTTGACGCCTTGCGTCATCTCCAAAAGGAAAACACAAGACAAAGAAAAGAGAAAGAAAAATAAAGAAAAAGCTTTTGGTTCAACATGGAAGAGACCTAAATGTCTTGATGCCTTGCGTCAAACCAAAAAGGAAAAAAAAAGACAAAAGAGTAAAGGAAAAGAGAAAAAGATGTACGACATAGAGAAGAATGAAGGTACAAATAGAGGAATGTCACAAAGAGAGAGAACATCAAACATAACATCACAGGGGATCACAATACACACATGCAATCACACAAAATAAAAAGAAATAATGCAAAGAAACTAGTAAGGCATGTGTGAGTCAACCTAAAGTAGGTCATCTGCATCCCAATTGTGTTCATTGTATACCAAAGGTGGACAACTAGCCAAAGGGACAATATCAAGTTCTGAACTAGGGCCATCACTAGGTTCAACACTCTTTTTAGGAGAATTGTCATTTAAGCTCATGGAAGAGGAAAACAATGTATTCAATTCATTATGCACCTCTTCATCAATTTTAGCAACTTCCTCATCATCATCAAAGTTAATCACAACAAGAGGTTGAATGATAATGTCTAAGGAAGGGTTCAACTCTTGTTGTGGTTGCATTATAAGATCTTTTTGTTTTGGCGAAGGGGGAGGCTCATCATGCATTGCTTCAGTCAAGTTTGGATTTTGATTCTCTTTGTTTATTTCTTGATGCAACCTGCAAGCAAGGGCACGATGTCTATTCCTACACTCTCTAGCACACTCTATTTATTTTAGTCTTGTTTTCAAGTTGCGTTTGTGTAGGAGCGGGTTGATCTACCATAGGTTTCTTTTCTTCCTTAAGGGGAGGAATGGAAGGAACCACGAGAGGTTGCTCAACCACTTTCTCTTTGACTTTGTAAACTTGTTTTATTCTAGGAGGTGTGACGAGGTTGTTTTCATTATCTCTATGCCTTCTGTAGGAAGTAGGTGAAGTTTCTATCTTAGGTTGGTCTTGGTTGTTTGTAATTTCTTTAGGTTCAATCATGGTTTCATCAATGATGGTGGGCTCGGTCATAGGTTGAGGCATGTTTCAAAGGGATAATTCTGCTATTTTCTTTGCCTTGAACTTTTGGTAGGATAGGAAAAATAAGTCTTGTCATGGTTTTATAGGTTCTATAGGCTTGGCCCAAAATAAATCTAATGTAAAGTTTCCATGAGAGGACAAAGGGTTAAATCCACTATGATGGCCAATGAATATTTCATTTTCAAAGGAAAAATTTAAGCATTTATGTACAATCGAAGGGACTACATTCATGGAGTGAAGCCATGGATAGCCTAGCTTCATATGAAATTGGTCTGATTGTGGGAAGATGGAGAATGAGATATCTAATGTTTTTTGGTCCTATTTCTAAAGGAAGGGTGATCAATCCCATTATAGGGCAAGCGAAACCATTGTGCATCTTGATCCATGCTGTTGGTTTATTGTATATGTCTTGATAGAGTTCATGCAAAAGTAAGAATTCCTCAGTGATCACATTCTATCCACATATGGGATCTATTAATATCCCATTAGTGGGCTTATCATAGATACAACCAGCTATGTAAAGAGGACCATCAGGTGCATGTTTAAGTATATCCTTAGAAGAGAAAGCAATATCAAGAGGATTCTTAGTTCGACCCTTACATGGAATGACATCTATCACTCCTACCATGTCATCCATAGGATCATTATCTATAAAATTATGTTGAATAGTATCATTATTATCATCATCCATATCAACATTCATCACGTCATTCTTTGTAGTTTCGCTAGCTTTGACAAATGAAATGTTATGATTAGGCATAGGGTTGGTAAAAATTTGCAAGTTTTGGTTAGGAGGGGCAATGGACACCTCCAATGGAAAGATGACCAAAATCAATGAGCTCTTCCACAAGATGTTTAAGATGCTTGCAATGTTTCATATCATGTCCATTTTGTTGGTGGTAATGGCAGTAAGAATTTGGTCTATAGTTTTCAAGTAATGGTTTATTAGGATCAAGTTGTTTAATGGGAGGCAAGGTCATCATTTGCTGTTCTAAAAGTTGTGTCATTTTGTTATGAAGGGTATCAAGTAAGGGAGTGAATTGTCTTTTTGGGTCCCCATAGCTAAAGGGTATCACAACTTTAGCGACAACTACTTGATTATTGAAATTTTGAGTTGTTTGTTGAGGGGGATTGCATTAAAGGAAGCCTTTATTCTATTTTATAAAAGGTTGAGAATTGTTTGGGTTTGCGGGCTTAGATTTGTCAGTACAACTAGAGGTGGATTTTGTATCTCGACTACTAACCAAATTTTGATAATCAAAGAGGAAAGTACACAAGTGCATGAAGGAGGGAAATTTCATCATGGTAAGCCTGTCTTGTATCTTTGTAAATTTTCTATGAACATATTTTGAAGGTGAGGATTGAGAACCTTGACATCAATTTGGGAATAAAGCGATTGATAGTGTGAGATAAATTTAGTAATCTTTTCTTCTTCTTTTTGCTTACATCTCATCAAATCAGCCAAAGTCATCTTAGGAGTCATATGCACTTGGAAATGGTTGAAAAATTCCTCAAAAAGTTCATTGAATGAACGAATTGAGTTATTCGATAATGAAGAGAACCATTCCAAGGCAGTATCTTTCAAGGACCTAGGGAAAAGCTTAGCCAAGAGTTTATCATCAAGGACAAAGTCACTACATAAGGTAGTATAAGTGTTAACATGGTTAGAAGGATCTCCCTTTCCCCCATATTTCTCAAATATAGGCACTTGTACACCTTGTGGCATTGGTGTTCGCAATATCTCCAAGGACAATGGACTGCTTTTGACATAATATGTAGGTGGGCCATTTTGATTTTGATTGATGGTGGAAACTTTCTTTTGAAGGGATGAAATGGTTTGCAAAATTTGGTTTATGAGAGGGTTGGTAGAGGTAGGAATTGAGGCAATTGTTTGAGAGGAGGAATTTGAGCTCCTCCTTGGCTTGTGACATTGCTTGTAGATAAAGGACAACTAGTGGTTGAGGTGAGGTGTTTTCCAAAGATTTGAACTATGTTTTCCACAAGGTCAAGTCCATCTTCACTTTCAAGCATGCAGTGAATGTTATCTATAGTAGGGACGGAAGTAGTTGAAATGTTGTCACTTTTCACTTGATGTTGTAGGTTTGCAAAATCTTCATGAATTTGAATTATGTTTTCTTGAGGAACACTAGCAACCATTGTTTCAACATGCGTTGTGCACTACTTGAAGGTAAAGAGTTGTTAAGGGTATGGCCCATACCTAGTGTACTAGTGTCAATACTAGGAGTGAAAGAGCTAGATAACCCAAGATGCACAACGATTGTACAATCGCAGGATGACATGAGTCTTGCACTTCGTCTCTTTATAGTGCTAGAAATAGGACACCAAATGCTCATACAAGGGCTACTAAATGCAAAATGAATGCAAATGCAATATAAGCTAAGAGAAATGAAATGATTATAATTTTTTTTTGGAAACTAAAATAGAAAGCTATAAACAACAAAAAAAAGCTCAAAAACAATGCTTTAAATGTTGAAAAATGCAGTGAAGAATCTACACTAGGAATGATTCACCCAAGGTGGAAAATGAGTCCTAGTAGGGATTTTTTTCAAAATTTTCAATTGATTTTTATGCTTTTTATGTTGTATGATCTCTAAACTAAGTGAAAATGCAAAATTTGTTTGATTTTCAATGATTGAAGGTGCAAAAATGCAAGCTATATGAACTTTCACTAATGCAAATTTTGAAACCCTAAAATTCTAATTAATTAATGCAAACCATAATGCAATGTTAATGCAAGCAAGATATAGGATGGTAATGCAATCCAAATCAGAATTATGATGTTCTAAATGTAGGTTCACCAAAATGGGGTTAGGATGCTATCATATGGTTTAGGACATAGAACACACCCACTTTCCAATTTCATTCAAGGATAACCCTAGAGATCTCAATGCAAAGGAGATAAAGATCTTGCAATAGGGCTATCCTAGGGGCTGAATATAAACTAATGAGGGGTTCACCACCAAGTAAGAACTTGGAAAGACAAGTGCAATGCAAGATGTAATGCTAAACCCTAATTCAATGCAATCTTTCACTAAATGACCTAGAAATGCAAATAAAAAAAAAAGACAAGCTGTAAGATGAATTGTGTGCACCTAGGAATCTGAAGATGACTAGAAGGAGGTTTGAAATGCTAGAAATTTTGACTTTAATACTGATTGGAATCATTGACCAAGTTGGGGGAATTAGTCCAAGATTGGGTTTCTATGTAGGAACAAGAATCTAGCAAATGGGTATTCGAATTTGTAAAAATATGAATTTTGACCTAAACTGGGACTCATTCGCTAGAAGTGGCGAATCAGTCTAGTTAGGGTTTTCTAAAACTTTGGGATTTGAATTGGATCTTCTTAGTCTATTCAATCTACTTCTTTAGATTTTTGGATCCGAATCTCTGTAAATCAACCTGTAGGTGTTCTCCAATAATGCTTAATGACAACTTTGACAACTTTCTCCAAACTTGCTCCTTAATGTATATTCAATCTAGATCTACAAATCACACACTAAAGAGATCTCTAGGGTTATCTTTGAATGAAATTAGAAAGTGGGTGTGCTCTATGTCCTCAAACTTTCTATATTCCACATTCAAGCATGCCCTAGATATCTCAATCAAATGATGAAAATGGGAGAAAGATGTCTACTAAAGGACCATCCTAGGGAATGTTTAGAGATTAATGAGGGGTTCACCACCAATCTAGGGCTTGGAAAAATGTATGAAATGCAAGATCTAATGATTGAACTCAATGATGCAAGAAACTAAACTAAATGAACTATAAATGCAAATAAATCATAAAAAAATAGAAAAGTATAGAGGAGCACTTGGAAAATTGAAGCAGACTTGAAGGAGCTCTGAAATGCTAAAAATATTAGAATTTTGACCTACTAGGACTCATATGCCAATCTGGGCTGATCAGTCTCAGATCAGGGTTTCTGCATAGGAACAGGTTTTTTAAAAAAGGGTATCCAAAATTGCAAAAATCTCAAAATTGACCTAAACTAGGACTCATTCGTCAATCTAGGTGAATAAGTATAGTTAGGGTTTTCTAGAATTCCAAAGGTTGAATTTGGTTTTCAATGTCTCCTCTTTCTATTCCACTTTATTTTCAGATCTGAAACCCTAATTTCAGACCTGTAGATGGAATTTTAGTGAAGATTACAACCTTGCAAATGAGGAGACAATTCCAAAAAATTTCTCCAAGCTTGTAACCTAATCTTCAATGGTCCTTCATGCTTCAAGATACCTAGATCTACAATCACACATGTAAAGATGAGAAAATCTTGTTGGTTGTTAGTGAATAGGGGTTTGTCTTGGTCAAACCCCATTTAGGTAATTAAACCAAATGATGAAACAATGAAACAAGGACATGAAACATGAACAATGATACCTTGTAGATGATGTCTTGTAAATCTACAACTCAACATGAAATGGCCATAAAGGATGTAGATCTTGATCTTGGATCTTCAATGCTACATCACAATACTAGCTCAATAACATGTTTGATTCTTGATAACCTTGACATGATGATGGATCTTGGATTGCTACAATAATTGATGGAGAATTTTTCTCTTGAATGCTTAAAATTGGATTTGAATGCTCTTGTGAACTCAAAATTGCTTTAAGGATGCTCATTCAACTTGCTAGGTGTATTTAAATGAGTGAAAGAAACTTGTATTTATACTTAATTATGCAAGAATTCCTGAAATTACAACACTACAAGTCGAAATCAGATCTAGGAGGATAAAATACCACCAAAAATTTGAATTAATTTTGATTTTGGGCCACATGAGACTCATTCACCCAAGGTGGTGAATGAGTCCCATTAGGCATAATTTATGGGACCATTTTAAAAAATTCTTAGAAAGGTGTGAAACTAGGGTTGGGACCCAAAAACCTAGGTGGGATTCATTCGCCCAAGGTGGCAAATGAGTCCCATATCACTAAATCTAGGTCATACAACTTGAAAACACCTGAACTATGATTGGATATTGATTTGTGTCAGGATTATCCTCAAAAAGATGCATTAAATGAGGCTTTTGGATGCAAAATAAGGCCAATTAAAGCATAAAGAAGCCCAATTACTAATGAAAACAATAGAAAAATGTGAAAGTGTGTTACAACACTTTAAATAAGGCATGATTAAGGTTAAAAAGAGATTTATTAGGCTCAGTTAATTAATAAAACCTTAGAAAAGTGTAAATGTGTGTTACAACACTTCACAACAGTTTAGCAAGGTACTATTTATTCCACACAAGCTGAAAACACCTGAATTATGATTGGATGTTAATTTGTGTTGGGATTATCCTTGAAAAGATGCATTAAATGAGGCTTGTGGGTGTAAAATAAGGCCAATTAAAGCATAAAGAGGCCCAATTATTAAATAAAACCCTAGAAAAGTGTGAAAATGTGTTACAACACTTTACAACACTCGAAATAAGGCATCAATAAGCTCATTTAGTTCACAAGGTCCCAAGACCTAATGTGAATATGTTAGACATATTACAACACTAAATCAAGGCCATGTTAGGGGGACCTTTTTCCATCAATACAAATGCTAATTTATGCCCACACTTTAAAGAAATTTCTAAACACCAAGCTATGAAAAATTACTTTAAAGTAGAAAATGATAAATGCTAATTGATTACAAGACAATGAGAGCATATTTGGAAAGACCTATGCCAAACATATGTTTCCAAATAAAATTTCATCATGAAAAGGGGTTGTCCCCAAAATACAATGCTAAAGATAATATAGAAAGAAAATTACGTCACATGTGATCCAACTTAAGGCATGTCGTCCACATCCCAAGCTTTCTCTTAAATATACATGGAAGCGGATCAAATAGTCAGAAGAGGCAGCTACAAGTGCCATACTAGGACAAGGCTACCTAACCCCTTGCCCCAAAAATTTAGGACAAGGATAAGCCAAAATAAAGCATTATATGCACTACTCCTTGCAATATAAAATATGCAATTTTAAATACATGTGGTAGTAAGCACATTACAATTCTACAACTATCACATGGCAAGGAACAACAACTAATGTTATTGATTATAATGAGTGGGAAAAGTATCAATTTGATGCATATGCAATGAGACATGTATCTATCAATTTAGGATGCACCAAGATTAAAGTTGAATCTTTTGTAAGAGTGTTGATATTAAGTGAAGGATTTTTTGATGCTTTTATTTTTTTTGAGGGACAATAACCAATAACACTAGTTGTTTCTTGTATATTAGGCTCTATAGGGACACAAATTCCTTGTTCTCTAGCACCACATCCTTTTCTACTATAACCAAGTCGTCTCAAAAGCTCATAGCCTCTTCCATAAATATTTTTCATTTATTTTGGATTTGGTGGTTTCTCATGATCACACTCTTCATATGTGGATGTGTAAGTGTTGTTTTCTTCTTCTTTCCTAAAATTTGTGGACTTACATGATTTTGATGACTCTTCTTGTGTTGGTACTATGTTTTTTTCTTTCTCTTTTCCTATTTTGTGTGTAATCTTGTATTCTCCTATAGATGTAGGTGTAAAATATAAAGAACCCCACACATCATCCATTAGATTTGTGACTTCTTCAATATTATTTTATTTTTCTTCCGCTTGCACGGGTTCTACTTTTGAAGTTGGTATCAATGTTTTCAAAGGACTTTCCTTGTCTTTCTTAGTGTGCAAACAACTTTTTGGGTGAGGGTCACCCTTGATTGTATAAACCTTGTTGTTATAGACATATTTCATTAAATGATGAAGAGTTGAAGGTACCACATTCATTTCATGAATCCAAGGTCTACCTAAGAGAAGATTATATGAAATATTATTGGGCATGCCATGAATAGGAGTTTTCAATGTGGCCTTTCCAACTCTAATAGGCAATGTTATCACACCAAGTTGTTGTTTTCCCACATTATCAAATCCATGAATAGATAAAGAATTAAGCTCAATCATAGCCTTGTCTACTCCAATCCTATCTAAAAGGTTTAAACTACACACATTAAGAGCCAAAATATTGACAATGAGAGTTTTTTTTATCCCACACTTATTAATGAAAACCATTACCATGAAAGCTTCATTTTTGTTTCAAACTTCTAATGGAGGTAACTCATCTTGATGAAAGGTAATGTCTAATTTGAACAAGTTCATACCTTGAACTAGGGATGCTACATCATTTGGTTGCACACTAGGAGGAACACCAACATGTTTTAAAGAATTTTGAAGCATGCTATGATAATTAGGTGAAGCTTGAATCAAATCCCACAAGGATATATTAGTAGGAGTGTTGCAAAGTTGTTCTACAAGATCATACTCCTTTCCACTATGCAAAGGAAAACAAGGAGCAGTAGGCAAGATAGGTTGAGGAAGTGGCAATGAAGTAGGTATGGTTTGTGGTTTCCTATTATTCCTTGTGTTATATGTATGAGCAATGGTATGATAACTTAGTTGTTACGAAACATTGTTACTAACTTAAGTTTCCTTGCAAAATTCAAAATAGTTCCTTGAGGTAATGGCTTGTGTTGAGGTGGTCTTATGATAAGCATAGGTTTGTTTTGGACTTGTGGTTGTTGTGAGGGTGGATAGGGGATAAGTTGAGGCTTAGGAAGTGTAGCATAGAAAAAAGTATTTCTTGCTTGATTTGGGAATAATTAATAATAAATTGGACTTAAGGTCGCCTTGATTTAGTGTTGTGATGTGTTTTACACATCCACATTAGATCTTGGTCCCTTGCAAACTGAATAAAATTCATTTATTGATGTCTTGTAAAGGTGTTGTAAAGTGTTGTAAAGGAATTTCACACTTTTCTAGACTTTTATTAAGCATCTAAGTCTAAGGGACCTATTTTCCCCCTAATTTAATGCTATAAAATGTATTTAATTGCATTCTCACATTAATCTAGAATGCTTGTAAATTAAACTAATTTTAATTTAGTGTTGTAATGTGTTTTACACATTCACGTTGGTTCTTGTGCCTTTCTAGGCTACGTGGACCTCATTTTAATGTTATAAAGTGTATTTAATCACACTTTAACATTGAAATTTGTGTCCCTAGCCCCAATTACCCTTTACATCATCACTAATAGGCCCCTATGACCCCATATTGTGCATCTTGAGGCTTATTTTGATCAAACACCTGATAAAATCAACATAAATACTAAAATTCTTCACTCCCCAACATCCTAGCTAGCAAAAGAGCCCCTGTGGGACTAAGTCACCCATCTGGGTGAATGAGTACCATCTAGGTGGGACTAAGTCACCCATCTGGGTGAATGAGTCCCATCTAGGTGGGACTAAGTCAGCCAGCTTGGTGACTTAGTCCCATTTGGGCTATTTTTGAGGTTTGAGAGAGAAAAAATGGGTTTTAAGTTTAATTTTCTTCCATGTCAGCCTTGGGGATCAAATTAACAATAATTTTTAGGTGGATTTCCTATATAAACAAGCTTTTAAACCCTAATTCATAATTCATTCATCATTCATTCTCCATCTCAAGTCAAGCAAGCTAGGGTTTTATTATTCTAAGTCATCAAGATAGCTTTCTAAGGCATTCAAGGGAAGATTATCCATCCATTGTTGCAGAAATTCAAGATCTATCATCATGGAAATTTTCTAATCCCTTCATTTCATATTCATGCTTCATCTTATTTATTCATTTTGTTTAATTACCTAAAAGGGGTTTGACCAAGCCAAACCCCTATTCCCTAACATTCAACATTTATCTTTCTTTCTTTGTGTGTTTGTAGATTTGAAGACTTGAAGATGATTGAAGAATAGGTTACAAAGTTGTTGAAGACATCTCCTTGTTGGATAGGTCAAAATCTACACAAAAATTCACTTATAGCCTCATAAATCAAGGTTTCAGATTTAGACACCTAGAGGTTCTGATTAAGCAGACTAAGAGCTACGGATTGGACTTTTGAATTTACCAAAATATAGAAGTGGACCGAGTCACAATTAGTGGCAAATTATTCCCATTGCTAGGCCTGAAAAGGGGTTTCTATAGTTTTGAGTACCCATTTGTTTGAAACTCGTTTCGGTAGAATTTCCCTGAAACATGACTAAGTCACCCATCTTGCCATAAGTGTCCTAATGGGATTTAAAAATGAATTCTACAAGATTCCAGAGCTCCATCACTTCCCAGTTTCCAGGTGCACCTCTCCATTCTCATTAAGTTCTATTACAATTTACTTGCATTTTTAGTTCATTTTGCATATCATAACATGTTTTCAAACATTTTTTATTTCCTTAGTTTTTCATTAGTATTCAATCCCTTTTATAAGCTCTTTGCATCTAGGAAATTCCCCTTAGACAAATCTCAATCATCTTTGCATTGAAATATCAAGGGCATATTCTTGAGTGAGCCATCAGGGTTTTTGGGATTCCTCTCTCCTTTTAGGTGCAAAACCCTAGAAGTGTAAGAGAGTCCCCTATTCCAAAAATATTTGGTTCATTTTGGTGAACCTGCTTTTCTGGTTTGGAGTCCATCATCATCCTAGAATTAGATTTAATTGAATTTTGCATTAGTTAAGTTGCATTCTAGGGTATCAAAATTTTCATTAGTGAAAGTACATATAGGTTACATTTTTGCATCTCAAATCATTTTTTTTTGAAATTTTGCATTTGCATCTTACGTTTGCATCATACAACACAAAAAGCATAAAAATCACTCAAAAAAATCTAAAAATTATGAAAAAAATCCCCATTGGGACTCATTCACTACCTTGGGTGAGGGTGATCCCACAATAGTGTTTTACAATTTTTGGCCAAACTGGACATTGGAATATTTTTTTTGAACTAAATCTTCACTTTTGGGCACCTATAGCGGCTAAACCGTGAGGAATTTGAAGATGATGCAAGCTAGAGTTTCATGAAATTTTGTTTGTAGATTCTAAATATATTTTTTTCAAAATTTTTGGAATCAAATTGCACTTCTTTTTCCATCTCCCTCGAAAACTAGTTTTTTTCAGAAAACAACATTTTTAAAAAGTGATGCTCACTGTATAATGCACAATTTTTTTTCCATGAAGGATAAAATTATAATTATTTTGAATTTATATTTTAACTTTGATATCTAGTGCTTCCACTTGGTTAGATAGTTTTTATTGAAGTCAAACCAATTACAATTCAAACATAGCGCGACCATATAATGTGTAACTTTTTTTGTATGTATCGAATTTCATTTTTTTTTTTGTTGGATCAAAGAATTAAATATTTGGTGCACTCATATTTTTCAAAAAAAAAATGATAATATTCTATTTTTCCACATGTGTAGAACAAAGAGTTTGATTTTCGGTGAAAAACCTACATTCACAAGAAATAAAAAATAAATATAATAATAAAATTAAATTTATTTAAAATTATACTTTTTGGGGAGCTTATAATAAGGACTAAATACTTACAAAAAATAAATTTTAAATGAATTCATTTGATCCCCCAAAAGGTAATTCAAAAGTTGTTTTTTATCAACATTTTGATAGGTGTAAAGGAGACTCCGTTATAGGTATGGTTTAAAACTAGCGGGGTTCTATCCAAGGGGGTTTGATCTAAGGTAGTTTGATAAAAACATATTCAATTGGAATGCTTTAAATGAAACTTTTAAAGGGTTAAATCATTATATTTTCTAAAATTATGTGATTTCAGTAAAAATTAGAATCTCCCAAAAATTATAAACTAGCTTTGTGGGATCACCTGTGACTTAGTCCCTTTATGCCCCTGAAACTTCCTTTCACAACACTAAAAACCTTGTTTCTAAACTTCTATTTTCTACCATTACCTTTATGTATCAATTGGTTAAGTTCCTATTACATGCATTTCACTACATCTAGCTTAATTTGGCTCATTTCATTGCTTAATTTCAATTTTACATTCATAACATTTCATTTTCAGATCATTGCATAACATATCAGAACATGTGAAATTTGAAAAGTGGCATTTCATGTTAGAATAAAGGTAATTTAATCAACATGATTAAATTAAAACCTTTACTCTAACACCCCCCCTTAAGATGAGCAAAAGTGCAGCTACAAACATATGCAAGCTATCCAGAAAGAGATCCTGAAGCGGCATATAATATTTCCAGAAAACATATGATACCATGTTAGATTTCCAGAAATCTGTTGCTAGACGAAAATAATTCCACAAGAGAGAAATAATGGCAAGAATGCATGCTATAGATATGCAAGATTGCTTCACGATTAATTGATACAAATGTACAAGATGAGGCTTGCTTATAAAAGGAAAGCATGCAACAACTAAATCTTATCTTGAGCAAAAAGATAGCTCGATAAGATAAGGATAAGATCCTATAACTTAGGAATTAAAGATTGCCTAAGTAAACTTATGAAGATGTAATTAAATAGTTAATTACACCAACAACCCCCCATAAGTGCAACTTAGGGAGAAGATTATAATGCAAACTACTATGGGTCCCGGCAACTAGGCCATGTTAGGTACCCATTTACAGATGCAAATGAAATGCAATCTCTCATAAATCAGAGAAAAGGGGAAAACCAAGTGGGAAAAACCCCTCTCCAAAAGAGAGAAAACAAGAAAAAAAGGCATGATGAATGTAAACATGATGTATGGAGGACTCAATGATACCCCCCAAGGACTACATCCATCATGAATATACAATAAATTACCCCCCCATAAGAGGGAAGTAATGAGATAAGATATCCCCCCCATGATGTATGATCTCCCGCAAGTATGGTTAATGTTTGAAGACAAAACAAAATCCAATGCCTACAAACAATGTTTCTCCCCTTAGGAAGAAGATACACCAAGTACAACTGCAAGAATGATTCCCATTCTGGATAGGAAGTAGGAAGAGGAATCCATATGTATGAAGATGTTGTCTCTGAAATCTGCTCATGTGTTGCCAAGTTCTTGGATGATGAAGATGATGCCACAATCCAATCAGGTACATGCCCAATCACAACAAACTGTGACAAACTAGGAACCAATGGAAACTGATCTTGAACAAACTCCATAGACAAACATGAAGTGATAATAGTAGACCCATTACTATCATCAAATAAGAGAGATAAACCCTCAAATTGGTCCTCCAAATCTGAAATGTGAGACTCCACAAACAAAGAAGCAATGTCTGTCAAATAGGAATCCCAATCAGGAAGACTATCAGGAACCTCTGAAACATCTACAATCTTGTCCAAAGGATCACAAGCATGGGTTATCAACTTTGAAGAATGAACAAGCACATGTGAGTTGGAAAGAGAAGCTTCAAGAGATGGAGAAGAATCACGGTCTCCATATACCTCTTTAATGTGAGTCCAAAGAGCATGAGGACATTCGAAGTGAATAAGTGTCTCCAAAATGTCATCATTTACATTTTCAAAAATAACTCTAAAGACTCTAGCCCTAAAGCCTTTCCAAATGCAATACTCAACACCTGTGCTAGGAAAAGGAACTGTATTAAACAAATAGGGCAATAGATTTCTCTCACCAAGATGAGTGAGAATTAAATTACTCCATTGCCTATAGTTCCCATTCTCCAAAGTAATTAAGTCACCCATTTACAAACATATGAGCTCCGAAAGCCAAAAAAAGGAGATCTGTCTTCAACCTGGAAAATATGGCACAAAACTGCAAAATCCCTGCAAAATATCTGCACCACTGAAAAGTTGACTCTTCCAGTTTTTCGACGATATCTCGTTTCAGAAAAATCGCCTTCGTATGCAAAAGTTATGATAAAATGAAAAAAATAGGCACTTGGGGACAAAATCAGACATGCAAAGGCTAATTTGACGCAAAAAAATAGGCACCTTTTGGAGGGCTCCGGTCATTCATAAGACTGTGGGTTTTACAAAGGCAAAATAAAATACCCGCTAAGGGGCTAGAAAACCTGTTGGCCACAAAACTTAGGGTTTAATATAAAAATCTTATAAAAGGCAAGTCGGCTTCTTACAAACTAAAGTGTATATTGAAAAAAACTTGCAGATTAAAACCCTTCGTACCAATGAGAACTATTGATGAGATCGGACTGTACCGAGAGATTTGACGGGCTAGGGCAGCGGATGAGGACAGATGACAGAGGAGTGTGTACCGCCGATGTGACTGCTTCACAATGCAATCGTTGGACCATCCAATGCATGAAAGCAAACCCGCCGATAAAAGTCAGTATGCCAACGGCAGGAGGAGTACTCGGAAATGATAGAACTGTACTTGCGATGACCAGATCTGACGATGGGTAGAGGTACGCTGAAGACGGAGATCATACATCATGGGGGGGATATCTTATCTCATTACTTCCCTCTTATGGGGGGGTAATTTATTGTATATTCATGATGGATGTAGTCCTTGGGGGGTATCATTGAGTCCTCCATACATCATGTTTACATTCATCATTGATACCATGTAGGATTTGAGAAATACAAATCGACAGAACCCAAAGAAACCTGCATGCAAGAAACCTGTCACAGAGAAAGAGAGAGAACGAAGACGAGGGTTTTGGATCTGACAAAGTGCAAGATCTATTATCAGAGGAAAAAAATGAATCAAGAATTAATTACAATACAAGAGATCAATCCTTAAAAAGGAGATCAACACCGAAAAGGAAAACCTAACCCTAAGGTGAGAGCATTTAATAATTAAATATTAATTATTAAATGACTAATATATGCATAAAGTGAAATCTTAAGAGGAGAGTAAAATTAATTAATTATTTTACTCTAACACCCGCCTAGAATGAGAGAACCCCTGTGCCAATGATCAAAACAATGCGTCTCCTCGGAGGAAGAAACAGATCCAACGGTTGAGGAAGAGGAAATCCCTGAATGTGAGGTGAAAATGGAAATCCTGGATGATGCTCACTAAAGAATGGAACAGTAGTATGAGTGTCTGAATAACAAGATGGTGAATCAAACAACTCAAGATGATCCTGAAATGGAATCGCCAATGAAGATGGGATAACAGGTGTGCTGAACCTGTCATCTGTGAGGAAAGGAATTTCCTTTGATATGGCCTCAACAACTACACTTGATGGCTCGATGAGAGGAGCAACAATGTTAGTCATAGCTGAAGAGGAATCCTATTGAATAGATGTGATCTCAATAGGAGGTAGAGGTGTAGAAGTCTCAACACTAGTCTCATGAATAGATGGAAGAACACATAAGTTCAAGTGACCAAACTTCACCATCTCCACTATCTGAGTTTTCCTCTCTTTCTACAAGAGAGCATGCAGTATCTGAGGTGAAGTACATCTATCATATAAATACATGTACAATGGTCTCCATAGGAGAAAAAGAAAGAGACTAGAAGGCCCCCCCACAATGAAGAAACTCCTGTCGCACATATGGATGCCTGAGGTAGAATCCAAAAAGAGATCCTGAAGCGACATATAATATTCCTCCCCTTGGGAAGAAATGGATCCAAAGGACGAAGATGAAGAAACCCCGTGAAGAGAGAAGAACCATGATGTCTCAATATGTGTGCCATGATAGGATGTTGAAGAATCTCTCTGTCTGAACTGAAACAAAAGATGTCAAATCCAAACTGAATAGAAGACTCAAAAATTGCAACCTCTGAATGCACAAATGATGGTGGGCTAACAGCTGGAATATGGCTGTCAACAAAGAGGAGCTGAAAATCCTCAAAGTAATCCTCCAGATCTGCAATATAGGACTCTACAAACAAAGACGAAATTCCTGCAAGATAAGAATCCCAAGTAGCCATGTCTGAAAGATGTATGATGTCCTGCTTAGCTGAATCAATAGGAGCCAAAGAAGAGGCAATATCGAACTGATCAGAAACAACAGGAGATGTTGATGCATGTATAATCTCAGTCTGAAGAGTAGGAACTATGAGACAATCCTCTGATTCATCGGAATATATAAGGGTGTCTAAATACTGAAGTTCCTTTAAAGTATCATGATCAAAGGGTGCATTCTCTCTCCAACCAATGGGTACAAGACAATCTGAAGCAGGATCCTCTGGGAATGGAGAAAGACTGGGGTCTCCATAGATCTCCCAAAGACATGTCCAAAGTGAGTGAGGACAATCAATGCCCGATATAGCCCACACAGTGTCAGAATCAACACTAGACAAAATAACTCCTACTATGTGATTTCTAATGATATCCCAAGCTAGTTTTCCCTCTGAAGTTGCTGGTTCAGGTATGAGATCATACAAATGAGGCAATGAATTTAGCCACCTACAATGTGTAAGTATACCCTTTGCCCATGACTCATAATTACCCCGTTCCAGAAATACAACTGAAGGGTGAGTAGAAAAACCCATGATAGCTCTCCAAATTAAAAATATGAGACTAACTGACCTCAACACTGATAAATCAGATCAACTAAATCCATCCCACGCAAACAGATCATTTCCAGGTGCCAAAATGTCCAAGTAATTGACAGATGTGTGAAAACACAAAAAACTGAATAAAAAGTACCTAGAGCATATTCTGGAAAAATAAATTACAGATCTGGAAAGATCACAGAAACACCTTTCCAACGCCTATTCGTTTGTGAAAAATGGAGTTCGGACGCAAAAGATACGCCCTCAAGAGTGAAAAACACAAGTTCTGACTTTGACTGGCAAAAAAGACTACAAAACGGCAAAATCAGAAAAAATATCCTGCATTAATTAGATTGGGCTTGGAACCAGCTTTCCAACGCCTATTTCCATTCAAAAATCCGAGCTAAAATGCCCGAGTTATGCCCGATTTTGTAAAACCTCCTGAAAATGCACAATTAAGCCTCCAGGAGCCCTCAGGGGCTAAAAAAAAATAAGCCCCTGGCCGCATGTGCGGCCAGGGGTCCGGCGGCTGGCTCCTCCGGCAGAGCCCCTGGTTCCCAATAGAACCACGGCAGGGGCTTAGGGCGGCGGCGGCTGGAGCTTGGGGCGCCCAGTTCTTAATATGACCGCCCGTCTCAGTGTTAAGCCCACGGGGGCTGAAGGGAGCCGGCGAAGCGGTGGAGTGGGCGGTGCGGAGGACTTGGCGCCACGGCGCGAGACTGGCAGCTGAAACGGGTAGCTTGGGGACCGGCGGCATCGGTGGCCGCCGGTGGCCGCCGGGCGGCAGAGCCTTCTTAACTGCGAGCCGGCTCAGATCTAAAAAATGTATTTTTTCAATTTTTTGATTTTTGTGCAAATTTCACATCGAAAAACGAGCCCTTAGGCCGACGGCCTTGGGACTAAAAAAATTTTGCTCCCTGGATCAACAGTGCCCAAATTGGTCGTGCCATATATGAAAATATGGGTTTTTGGCCGCTCTGAATCCAACAGTGAGGTCCGTTTGGGCCCAAAATGCACCCAAAAAAATGGAGTTACCCAGATCCACTAAAAAAATGCTAGATCTGATGCATGCGCTTGTAAAAAACACCAAAAAAAATATTTGATTTTATCATTGGGCATGGAAACCAGATCTGAAAACTGCACCAAGACCCTCTCAAATTAGCTGAAGAACTTCTGAAAGCCCTATCAAACCCTCGAAGCTCCAAATTCTTCAGAAATCGAACAGGAAGCAGCAGGTCTGGAGCTCTGATACCATGTTAGAATTCAAGATCACCTGCATGCAAATGAATACCTGTCACATGCAAAAGACATGTAGAACCAAAAAATAATGTTCTATAAACCTCTCAGTAAAAATGCATTAAGAGAATGATAGGAGGTGGAACTAGCTTTCCAACGCCTATTTCCATTCGAAAATCCGAGCTAAAATGCCCGAGTTATGCCCAATTTTGTAAAACCTCCTGAAAATGCACAATTAAGCCTCCAGGAGCCCCCAGCGCACCGCCGCTGATCTCCCCAGCCCCCGCGGGCTTCAAACGCCAGCCTCCGGTCTTATGGGTGACCGAGCCCCCAAATATGCCCCCGGCCAGCCCCCTCCGCTCTAGCGGCGGTCTTATGGAGGACCAGGGGATCAGCCCCCAGCACCGGCCCGCCAGCCCCTGGTCGCCCACAGGACCAGGGGCCCAAAATTTTTTCATTTTGCAGGGGGGCCGATTTTTTGCGCAGACGGCCAGATGGCCGTCAAATTTAAGCTCGGGTTTTGCTGACGTCAGCATGACGTCATTGGCCGTACGGCCCCTCTTTGCCCTCCTAACCCTAGTTTTCCTAAAGAGCAATTTTTTCTTTTGGCCATAACTTGGGCATACGGTATCAAAATTGGGCAAACGAGATATCACCAGAAAGCTGGTTCCAAGCACTTTCCAGTAGTGCTGTTTATTTTTCAGTATTTTATTGTTTTTCTACATTTATTGCTGTTTGAAGTCAGATGTTGTTTTTGGACTTCCGAGCTCATAACTTTTTGCCACGATCTCCATTTTTTGCCTCGTTTGAAGCATCAGAAAGGTATTAAGGAGCTCTATCTTGTTGTCCATACACTTTTTCTGTATCTATCCCAAGTTTATCACTTAGTCCAGATTTATCCCGATGGGTTGTTTAGCGATTACTTGGATATTTTGGCAGTTGGGAGAGTGCATCTTGCATCTTTGCACTTCATTTTCAGTAATACATCTTTCAATAATTGTTTGTTGCTTCATAGATTCCAGAGTTGTTCCTGTTTGGAGTTTTCGAGTGTTCCGTGGCATCGGGTCTTCTGTTGCTTTATCATGATTCCTTGAGTCAATCAGTGACTCTCATCCGGTTTCAGTAGTATACAGAAAAATATTTTCTTGCTTGCCTATATCAAGTTCCAGTGTTACTCTACAGAGTTCTTCCAGTGCTTCTTTGTAGCATGTTATCTCATTGTAAGGGGGGTTTTGTCCCACTGGGTTTTTCCTTCTCTTACTCCTTATTGCATTTGTAAATGGGTACCTGATCAGGCCTAGTTGCGGGACCCATATTTGCTTTCATGCATCTTATTCTAGTGTTTTAGCTTCTTCCTAAGTTCATCTTAGAAGAGTAATATTTTATTATGCTTAGATTACTATCACATTGATTAATTAATTAAGTCACTTATTCCTCTTTATTACTTAAGCTAAACTTAGGCACATTAATAATTAATAATTAATTATTAATGTGCCTAAGTTTAGCTTAAGTAATAAAGAGGAATAAGTGACTTAATTAATTAATCAATGTGATGTAATTAATTAAGCATAATAACTTATTACTCTAACATTTCATTCTAGGACTTTTTATTGCATTTTAAGTTTGCATACATTATTGTTCAAAAATGTTACTTTCGGTCTTTTCTAAGTTTTCAAAGAAAACTTTAGTTACTAAGCATGTTAGTCATTCATTCAATGCATTCCCTAGTTATAAGAGTCTCTTAATGCAAGGGAGTGAAAATAGTAATACTTTCCTTAAACTTACACCCTCTCCTATCTCTCCTATTTATGTGGATGATGTGATAGAAGAGCATGCAAACATAGATAACCATGATGATCGTATTTGTTCTTCTCACAATACCTCTTCTTTTAATGATGAAGGTATCTTGGTGAAAGAAGATACAATCGTTGAGAAACATGGGGATCTTGTTTGTCCTTATCCTCATCCCCTTTGGCAAGATATTTTAGCACAAGAGAATGAAATCATAGACACATTCCTAGAAACATCACCTTACCTAATTTCCATTCTCCTTTAGCTTGTGAGAGTTATTTCTAGGAAGATGAGATTATAAATGATGAGGGTATGTTTTTGTTAGATGATCAAATCTTTAAGGTCTATAACAAACCTCTTTTGGAAGACATTAGGGAATAAAGGAATGAGGTCATACATGATCATGATAATCATACTTGTTCTTCTCCTAGTATCTCCCCTAGTTGTAAGGAAGATGCTTTAATGTTATAAAATGCAACCAATGAGAGTCATGAGAATCTTAGTTGTCCTTCTTCACCTAAGGAGACCCTTATTAAGCAAGATCATTCAACCATAGATCATTCCCCTACTTGCGATGAAGTCATTTTACAAGAACCAATTCATGAATATCAAGAATATTTGATTGGTAGTTCTCCTAATAAGTCTCCTCCTAGGGAGAATATCATGGTGCAAGAAAATGGAAACAATAGTAATGTGTCTTCCTTAGATAATGATAACAAGGTGATTCTAGATTTCCTTTTATTAGAGATACATCAAACCAAGACCACCAAGGTTATGAATGCGCAAGTGTCTGTTTGATCCCCCTTGATTAATGGACCTCATACATACCCCATAAGACATCCTAAGAATCCTCTAATTATTTACCAACCATCAAACAAACCTCAAAAAAAAAAAAAAACTGAATTCATCCTCTACCCACCTAAGAATAATATGTTGCAGCAGCTGAGTCATAATACCATTGCTCATACATATAACACTAGGAACAATCCAAAACCCAGTCAACCAACCTTGATACCATTACCTTTGCCTAATCCTATCCTACCTAACCCTATATTACCAGGTCCTCCTTGTGGAAATGAGTATGATCTTGTTGAGCAACTTAAGAATACTCCTGCTAAGATATCATTATGGGACCTTATTCAAGAATCCCCTCACTATCACAATATGATTCAAACATCCTTACAACAAGTCCTTATCCCTTGTAATGCGCAACCAAATGACATAGCAGCCATAATTCAAGGAATAAATGCTGACATTGTTTTCCACCAAAGCGAACTCCCCCTTTGGAAGTGCAAAAACAAACTGAATCTTTCATAATAATATCTCAATACAAAAGAAAAGGGATAAAGTGAACCCTTGTTGACAATGGATCAAGGGTTAATGTGTGTAGTGTGACCCTTTTGGATAGGCTTGGAATTGATAAATCAAACATTCAACCTACCTCTTTATCTATTAGTGGATTTGACAGTGTAGGAAAGAAACTGCTTAGTGTGATCACTTTGCCTAATACAGTTGGAATGGCCAAATTAGAAACACTGATCCATGTTGTGCCACATGATATTTCATATAATCTTATTTTAGGTAGGCCATGGATTCATGTAATGAATAGAGTGCCTTCCACTCTTCATCGTAAAATGAAGTGCATCTACAATAACAAGCTATACACACTTGAAGCCGACCCTAACCCAAACAGTTGTTTGAACATTGAGAAAAACAAACAAAATAATTTAAACACATTGACACCATCTACACAAGTCAAAATCGTGCAAGAAAAAGAAAAAAATTGAGGGAATCACGAAGCTCTTAGAAGATAATTGGGGTTCCTTAGATTTCAAACATAAATTCATGGGAGAGTACAAGATCATAAACAAGGACTCTGACAAGGGAAACAAAAAAGCAATCATGTCAACACAAAACTCAGAAGACCCTTCAAAAGCATCCACCTCAACCACTTTAGAAAAAGAAGAAAATTACACAACAAACTTTGATGAACTTAAACACGAACAACCACCTGATCCAAAAGAAATGAAAAAGCTTTATGGAAAAGGTTATGAACTTATGAAACAACTTGGATATAGTGGAAAAGGATGTGGTGCTAACGAACAAGGTATCTACAACCCTATAAATCCTAACACAAAAGAAACAACTCATGGTCTTGGTTATTGTCCTTTGATATAAATAAACAAGCCTTCACTTAACATTAATACTATCACAAAAAACCCTTCTAAGATGACTTTAATAGTAGAGAATCCTGAGTTGATAGACACTAGTGGTCTTGATTGTTCTCCTTTGCCTCAAATGAAACAAACAAAGACATCCTAACTTAATGTAAGTGTTATATCAAAAAAAACTAATGATTTGAGTTCATTAGATTTTACACCCTCCTGTAAAGGAGAGAACAAAATGGGTATGTGCAGGATCATCATGGAAAAAATAGGCCCTTAAGTGGCAATGAAAGTTCAGAAAAATAAGAGTTATGCGACTTGATGTAAAAATTTGAATAAGTTATCTATATTATTTCAAAAATATGTAGAATAGAATTTACAGTGGAGAAAATTGAATGTAGTTTCTAAAGTTACTAGGTTTATTTTGAAAAAAAATCTATTTGATGAAAAAAGAGTGAAATTTCATCACATTAGTACTTAAATTTCCAAGGAAAAAATAAGAAATAGGTGTTTGTCTCACACCACCTAACCATAATAAAATGTAAACCATTTCTTATAAGATTTTAGATATAAGTAGAGGACTCATGTCGGATGTGATGCATATTTTTTTGTATTTTTCCAAATGAAAATATTGTGTGAATTTTAATTACAACTTTAAAAATACTCTAAAATTTAGGTATGCGACCACCTTAACTTGGTCAAAACTTCATGATTTTTTTTTTTTTAATCCTACAGTATGCAAAGCACAAAATGTGATGCATGTTTTGGATTCAAAAAATGTGATATCGTTTGAAAGTTATAATTTTTTTCAATCAGGCTATCAATCAGGAATTTAGTCCTAATTCTAATAGAAAATGAATAATAATTATTTATTAGATTCAAACTAAAGTATAATTTATATTGGTGGAAAGCTGAGAAACTCCTTTACAAACCATTTTCGTTTCATCAATTTTGGGTAAAAAAAAAGTTGTCAGCCATATGCACGAAGTCTAGAAAAGCAAGGTAAGTTGTTAAACACGTTTTTTGTGTTGACTTCTTAGGATTGGCAGGTCTGAACCAAAATCCAAAGCAAGCCCGAGCCTAACCTCTAGGCATTAATTTTGTGTCAGAAATATCGGATATCTGATTTAAATCTGATATCCGATATGTTCTATATAGAGTTGCAAAACTGTTATACAATTTATAATATATGATTTAAAAAATACAATAAAGTTTATAATTTAATAGATAATGTACAATATAGTTTATAATGTAATATATAATATA
>VDFB02000013.1:166065543-166082423 GCA_007258455.2 Sequoia sempervirens | reverse complement strand
AATTGCTGAAAACCTTGTAATTGTGTTGCTCCCCCCCCCTCCAAATTTCCCAACCATCCATTCTAGTATAGCGTTTTTTCTTTTATTATTATTATTTTTTTCCATTAAATGTTTTTTTTCTTTCAAAATTTCATTGTCAAGACTCAAAACCCAACTTTTTTCCATCTATATACATAATTAGCAATGGCATCGGAACTGATGGTGGGAAAGATCTTGCATGGAAGCATGACATGTGGGAGGACAAGGGCACCATGACCTGCAATTTTTGTGGGTGTTCTATGAGAGGGGGAATCAATAGGTTAAATATAAAAGTGGGTCATCAAGTACCTAGGAAAGTGATGAGGGAAATAAATGCCCTATGCGTTAATTTTGATATGAAGAAAATAGAAAGGGAGAGGACAAGGCAAGCACTGACAATGGATATGAGTTCCAACTCCAAATTATCAACATATTTTTTTTTAGTTGAGTGTACAACATATCTTCCTTAAGGAGAGTTCTATTCTTCTTAAATTTCATTCCTCACAATGTTTCATAGGTACAATTTTTGCTTGAAAGTACTTGTAGAGCTTCACATTATGTTTTTCTTTCATTTGAGTCAAGCTACAAGATGCCATTTCAATTTGTTTCTACAAGGTTCAACTTATTAATTTTGAAAAGCAAAGGTGCCATATGTCAACCTTTCACAACAACAGGATGCCACATGTCACTATTTCACATCATTTAGACTTCACAATCCTAATGGGTTTAAAATGGTGTCCATTAGCTTAAATATCTACCTCAAATGTTTTGTGGGGCTTGTTGTTCTTAACATATAAAGTTACGAGTGTTTTCAAGAAGTCTCCATGTGTTGCCATGGCACAACAAAATGAAATGTAAGACTGGTAGGTTCAAAGTGTTGCACAATTGGTGAAAGGATCAAACTTGTTAGCAGGTGGGTTCAATGTGAATAACCAAAGGAAAAGTGAGTGTGGATCCTTTATGGGGTAGGTGTCATCTTGTCATACTTTCATGAAAAAGGAACTATAAAACGATAGAAGATGTTGCACCTTTGGCTACCAACGATTGTAGCGTCGTAAATTGTTACCCTTAACACTTTCACACTAGATTGGGCAACGTATTTTGCATGTACCATAATTACATTCATAATTTTCTCATTTTGAGCTAGATTGGGAAAATACATTTAATTCCCTGTCATCCCTAGTTTTTTGGGGCCAAAAAGTCTCGGACAAGGGTGTGGGTGCCCTAGTCCTAAGGATGTGCCTTTTACATATTTATCATTTTCAGAGTCGACCTTGAGTATTTTAAAATGACCCTAGGTCAGCTTGTGTCCAAGAAAATCAATCGGGATGCATATATAAACAAGTTTCCCTCTCATTTGAATATAAAGAAGCATGCTTATTATGAACTATGAGAAATTATTATGTGCAAATTGTGAAGATACATGTGACTTATTATCTACATGCTTGTTACATCAATCTATTGTGTTATGTGACTAACCCTTGCAAGTGTTCAAGGCAATTCATGCATTATTCATCAACTCTTTGTTGCAACTTATGGTGTGACATCACTTTAATAAGGGCTTCATGCCTAAGGTAACCTTATCAATTGTCATTCATTTATTACAATCATTATTGTTCATTTTGACTCTACTCGATTGAGGGTAAGCACTCTTTACCATCATCATCATTTGCTCTTGTGGAGGTGGAAACATCAACATTGGGGTTTGATTGAGGCAAATTCCTATACTACATAGCCTTTCCTCTCTTTCCATTTGTGTAGATCAAAACCAAAACTTTCATTAACAATAGGTTATAGAAAAACAAAAACTAGATTATACAAGAGTGATCTTGCATCTGAACACCCAAGACACCTAGACTAGGGCGTCCACACCCCTATCTCTCCATTTCAAGCTCAAACTTCATCCACAAGTGCCCCTTTGTATGCAT
The DNA here is from genome assembly GCA_007258455.2 of Sequoia sempervirens. Lineage (NCBI taxonomy): Eukaryota > Viridiplantae > Streptophyta > Pinopsida > Cupressales > Cupressaceae > Sequoia > Sequoia sempervirens. The sequence goes on along the minus strand of VDFB02000013.1, from coordinate 166,080,477 downwards.
TTCCTAGATCTGTATTCATTTTTATAATTTTTTGTTTTCGTCTATGTGATTTTTAAATCTAGGTTTATATCAATTAGGTTAATCAATCACACACATTACTATAGATGTAACTAAATGCTATCATAAACTATATCATTTTAATATAATGAAATTATAGATATGATGTTGTACAATGTTGGGTATTATGTGATGCTTTAGGTGTTTATATATATGGAGTAGGTACGCTTGATATGTGCGTTGAGTGGTTACATGTACTAGGTATTTCTCCACTTGGCTCCACAAGTTTGAGTATACCTCAATAGTGGCTATAAGGAGATGTCACATTGGCCATTTATTGTTTTACCTTACCCATTGTACTTGATCTGAGTGTAAGTCTCTTGTTATCTTACCCATGTTGATTGGATACCATCTTTGGTATGATTCAAGATACCGTACCCTTATTGAGGATATCCAATGAAAGTGTGGGTTGTTTTATTTAATTTCTAATTTTTGTAAATTTAATTAAGGTTTTATGCTTATATAGATTTAATGGTTAAATTAAATACTAAATGATATTGGGAAATATATTTGATGAGGTGGGAAATAGGGTTCCACCAAAATGATTGGGATCAAGATGAGGAACCACTAAGTTTCTCCACCAAAATCACTACAATTATGAGGGCCAAAAGATGCAAATAACAATAAGAAACTAACCCTAACTGTTATAGCAACTATAAGGTAAGTTTTTAGAGCTCAAAATGATGTGTACCTTGCTGCAAGAAGCTGTTTTTAGGGCACAAAGGACTCATTCGCCTTTAGTGGCAAATGGGTCCCTGTTAGGGTTTCTAAAAATGAGATATGGGTTATTTTCCTTAATGTCCGCACTCTTAGATTCCCAGTTGTCAATTCCCAAAAACCTGTAATAAATTATGTAGCTTCAATTCTTTGTTCTTGCACTATGAAGGTCAATCTTGCAACTTGACAACTTTGACAAATTTGCTTCCAATTTCTCCTCCACTTGATCTTTAACCTATAAATATGCAAACACACACTCAAGGGAAGAAAAACTTGTTGATTGTCAGTGAATAGGGGTTTGCCTAAGTCAAACCCCGTTTAGGTAATTAAACCAAATGAGGAAATAAAGAAATTGAAGCATGAACATGAAATGATATAATGTTGATACCTTGGAAGTTGTCTTGGAGTGTAAATCTATAATCTAACATGTAGTGGCCATGAAGAATGTAGCTCTTGATCTCAAATAGATGTATAACAATGCTTGCAAGTAGATTTTCAATGCTACATCAACTATCTTAGCTCATAAACATGTAGGAATGCACTATGCGTTAGACATGATGAAATGATCTTGAATTGTTGTGCCTTGGGATTTGGGAGTGCAGATATTGAAGAACATAACCCAAAAAACAATTTTCTAAAACCCTAACAAGGACCCATTGACCACTGAGAGAATGAGTCCTTAGTGAGGCCTAAAACATCACTTTTTCAACAAGGTACACATCATCTCAACATCTTAAGACCTTCCTCATTGTTGTTATAATAGTTAGGTTTAATTTTTATTATTATTTATGCATTTTACCCTTCATAATTGAATGAGATAACAAAGCCAAAATTAGGTTCCTCCATTTGGTTGATCCTATTTGGGGGAACCTCTTTAAATTCTTTGTTTCATTTTGGTGAACTTGACGCGAAGAATACTGCTTTAGAGTGATTCTCTTCCTTACCGAATAATTCAATCGACTCATTCAATGAACTTGTTGATGCATTATACAACCACTTCCACATTCACATGTGTCCCAAGATGACCCTAGTTGATTTAATGTCATGCAAACAAAAGGATGATGAGAAAGTGACTGATTTCATAGCAAGATACCAAACACTTTATTCATAAGTAAACATTAAGATTCTTGATGCTGACCTTAAACGAATGTTTATTGACAACTTACAAAACAAACTTGAGATGTTGAGATTCCCATCCTTTACATAGTTATGTACAACCCTTTGTGATTATCAGCATACGACTTATGGCTGTGATGTGAAAAATCCCCCTAGTTGTCTTGAAAAGTCAAAATCCGCAAATCAAAATAATTACCAACCCTTCAAGAAGCAAAATAGGAACTTTTTACAACTAAACTCCCCTCAACCAAGTCAACAAACTAATAACCAAGTGGCTGCTATAAAATGACAAATCCTTTTTCCTTTGGGGATAGGAATATAAATTTTACTCTACCTGATACCCTTCACAATATTATGTTGTAGCTTATTGAAACGAATATGCTTTCCTTACCTCCTGTTAAAGAGCGTGGTCCTAATCTACCATTGTCCACAAGATTTTGATGAAATTATTATTTCCAATATCACTGACAAAATGGACATGGTATGGAATATTGTGTCTTAAACATCTTGTGCAAGACCTTATTGATAATAATCAACTTCTAATTGGAGACTGCGAATGATCAAGGCAATACATCCATAGCTCCTCCCAACCAAAATTTACAAATATTTACAAATCCTATGCCGAAACATACTATTTCATTTGTCAAAGATAGTGAAACAAAGAATGATGTGATGAATGTTAGCACAAATAATGAAAACATAAAAGATGAAAATATTGACGAACTGGTAGCATTTATCGAAGCTAAACCTCATAAGGGCTCAATCAAAATTCCTCTTGATATTGCTTTCTCACAAAAAGACTTACTTAAACATGCACTCGATGGTCCTCTTTACATAGTCAGAAGAATCAATAACAAGCCCACTAATGGGATATTAATTGATCCCGTCTCTGGATAGAGTGTGATCACTGAAGAATTTCTATTTGTGCATGAAATTTATCAAGTTACATATGACAAACCAAAAGCATGGATCAAGACGCATAATGATTTTTCTTGTCTTATGATTGGCTCAATTGATCTCCCTTTAAAAGTTGGACTGAAAACATTAAATGTCTCATTTACCATCATCCCATAATTAGACCAATTTCATGTGAAGTTAGGCTATCCATGGCTTCGCTCTATGAATTCCATACCCTCATTTGTGCATAAATGTTTAAAGTTTCCCTTTGGCAATGCTATCTTACTGCACATCATAGTGGGTTTAATCCTGTGTCTTCCCGAGGGAACTTTTCATTGGTTTTATTTTGGCCTAAGCCTGTCAAACCTATTAGACCTCGTGAGGACTTCTGTTTCAAATCCTATCAAAATTTTAAGGAAAAATGTATAGCAGAATTATCTCTTCGAAACGTGCCTCAACCCTCCATGGAGCAACCTATCCTTGACAAAACAATGATTGAACCAAAATTCCTTCCAAGTATCCAAGAGTAGCCTATGATAAAACCTCCTACCATTCCCTACAAGAGACCACGAGATAACCAAAACAGTCTCGAACGTTGTGCCTCCTAAAATTAAACAAGTTTATAAAGCTAAAGAGAAAGCGGTTGAAAAACCTCCTATGGTTCCTTCCGTTCCTCCCCTAAAGGAAGAGAAGAAACCTATGGTTGGCAAACCAGCTCCTACACAAACACAAATTGACAATAGATTGAAATGAAACCGAAATGCTAGAGAGCGTAGGCGTAGATGTCGTGCTATTGCTCGTATGTTGTAACATCAAGAAGAAAAGAACAACGTAGAAAATAAAAATCCATACTTAATTGAAGCAATGCATGATGACTATTTACCCTCGCTGCAACACAAACACGAACCTTCAAGAGAAATTATCATTTGACCTCCCATTGTGATTAATCTAGATGATGACATTGAAATTACAAATATTGATGAATAAGTGCATAATGAATTGAATTCATTTTTTTCCTCTTCTATGAGATTAAATGAAAAATCTCCTAAAAAGAGTGTTGAACTTGGTGCTTCTCCTAGTTTGACACTTGGTGTTTTCCCTTTGGCTAGTTGTTCACCTTCGATATATATTGACCGAGATTGGGATGTGGACAACCTACTATAGATTGACTCACATGTGCCTTACTAGTCTTTTGCTTTGTCTTTCATGTTTATTTATGTGATTGCATGCGTGTAATGTTATCCCCCATGATGTTTTGTTTGATTTATCTCTCTTTTTGTGCATTTTTCTATATTTATCTACATTATTCTCTATGTTGTAAACCTTTATCTTTTCTTTGTCTTGTGTTTTCCTTTTGGATGACTCAAGGCGTCGAGACATTTAGGTCTCTTCCATGTTGACCCAAAAGATTGTCCTTTATCTTTTCTTTGTCATTGTTTTCCTTTTGGGGATGATGCAAGGCGTTAATACATTTATGTCTCTTCCATGTTGACCCAAAAGATTGTCCTTTATCTTTTCTTTGTCATGTGTTTTCCTTTTGGGGATGACATAAGGTGTCGAGACATTTAGGTCTTTTCCATGTTGACTCGAATGATTTTTCTTTGTTTCCGCTCTCTTTGTGTCATTCTTCTAGTTCTATGAGTATTTGGGGAATGATGACAATTTTGTGCTCTATGACAACATTGTAGCAAAGACATATTGACCCCAAATCCATAGATCCCTTATGTATTATTGGGGACAACCCCTCCCTCCTTGTTCATGACATAGGTTTATTTTGGAAACATATGACTTGGCATAGGGTTTTTTGAGGAAATCTCTCGTGTCTTAGGAGAAAACATTATCTACTTTAAACAAGTTTCTCACAGTAATGGTGCTAGCAATTGATTTAAAGTGGGGGAATACATTGATGACATATTTTGACATTTTGCATATTTCATGGTGTGATTTTCTTTCTTGTGAAGCATCCTTTTCTTGGTGTTGTCATTGGGTTTGATGTCCTCCAAAAGTGTGATATCTCTAAGTGTATAACTTTCCCTTAGTGGCATGATGCGAAACGAGGCATCGCATAAGTGGAAATATGATACTCTTGACTTGTCCTCTCTTGGAGAAATTAGGCACGATGTTCCCTAAGAAGAAGACCTTACATGAAATGAAATCCCTTTGAACAAAAACCTATAGAAAAAACATTCAAAAGAATTTAGCATTGTGGTTCCTTATCGAAGTTGTCAGGAGGATAACTTCGGTATGGTATGGGAGGCTAATATGATTCTCTCATTTTCCGCCTCATTCCAGGATACTCACCTAGTGGATGGCTTGATGTTCCACTACTTTAGAGTGAGCACACATGTTACAAATAAACAACCTAGACCTGGTCTACATAGTGTTGGACAGACTGTTGAAGCTTGATCCTTTTTCTTGGACAAACAACCATGTTCCACATTGTGTTGGAACGATTGATGCTTGATCCTTTATATTACTTTATTTTCTTGCTCTTTGATAGGGTATGATTGTGTATCTTTTTCATTTCTACATACATAAGTGTCTTGAATGTCTACTTTAGTGTGAGTTTGACATGGGGGAAAACTCTCACTAAAGTGGGGGCAAAATGTAGCATAGAAAAAAAAACCCTTTTTCATGCTTAGATTGGGAATAATTGATTAATGATAAAATAGACTTAATTGTGCCTTATTTAGGGTGTTGTAAAATGTTTCCTTACACTTTCACACTAATCTAGGGCTTTATTAATTAATTGAGGTTAATTAGAGCTTAATTGGCCCCTTTAAGTCAAATCCAAGCCTTATTTATTGCATTTTTTGAGGGATAAAGCTCGAAACTCATTAATAATGTTTCATAACACTTAATTTGGCAAGGTTTGAGTCTTAGGCTAGTGACTTAGGACCTATGGTGGCAAATGGGTCCTTCCTAAGTCCCAAGACTCCCTTTTTACATGCTGTTTCATATCCCCAAAGCAAAGTCCTAGTTAAGTGCGCACGCTAGGATCCATTCTCCCTATGGTGAATGGGTCCTCTTTAACTTAGGACACCCATTTTTGTACATATTCTTGGTGGGATTTTAATGATTTTGAATCCTAGATATGATCTCAGCTTGTGTTATTCAAAATTTGGGACTAAATCTTCAGATAAGTCTAAATTTATATAAGGTAATTTCACATAGTTTGATCTAAGCAACCTAGAAGAATATTTATGCAAGCATCCTAAGAGTTTACAAGAGCATTATAAAGCATTCAAGAGAATTTTCAAAGACATTCAAGGGCAGATTATCAAATTTTTATTGCAACAATCAAAGGTCATATCATCATGTCAAAGGCATAGTACATCATGCATGTTGTTGAGCTAATGTGTTGATGTAGCATTGAAGATCCAATTTAAGCATTGTTTCACACCCAAATTCAAGATCAAGATCTACATTCCTTATGGCCATTTCATGCTACATTATTGATTTGCATTCGAAGACTTCATCCAAGGTATCATTGTTTCATGTTTCATGTTTCATTATTTCATTACAAGGTTTACTTACCTAAATGGGGTTTGACCAAGGCAAACCCCTATTCCCTAACAATCAACAAATTTTCTTCTCTCTTGATGTGTGATTGCAGATTTTTAGATTGAAGATCAAGTGGAGAACAAAAGTTGCAAAGTTGTGAAGATTGTAAAATTGTAAAAGTTGTCATCTTTGTTGCAAGATCGCGGAAAGAGCTCTACAAAATTTATTTCTGACTTTTGGGATTTAAACACTTGTGAGTGCAGATATTGAAGAACATAACCCAAAAAACACTTTTCTAGAACCCTAACAGGGACCTATTTTCCACTAGGCGAATGAGTCCTCAGTGAGGCCCAAAACAACACTTTTTCAACAAGGTATACATCATTTCAGCATCTTAAAACATTCCTCATTTTTGTTATAACAGTTAGGTTTAATTTATGATTGTTATTTATGCATTTTACCCTTCATAATTGAATGAAACAATAAAGCCAAAATTAGGTTCCCCCATTTGGTTGATCCTATTTGAGGGAACTTCTTTTTATTTTTTTTCACTTCCTTATGCCTTTCTCTGAATTTATTGATCTACTCTCTCAGTTTCCTAATGCACTCATTTGCATCTTTTAGATTTTCCTTCAGATCTCATTCTCATTTTCAATTTTGTTAAGATCTTCAAGAGCAACTTTGAGTTCTCCATATTTGTCTAACATGCAATCTTCTTATGTGTATTCACTAGCAGGAATTTTTTTTGAAGGAATAGAATACTTCTATCAACCATGTGTTCAAACACCAAGATCTTCCTAAAGCGGTCAAGCTCCTTCTAGGGATCCAAGCTGTGATACCAATTGTTGAACACCCGAAATATTGAGAGGGGGCGTGAATTAGTATTCCTTTAAACTAATTAAACATAAGCCATCCAATTATTAGAATAGAAATAACTGCAATGATTTAAGAGAATATGAAGATAACCACATAATCACATGACACATGAAAACCAATATTTTTACATGGAAAAGCCAAAAAGGGAAAAAACACGGTGAGGGTTAGCTCACAATATATTATATTCGGATATAAGATATTCTAGAAAGGCTCACTGCTAGGTTAGGACACATTGTCCAGAAAAAAGGCTCACAACCCAAAAAGAAAGAACAAAGAAGGGTTGGAAACACTTCCTATTTGAACTGATATAATAGCATCTATCATATGAAAAGTTATAGTTCTAATGAAGTACATAATGATCTTCATACTCATCTAAATGAATACTTTGCTCTATTCACAATCTGCTCAATTCTACATTGCACACAAGTAGGTGAGCCACCATACATGCCATATCTCTTCAACATTCGCATATAATATGCTCTACTATCTCCACATCATACACCACATTCACTCTTCCACTCTTCTCCCACCTAAAACTTTTGGTGTTAATCTCCTATATATATCCACATCAAGTGTAGCTTCAAAAAGGTTGACCTAATTAGAACACACAAAATTTAGCATGTCGTCCTCAAATTTTTTTATCCATACTTAGCACCTAAACTCAAAATTCAATTTACAACAAGATAGGTCAGCATGGACCTAATATAAATCCCACATAAGATAGAACTACTTTCTTATCCTCCACAAAACATCAAACGTGTTAGGTCGGCCCAAAAATAGACCTAAAAAAAAAATATTCAAGTGTACATGCAATTCACTAAACGTGTGACCTTAAAGATTGATCTTCCTTCGAATTCCCATTCAACTGACATTTATTAGCTTATATTCATCATCAAAAACCAAAATAATTATTCACAAAGAAATATAGAATCTCCCACACTGATGTAATGTACAAAAGGTAACTTTGATATACAAGGCTGAGCGCTGTCATTCATATCTTTTGGGAAACTTCATAGAATGTCAGAAAATATTGAATATAGTCATATTTGATGAACTAAAAATTGTAGTTACAATCATAGAAGGTTATACCAATGTGTGGTGAAGTGCGGACCCAAAAATTGACACACTGAACCACAAAACTGTCAAAGGAAGTACTTAGCCAATTTCTTGATAAGCCATACTTTCTGAACCAACTTGCACTGTACATAAGTCACCAAAAATACTTCCAAACTATGTTAGGATGATCATCACAATGCTGAAATCAATGAAAAAACTTGATCAAGCAATGCATATACAATTCATTCTCATGTTACCAAACTACATCATCAATGAAAGACTTCCAACTTCCAACAATGGTATGGTACCATACTAGGGAAACTTGGTTGATAGTAGGGTGACTTGGTTTTTAGGGCTAATAGGCTCAAAATTTCCTTTGGATGGGTGACCTAGTCTTGTGTTGGGGTGGTCTCGTTCCCCATACAAAAACTGGAATGTAAATGCTCTCAACCATGGTGAGCTAGTGGTTTTCTTAGCCTATTGCCATCGTTATATTTTATGCCTTGTATTTTTCTCATGATGATCATTTTTGTTGACTAGACCTTTGAAAACCTAGTCATCTTCCTCTTAGGACTTGTTTGTTCCTCTATTTTTGGGACCTCATATTGGTAAACCATGTAATTAGGAGTTGCTCATCATGGTCCAGGGGATCTAGTAGTATCTTGGTCTTGTCCTTAAGTGTCTTCTTTAAGAACTTGTGTTTTCCCCTGCATCATTTTGTGTGTATTCACCCGAAGTTTCTCAGTTTTTAAAACCCAACAAATGGGGTATCTGGAGGGACCACATATGAAAATATCACCATCTATTGAGTTGGAGCCAAAATTTATTTGAATGGTATAGGGGAGTGAATACACATGGTTGATGGAGTCCTTTCTATGAAATTATCACAAGTACATATGGTAAAATAAGAGGAGAAAATAGCCAAGTTGAAAGATGTGATGGAGTCACCCTAGAGGTTTGCATACCAACCATGGTTGATTGTTGGAGTGATGTCTAAGAAAATCATGGAGTGGTTAGGAATCTTGATCTTGACATTAATTGAGATGAAGGTGATGAAATAGTAGCATGGAAAACTAGGCAAATGATTGGATAGGGAGGTGATAAAAAAATTACTTGAGTGGTCACTTGATTGACATGGTATGGGTAGGACCTTCTTGTGTTTTTTTAACTAATGATATGATAAGAAGTGAGGAGCTTGAAATTGGAAGGCTTGTCTTGGGAATTGCTTATGATAAGGGTGATTATTGCACTAATGGAGTAGGCTAAAAGTAGGTAATGAAAATGGTAGTGAAAAAATATAAATAGTTTGAGGGGTAGAAACACTTACCTATTTTGAGGTGATGATTGGAAGAGGATATATTTTTTTTTTTGTGGTCTTGCAACCTTAACATCTAATTTTTAAAAATTGGATCCCTATGGTACTATTATCCTTCTCCATCTCATTTTTGTAATGAAGATTGGTTAATTTGAGCCTTGGTTTGGAGGTTCTTGCATAGTTGTAGCATGTTTTTTGTTTTGTTTTTTTCCTATAGATGAAGAAGGTGTAGCTTATTTTATTGATTAAACCTCAAGTAGATGAGGTTTCCTACCTTGCTCTTGGAATCTCTCCATTTTCCTTTGGATATTTTTTGTGTGGCTTGCTAAACTTAATACAATTTCATCCCAAGGACCCTAGATGGTAAAGGTCATTGAGTTGAGTGGAAAAGGTCTTATAATTATTGATCTTGAAGAGCATCAAGTGATTGCAACCATGTTTCTTGACTAAATAATTGAGATGATGAAACTTCATAAACTAAGCCATTAAAGCCTTATTAATGAAGCCATTTCCTCCTCCTCTCCTTATTCCTCTCATTGTGCTCCAAAGGAAAATGCAAGCTGAGTGTTGTCTTCACATCATATTTGGATGACAAGGAGTCATTCTCTTCATTCCAAATATTTTCTGATATTCCATATATTTCCACTTGACCATTTCTACACTCTAGCTCTATAATCTCTTGCATATATTTATAGTAGGTTTTAATTTTTCCCACTTGAATCTTGAGTCAAGTATGCATTTTGCAGAGGCCATGCACCATAATTTATTTTGAGGTCATAATTTTGGACAACACATACCATATCTTCCAAGGTGGGAAAGGATTTTGCAAGGAGTTTATATATCTTGACATAGATGCTTTAAATGTCTCCCATGTGATACCTCTTAGCTTCAATAGTCGATTAATTTTTGTGGATGAATTTCTACCTAGATTTGAGGCTTTTGATATAGTTATACATAAAGTAATCCAAATCAAACAATCCTCTAATATAAAATCTATCAACTTCAACATGAGAAGTTGTTATGTACCCCTCTTATTAATTATAATTGCTTTAAAAGAGAAAGGGATTGAAACATAGAAAAATAGGTTCACCAAAATAGAATATGGAAAAGGGGGTATAATGCACCTATCCTTCTATTAATTTCATTAGGAAAAATAGATCTCCTAGGGAAAGATTGAATTTCATCCCTTAGGTGATTCAATCTTAATGGAGATCTTGTTGTTTTCCTTATGATTGAGGATGGAGTAAATCAACTTGAAATTCACTTTTGGGAGATGAATGAAAAATACTAAATGAATCCAAAATTTTATGTAATCTGAGAATTGAATAATCAATTTAAAACCTTAATCTATCAGAATCCACACACTTCCAGTAGATCTAAGATGAGTATGAATTTATGCACCTATCACCAAAAGCCTCTACTAAGGGTCCTCTTGGGACATATTTTCCTTAGGGTGAATGAGTCTTTGTAGGGAATTTTTGATCAATTTTCAAGGTCTTTTGGAGATGGATTTGAGCTTCTATTTTCCCTACGTTTCACTTCCAGAAATTCAGAAATAAATTTGGTATCTAAGTTTTTGTATCTTTACGACAATGTTGACAACTTTGACAACTTTGAAAAATTACACTTTTGATCAATCTTCAATCCTTCTTCACCTACAAATCTGCAAACAAAAAGAGAGGGAAAAATTGTTTGTTTTTGATGAATGGGGGTTTTCCTTGGTCAAACCCCGTTTTGGTAATTAAACCTTGAAATGAAATGAAACATGAATAAAAGGAATGATGAATGAACACTAGTTTGTTGCAACTCACCAAACCCTTGAATGAATACCATTGGAGGAATGAAATGTAACACATATCTCCAAGGTCTTGATCTTGCATGAATGGCTTGATTGGATGCCTGATTTTATAGCTTGAATCTTGACTTGAATTCTTGAAACCTACATCACAATGTTAGCTCCAAAAACATGCATGAATACACATGAATCTTGACATAATGATAGGATATTGAATGCTGCTATATATGATTGAAATTTTTTCTCTTCAATGCTCTTGACAATAATATTTTCTTATGGGAAAGTTGACCTATTTCTAGATGTTTTGAATTGATGAAAGGACTAGGTATTTATAGGTATTTTTCTAATTTCCCAAAAATTTAACATCAAAAGCTAACAATTGCAAATTGAATTTGAATCATAAAAATGCTACCAAAAACTTATTAAAAATTAGGGTCCTAAACTTAAGGGGGAGCCATTCTCCCATGGGAAAATGGGTCCTAGGCCCCAAACCTAGAAAACACTAATTTCAAGGCAATTTAATTAATGCTTGCAATTGTTTAATACAAGTTCCCCTTTTGAAAAATGAAATTAATTAGGCTTTTAAATGCATAATTGGGTCAAATAGAGGCTTAATTAAGTCCAATTAAATTAAGGGGCCCAAACATACTGTGAAAATGTAAAGATGTACATTTTTTGACACTAGATTTAGCCCCCACTTAAAGTGAGAGGGTAAGCCCTATGCTTAAACTCACACTAAAGTAGAAAAATATACACCAAGAGGGGTCCAAGTGTACAAATGATGATGTGATAGGATGATAAAGATCAAGGAGGTGGCCAAGCCCTCGGGATCAAGATCCCATGGACAACCAACATAATCACAAAGGGACACTCATGAATGTATGATATGAAGTAGCAAGACAAGATATGAAAACATACAATGCCAAAATTAATGCAAGGAGAAAATAAAGATGAACTAGCAAGTTGTATTATGCCACTCCCATCAAATATACTCATAAGGATGTAAAATCACTTATGAAAAAAATGGCTTCATAGGAAAGAAAGTTGTTTTATGCTCGGCGGGCATGAAAAATATGCTCACAAGGGCTAGTGAAATCTAGTGTCCACTAGGTGAGCCCCTAAGACAAGTGGCGATGGAAAAGTCATGCCATGTCTATAGGCTACCATATGTTAACCATACCAAAAGTTATACTCCCTGATAACTTTGATAAGGTGCCACAACATGATCAATATGCTATGTTAATGCTCCACTATATTCAACTTCTATAAACAAAGTGAAGCAAGAAACACAACTTAGGGGGTGCAAAACAAAACTCAGCTCAAGGGGTGCAAAACAAAACTCACCTTAGGGGGTGCAAATACATAATAATAACATGATAAATGCAAAGATGTAAAAAATGATAATGCTAAAATGATGGAAAATGGGGTTAGGATGCTATCATATGGTTTAGGACATAGAGCACACCCACTTTCCAATTTCATTCAAGGACAACCCTAGAGATCTCTATGCAAAGGAGAAAGAGATCTTGCAATAGGGTTGTCATAGGGGATGGATATAAACTAATGAGGGGTTCACCACCAAGTAAGAACTTGGAAATAAAAGTGAAATTCTAAACCCTAATTCAATGCAATCTTTCAATAAATGACCTAGAAATGCAAATAAAACAAAAAGACAAGCTGCAAGATGAACTATATGCACCTAGGAGTCTGAAGATGATTGGGAGGAGGTTTAAAATGCAATAGGGTTGTCCTAGCCTGGATGAATATTTAAACTAATGAGGGGTTCACCACCAAGTAAGAACTTGGAAAGACAAATGCAATGCAAGATGTAATGCTAAACCCTAATTCAATGCAATCTTTCACTAAATGACCTAGAAATGTAAATAAAATAGAAAGAAAAGCTGCAAGATGAACTATGTGCACCTGGGAGTCTGAAGATGACTGGAAGGAGGTTTGAAATGCTGAAAACTCTAACTTTAATGCTGACTAGGACTCATTTTCCAGGTTGGGTGAATCAATCCAAGATCTGGGTTTCTGTGTAGGAACATGAATCTAGAAAATAGGTATCTGAATCTGTAAAAATCTAAATTTTGACCTAAACTGGGACTCATTCACCATAAGTGGAAAATCATTCCAATTAGGATTTTTTGAAACTTTAGGATTTGAATTTTCTCTTCTTAGTCTGCTTAATCTACTTCTTAAGGTTTTTGGATCCGAATATTTGTAAATCAACCTATAGGTGTTCTCCAATGTTCTCTAATGCTTAATGACAACTTTTAGGCACTTTGAAAAATTTCTCCAAACTTTATCTTCAATCTAGACCTGCAAATCACACATAAACCCTAGCAATAAGAGGTTGCAAACATGTATGAAATGGCTCCACTAGATGTAGATCTTGACTCTTGCTTGAATGTGATAGATCTTGATTTAAATTCTAGCTTGAATCACGAAAACCCTACATCACAATTATTAGCTCCAAAACAAACATGATGCATGAAATCTTTGACTTAATGCTTGATGCTTGAATGCTGCTCTAAAATGCTTGATAATCAACTCTTGAAGACTCTTGAATGATCTTGTAAATTCTTGAATGCTCTTGTGAATTCCAATTTTCTATAAGAATTCTCATTCAACTTGCTAGGTGTAAAATGAGCGAAAGAAACTTGTATTTATACTTAATTATGCAAGAATTCCTGAAATTACAACACTACAAGCTGACATCGGATCTAGGAGGATAAAATCCCACCAAAAATTTAAATTAATTTTGATTTTGGGCCACATGGGACTCATTCGACAAAGGTGGAAAATGAGTCCCATTAGGCATAATTTATGGGACCATTTTTAAAAATGCTTAAAAAGGTGTGAAACTAGGTTTGGGACCCAAAAACCTAGGTGGGACTCATTTTCCCAGGGTGGCGAATGACTCCTAGATCACTAAATCTGGGCCACACAAGCTAAAAACACCTGAATTATGATTGGATGATAATTTGTGTTGGGATTATCCTCAAAAAAATGCATTAAATGAGGCTTGTGTGTGTAAAATAAGGCCAATTAAAGCATAAAGAAGCCCAATTATTAAATAAAACCCTAGAAAAGTGTGAGCCCAATTATTAAATAAAACCCTAGAAAAGTGTGAAAGTGTGTTACAACGCTTTACAAAACTCCAAATAAGGTATCAATAAGCTCATTTAGTTCACAAGGGCCCAAGACCTAATGTGAATATGTTAGAAATATTACAACACTAAATCAAGGCCATGTTAGGGGGAACCTTTTTTCGTCATTACATCTAGCCCCCACTTTAGTGAGAGGAGGAACTTGCTTCCAACTCACACTAAAGTAGACCAAATGCACCAATGCTAGTAAGATATGATAACCATGATCAAGAGGGGTTCAAATGCACCAATGATGGTAAGATAGGATGACTATGATCGAGAGGGTTGCACAAGCCCCTAGGACCAAGGTCCTATGGCAAACCAACATGGGCACAAAAGGACACACAAAAATGATATAAAGAGAAACAAAAAAGCACAGGAATACACTACCAAAGACATGGAGAGGAGAAAAATTAAAGGAAATGGGTGGATCAAGCTTCAACCATTTG
>VDFB02000013.1:165996245-166065443 GCA_007258455.2 Sequoia sempervirens | reverse complement strand
ATATTTAGACATTCTTGAACCTATGGAGGAGAGGATGGAAGAGTTAATGGAACTTGATGAAGTCAACAACCAAGCTCAGCAACACAATATAAAGAAACAACTACAAATGAAATACTTATATGACAAAAGGGCTAAAAGCAGAAAATTTAAAGTAAATGACATGGTTCTTATGTGGAATGCTAGGAGCCAAGACAAAGGAAAGCATGGGAAATTTGAAGCTTTATGGTTAGGACCATTTGTCATTTTTGGAAAAGTTGGTGAAGATTCATATTATCTCCAGAACATGACAGGAGAAGAACAAGAATTGCCAGTGCATGGACAATTCCTGAAACATTTCTTTTCTTAATCTTCCATACACAGAAGTCTAGGAGAAGGCCGAGAATTGCAAATACATGGACAATTCTTGAATAACCTTCTAAAAATAAATATTTTTCCATGCACAATAGTATAGGACTTCATTCCACTTCCATTTCCCACATTTCCTAAATTCACTTCCATTTCCATAGCATATCAATAAGACACTTGGTTTGCTACCCCAAAGACCTAGATTCTTGCTACACCCATAAGGGGTATACATCCCCAGATGGAGCCACTGATAGAACTAAAAAAAACTCACATTTTTCTAGCCTTCACCCACCTATCTCCCATGTACTACAACAATTTGTCACAACTTAATTTTATGAATAATAAAAATTATTGAAATTTGTGTGACAAGATCCATTTCACAACCCATATTAACCAATAATCTTATTAATTTTTCCTTTGACACATAAGCATTCCTTTGGTCATTGTTGAGCAAGACCTTCAAAGGAAATCAATACATATTGGGAAGTTCATGTGTTGGCCTCTCCGATCAGCAAGTTATAGCTTTTCAATTTGAACATTTTCTACATATCAGGAGGAGGTGAGTCAAGTCGCAATGATCAAAGACCCTGAAGACTACATATGTGTAGAATTAGGAAGAAATGCTTGTCCTTTTACCGATGAAAGCTTATCAGCAAGAGAAAAGTAATCAAAATGAAGTATTCAAGTCATGTCGAGCTCGTGAGTCATGCCGATGGATCCCTCATCAGCAAGAAACACATATTCTTTCACCAATGAAGAAAGAGAATGACTATCAGAGAGACATATACAATCGGAGCGAGTCCCTCAGATCTCTCCAACTGCATGGGTTACACCGATGAAGGGGTTTTGGGGAGAGTCTCACCAACCTATCCAAATAAATGAAGCAGTAGAAGAAACATGTTGGGGAGACCAAGTACACCAGTAGAACATTCTATTCTCTTAGCAATGGTTCATGTCAGCCCGATGGTAACATGAAGTAAACACAATTTTTCAAAACAACTCTAGGTGATGATCAAAAGAGTTTTAGTGGTCCAGACCACCTTGACATTGGGAAAACTCCATATTTTCTCCCCGAAGTAATGAAAGTTGAAATATAAGGAAAGGGGTAGTTGTATAGTGTTCGTAAGATTATTTGGTTGTCTTCTTGACTAAGTATGAGAATCAAAGGGACACCTTGCATCAAAAAGACATTCAGTTATGTCTTGGTGATCTTTTGTGAATGTATAAATAAAGGTGGAGCCAAGTTAAATACATAAATCAACCTAAGCAAGAAAGGTTTCACCGATGCAATCTTTTGTGTCATTTTGACATTACGAAATTCAAAAAACCTATTGCATTCATTCTCAGAGATGGAAATTAATGGTTGCACAAATGAACTTTATGTAAATATTCTTTGATTGAAAGGAGAATAAACCGAAAGAATTTCCAAAAGTTGCAACGGAAAGGATGGGAGATCGAACTAGACTCAAAGAATTCAGTGCTACCAGAAATTCACAAGTAAGCATACAAAGTCTCTGTAATTGGGAAATTATAATTTGAAGTTTGTCACCTTAGGGGATTAAAATGGAAATTTCAAGTTCAACAAAAAAAAGAGTAGGAGGAAATAGGGCGAGACTAGCAGACCCAAAAGTAAAAAACAAAAAAATGAAATAGGGGTGGAATCCAAAACAAAAGAATGAAAGTTGAACCAGGACCTTATTGATCAATTGTCCAGATTAAGGCTGATGTAGAAAAGTTTGAAGACAAATGCAAACATATAGGAGATGTGTGGACTCCCGTTAGAGGATATGAGTTGTTCATGTTCCAGTATTGTCGAAGAAATAGGTTTGAACCAGCGTGCAATCCCTGGAATTTCATTTGGGAAAAGTGGTTGTTCCAAATGTATTTGTGAATGTAGAACTGTGAAACTTCTGGCTAAGAATTACAACCCAAATCTTAAAGCTATCTGCAACTTGCAAGGTGAACCCTTCATACATGTGTCCAAGATTGCACTTTATGAAGTTTTTAACCTAAGTGACACATGTGACGAGCCGATTGCACATGAGGATTTGGAAAAAGGAGTATTGGAGAATGGATACAACTTATAAAGGATGGAGATTTCCATTACAAAGACTTAGGAAGGATGGAGACCTTGTTCCACTTGAAGATAATGATGGGCCTCCTTTTCATATTGATTTGTTTGAACCCTACCTAAAACACACATATTTCTCAGTGTGTCAAGTATTGGGAACTGAAGCCTCTAAATTCATGTCTATAGGGCCAATTGTGATTGCATGGATATACAATGCCACAATGTAAGGCCTTTCGATTATGCCTCACACATTTCCAAAGGGATAGATTCAGGGTTAATGGCCATCAAGAATGGATCTCCTACACTACATTTCAAACACTACTCCCCTCTAATGCACATAATATTGTACTATGGTCTGGAGTTGGGAATGTGGCCAGAGGAACTGAGAATTACACAATTTGATAAGGAGGATCAACCACTCCCAATGCAATTGTGGACTGATATTTGGGACAACAGGTTTATCAATTCCAGCTATGTTTATTTTGAAGAATATTTTATCAAAATATTGTATAGGTTTTTAATCGCCCCTATGATTATTCATTGAATGATGAGATTAAAATATTTCTAAGGCATAAAGATTTCAATGGACCTACAACTGTTGGTCATAATTAGGGTGATTGGTATTGTTATGTTGATGCCACCATGATTAGGGTATATGGTTTTGAGGATACACCTTTCCTTTTACCAAAAATCATGCCCAATAGGATTACATATTTGGAGATTGTCAAACAAATGGATTATTCAAATGTTATGAACTTGAGTTCCTATGAGAAACAATCATTCATGCCAAGTACATTGTGCTTTGGAGACTTTATTGTGTTGTAAAAGGAAGGGTATGATATTATTTTAGATAAGTTATCACATTTCAATATGAAGAAGGATCCACCAAGAAAGGGATTTGATCTTGAGGGTTATATGATTTTTCTAGAAAGAAAGCAAACCTAGGTGGATATGTTCATAAACGCTATCCACATGATGATATAATCAGGAACATGGAAGAGAGGGAAGATGAATTGGCGATTGATAAGTATAATAGGAAGATGAAGCAGAGAATGAAGGAGATAGAAGAGGCATAAATGTTATCTTCTGGCAGTGGAGAATCTTCTGGTGAAAAAGGACCCCAAGGCTAAACTGACAAAATTTATAAACTAAGAATTGAGGAGTATCAACCTCCCAATAGAGAACAAGAAGTTGAAGAAGCATCTGATACAAATACCAGGTAGTTAGCCTATAAATCCTTTTTTTTCTGATGATGAATTTATAAAATCTCTTGAATTTAGATCATTTTTGTACAAACAAAAAGGGAAAGCAATAAGGGAATCTGTCATAGATATCACACCTAGCAACGAAGCCCAATTGTTGAACATTTTGAAATTAAATGTGGAGAATGAGATTAAGGATATGACTCCTGAGAGAGGCAGAAAACTATTGGAGTATGTTGTAATGATCTTCCCTAGTCTAGATTCGAATTTAGCACTTGTTTTTGACATTTTTTGCATGATAATGGTTCTAAGCATAAACTCAGTCCAGAGGGGGTGACAGAGGTATACACCAGATCAAGTTATAACCCTGATGAGAACTCTCTCATGATTTGGGCCTTGTATCCCCCACACAAGAAATATGTGATCATTGACACTGAGAAGGCATTTGGCCATGTGATGACATTGAAAGTAGGAGAAATTTATCTTGTGGCCATGACTGGCATTGGCATCAATGTAGCCAATTTAAATAAAGCATAGATTCAGATGTTGATCAAGGAACATGACATGTACAAAATGAACAATGAAAAGATGATCAAAGAAAATGATTTCTTGAAGGATATGGTCAAAGATACACTCAAGGGATCTACTAGATTGCTATCTCAAGGAGAAGGTTCCTAGTCAAAGAATAAGAGTGAAGAATGAAATGTACATATTCAAGTGAGTAAAGCTAGATTTGATGCACTCTCTACAATATTCCATAAAAGGAACACTAACTTGATGGTTTGGATGAACAAGTTTTGGGTGACCCATTCCAAGAGTTACACTGCAATTCAGGAACATAAGAGAATAAATGACTGAATTCATTAAAAGGTCCAAGAGATACAAAAAAGAGGCACTTCTAACACTCGAGCCATCACAAATGTTGAGGATATTATGAGGAAACACAATGATTATTATAAGGAGCTTCAAGAAGATGCAAAGGAGTTCATTGATGTTGCAAAGGAAGGAGTACCTGCATTGTTCAAGGATGATGGAGAATTGAAAGACCAGAGTGAATGGATGAAAGAATGTAGATTGATATTGCATGGAGCCTTGGAAGCAACCAGGAATGAGGAATCAACACTAGAGGAGGCATGTGCATGTTTGGAGAAGATGGTCATCATGGAGATAGCTGCAAAGAATGCTTCAGAGGATGCTGATACACATTTGGGTGAAGATTATTTATATCACATAACACAAGTTCATTTATGGCTCACTAGAGCTTAATTGTTAATTTTTAACTGTTGTTAATTTCATAAGACACTTATGAAGAGGTGCACCCTCTTCAAGATGTTTATATATAAGTTGGACATATAATGATTAGAAAGCAAGAGTGAATAGGGAGAGAATAGTAGATATACAAGAAATGCTTTTTCAACTGCTTACTATATAAATTATATTGTATGGACCATGATGCATGCGTAAATTTTCGCAGAGAATCAATGGAAGATCTTTAATTATGTGTGACTCAATATTGGTGTCTATTGTTTGTTGATTTAAACAATTATCTAGTTGTCTCCATATTATTATTTCTTTGTTATTTGAATTTGTATATCCAAGTTGATATCCAATTTCATCAATGCACATTTGTCATTATTGTGTAATCAAGTTGATTGGTTTCACTTAAAGAATTAAAATCCTTTTAATTGATTACAATAACTTGGGAGTAACATTTGGATCAGTAAGAAGAGTTAGTTAATTGATAAGATTGGCATACTGTCTCCACATTGATGTTATCTTGTTATTCAAATTAAGGATATACTTTATTTGTCAATACACATTTCCTATCATTGTGTGATTATGTTAATTGGTTCCTTCAAGGTTATTAAAATCCTTTTAATAAATCACAGTAACCTGGTAGGATCAATTGGATTGATAAGAAGAGTTTGTCGGTCACATTTTTGCACGTTTATACAAGGTATAAACAAACCTAAGTGCCAAGCAATCAGAGTTATAACCAATACTAGCCACTTGTCATAGAATTTCATTGACTCCACTTACCTAATAAAGCACTAGTCCATTTCGTTCATATATTACTTATCCACTTTCATATTATAATTTTCAATTATCACACTAGGAGTAGGAGTAGTTACAAGCCATCATCTTTCCCACATTCAATGCCATTGTGGATAGATCCATAAAATTCAATCAAGTCATACAATATGCTATAGCTATCAAGGTCTACCTGCCTAGGTTTAGCAGAGCTTGAAGTGTAGGGAGTCATCAACCATATAAGTTAACTCCATTCATTGGTTCAAAAATGTTGCAAGTCTGATTATAGAGCCTGACATCCTCTTAGGATTTGTAACCTGCATTTTTGAGATCCAACAAGACCCATGAAAAAAGGAGATGACAAAAGGAAAAGAGACAATATTTAAAGAATTAAGTTAGCAATAGAGATAAGCACATAAGAAAGAATATTGAAACAAACCTAGGATTGATAGGAAAGCTACCACAAAAGGATGGAAGAAGTAGAAAAGAAAGAAAGGGAACAAGTCAAGGAGGCAGTGTTATGAATTATGAGGAAAGAGAATAAGTGCACCATTGAGGGTGTTGTTGAGCACATCATTGTGGGTGCAACCAAAGACATGAGGAAGGATATACTACAAAAGTAAGTTTTAATATGGATAGGATAAGCCAAATTATACAAAATATAGAAGGAATAATTGAGGATTATGGAAAAACTAAAAATAATTTAGAGTGAGAAGTTATAATAATTATGACACCACCCCCAATGAAAACATTGATTGCTTATCTAGATTGGGAAAACATTCTATTAAGAATAGATGAGGATTGGTTATCGGTAGTTAACCCTATATAGAATATTTGATGTAGAATATTTAGATGAGTTGGTAAGTAGAAGTGTTTTAAAAATACGAGGAGAAGATATGGTGGGAAATAAATCATATCCTATGAATTTAACAACACATAATGAAGCGAAACTAATAACTAATCAAATGTCACTTACTAACAAAAGGACATCTTTGAGGATGAAATAATATCTTGAACAAACTCAACCCTTGGACTAGGATTCACCCTTAATGCCACTAAAGTTAAGAAGAAATTTTATAAAAGCAGTAAAACATACATTAGGTAATCAAGAGACAATAGAAAGAGAAGCTAAGGGAAATAATGTAGCAACCCTAGATACACCTTACCTTAATATCAATTTAGAAGATACAGAATGTGGCCATGAAGAACTACAAGAAATGAATACCTCCAAGAAGTTACCTATTTTCATAAAAGACACCAATGAGGTTGTAGAACATATCTTTCTCCTTGAATCAATGTAGCAAAGACAAAATATAACTAGGGATAACACTAAACTATTTTATTTCATCGACACCTTACGAAGTGATTCCCTTAAATGGTATCACAAGTCTTATCCCACAAACGATAAAGAATGGGACATAGTAAACAAGAATTTTTGAAAAATTTTGAATCCCCAAAACTACCTACTCAAGGTGTTGGCCCCACAATTGTCATTACACCAAAAGGTCAACCTATTAATGCTTGATACAACCACTAGAGTTAATGGATCCACAAGAGGCGATTAAGTCATGTCATGAATCCTGAGGGGAGCACTGGCCATCTGCCAACAATCTCCCCCTCAACATTACCCGAGGGGATTTGAGCCCAGTACCTTTGGCTTTGATACTAATTCTGGCCCCACAATTGTCATTACACTAAAAGGTCTTGTTAGAACTGTAAAAATCTCACATTTTTATTGGTCTTCACCCACCTATCTCCCATGTACCACAAAAAATTTCCACACTTTAATTTCATAACCAATACAAATTGTTGAAATTTGTGTGACAAGATCCATTTCACAATCCATGTTCACCAATGATCCCATTAATTTGGCCTTTGACACATAAGCATTCCTCTGGTCATCACTAAGCAAGAGCTTTAAAATAATTGATCCATATCAACAAGATCATGTGCAAGTCTTTCCGATCAACAAGTCATAGCCTTTCAATCTGAACATTTTCTATATATCGGCGAGAGGTGAATCAAGTCACATCGATCAAAGACCCTGAAGACTACATGTGTGCAGAATCGGGAAGACAATGCCTGTCATTTTACCAATGAAGGCTTATCAGCAAGAGCAAGGTAGTTGGAGTGAAGTATTCAAATCATGCTGAGCTCGCGAGTCATGCCGATGGATCCCCCATCAGCAAGAAACATATGTTCTTTTGTCGATGAAGAAAAATAATGACTATCAAAGAGACATATACAATCAGAGTGAGTCCCTCAAATCTCTCCGACCGCATGGGTTACACTAATGAAGGGGTTTCAGGGAGAGTCTCACTAACCTATCCAAATAAATGAATCAGTAGAGGGAGCACGTTGGGAAGACCAAGTACATCAGTAGAGCATTTTATTCTCTTAGTGATGGTTCATGTCAACCCAATGGTAACATAAAGTAAACAAAATTTGTCAGAAGGACTTTGGGAAATAATCAAAGGGGTTTTTGTGGTCTAGACCACCTTGACATTGGGAAAGCTCCATATTTTCTCTCCGAAGTAATGAAAATTGAAATATAAGAGAAGGGGTAGTTGTATAGTATCGGTAAGATCATTTGGTTGTCTTCCCGACTAAGTATGAGAATCAAAGGGACACTCTACATCGAAAAGAAATTCAGTTATGTCTTGGAGATATGTTGTGAATGTATAAACAAAGGTGGCGACAAGTTAGATGCGTAGATCAGCCTAAGACAAGAAAGGTTTCACCGATGCAATCTTTTGTGTCGTTTTGACATTAAAAAATTCAAAAAACCTGTTGGATTCATTCTCAGAGATAGACATTAATGGCCGCATGAATGAACATTATGTAAATATTCTCTTATTGAAAGGAAAATAAACAAAAGGAATTTCCAAAAAGTTGCAACGGAAAGGATGAGAGATTGAATGGAACTCAAAGAATTCAGTGCGGCTAGAAATTCACAAGTAAGCTTACAAACTTCTTTATAATTGATAAATTATAATTCAATTATGTCACCTCCAAGGAGGATTAAAAATGGAAGGTACAAGTTTTGTGAAATCAAAAAGTAGGCAGCAACAAGGTGAAGGTAGTCAACCCAAAAATAAAAAAATAAAAAATTGAAACACGGGTGGAATCCAAAATAAAAGAACAAAAGTTGAACTAGGACCTTATTAATCAATTGCCTAGTTCAGGGCCGAAAGCTAGAAGGCCTACACAATTAAGGGACAATTTAGAAAAGTTCGAAGACAAATGCAAACATATAGTAGATGTGTGGACTCTCGTTAGAGGATTTGAGTTGTTCATGTTCCACTATTATCGGAGAAATAGGTTTGAACTAGTGTGCAATCCCTAGAATTTCAATTTGGGAAAACTGGTTGTTCCAAATGTATTTGTAAATGTAGAACTTTTGAAACATCTCACTAAGAATTACAACCCAGACCTTGAAGCTATCTACAACTTGCAAGGTGAACCCTTCATACATGTCTCTAAGACTGCACTTTGTGAAGTTTTTAACCTAAGTGACACATGTGATGAGCTGATTGTACATGAGGATTTGGAAAAGGAGTATTGGAGAATGGATACAACTTATAAAGGATGGATATTGCCACTACATAGACCTAGGAAGGATGGAGACCTTGTTCCACTTGAAAACAATGATGGGCCTCCTTTTCGTGTCAATTTATTCGAACCTTACCTAAAACACACATATTTCTCAGTGTGTCAAGTATTGGGGACTGAAGCCTCTGAATTCATGTCTATAGGGCCAATGGTGATTGCAACGGATGTACAGTGCCACAATGCAATACCTTTTGATTATGCCTCAAACATTTTCAAAGTGATTGACTCAAGGCTAATGGAAATAAAAAATGGATCTCCCACACTGCACTTCACACATTATTCCATTCTCATGCATATGGTATTGTACTATGGATAGGAGTTAGGGATATGGCTAGAAGAATTGAAAATTACACAATATGAGAAGGAAGATCAACCACTACCAGTGAAATTGTGGACTGCTATTTGGGATTCTAGATTTGTCAATTCTAGTTATGTTCATTTTGAGGAATATTTTGTCAAGATATTGTATAGATTTTTCAATCACCCTTGTGATTATTCATTGAATGATGAGATTAAAAGATTTCTAAGGCCCAAATATTTCAATGGACCTACAACTATTGGTCATAATTGGTGTGATTGGTATTGTTATGTTGATGCCACCATGTTTAGGGTATATGGTTTTGAGGATACACCTTTCCTTCTACTAAAAACTATGCTAAATAGGATTGCATATTTGGAAATTGTCAGACAAATGGATTATTCAAATGTTATGAACTTGAGTGCCTATGAGAAACAAGCATTCATGCCAAGTACATTGTGCTTTGGAGACATTATTGTGTTGTCAAAGGAAGGGTATGATCTTATTTTAGATAAGTTATCACATTTCAATATGAAGAAGGCTCCACCAAGAAAGGGATTTGATCCTGAGGGTTATATTGATTTTTCCAGAAAGAAAGAAAACTTGGGTGGATATGTTCATATACCCTGTCCATATGATGATGTAATTAGGAACATGGAAGAAAGGGAGGCTAAATTGGCCATTGATAACTATAATAGAGAATTTGAACACAGGATAAAAGAAATACAAGAAGTAGAGATGTTGTCCTCTGGTGAGGAATATTTTGATGAAAGAGAACCCTAAGGTCAAATTGACAAAATCTCTATATTGAGAATGGAGCAATATCAACCTCCCAATAGAGAACAAGAAGTTGAAGAAGCATTTGATATAGATACTAGGAAGTTAGCGTATAAATATTTTGTTTCTGATGATTATTTTATAAGGTCTCTTGAATTCAGATCATTCTTGTACAAGCAAAAAGGGAAAGCAATAAGGGAATATGTCACAGATATCACACCTAGCAATGAAGCTCAATTATTGAATACTTTGAAATTAGATGTCGAGAATGAGATGAAGGATATGAATCCAAAAAAAGGAAGGAAATTGTTGGAGGAGTTTGGTGTAATGATTTTCCTGGGTTTAGATTTGAACTCAACTCTTGTTTTTTATTTTTTTTGCATAATAATGGTGCTACACATAAGCTTAGTCCAAAAGGGGTTATAGAAGTATACACAGGATCGACATATAACCTTGATGAGAACTCCCTTATGATTTGGGGTTTGTATCCTCTGCATAAAAGATCTGTGATTATTGATACTGAGAAATCTTTTGGTCATGTAATGACATTGAAGGTAGGAGAAACTGACCCTATAGTCACAACAGACATTGGTATTAATGTAGCCAAACTAAATAAAGCATAAATTCATATGTTAATCAAGGAATAGGATATGCACAAAATGAACAATGAAAAGATGATCAAAGAAAATGATTTCCTGAAGGATATGGTCAAAGATACACTCAAGGGATCTACTAGATTTCTAACTCAAGGAGAGGGTTCCCAGTCAAAGAATAAGAGTGAGGAATTAAATGTACGTACTCAAGTGACTAAAGCCAAATTTGATGCACTCTTTGCAATATTCCAAAAGAGACACACTAACTTGATGGTTTGGATGAACAAGTTCTAGGTGACCCATTCCAAGAGTTACACTGCAATTCAAGAACATAAGAGAATAAATGACTAAATTCAGGAAAAGATCTAGTAAATACAAAAGAGAGGTACTTCTAATAGTGGAGCCATCATAGTTGCTGAGGATATCATGAGAAAACACAAGGAATACTATAAGGAACTTCAAGCATATGCAAAGGAGTTCATTGATGCTGCAAAGGAAGGAGTGCCTGCACTATTCAAAGATGATGGAGAGTTGAAAGACTAGAACGAATGGATGAAAGAATGTAGATTGATATTACATGGAGCCTTGGAAGCATCCAAGAATGAGGAATCAACACTAGAGGAGGAATGTGAGTGTTTGGAGAAGATGGTCATCATGGAAATAGCTACAAGGAATGCTACAGAGGATGCTGACACTCACTTAAGTTAGAAATATTTAGATCACACAACACAAGTTCACTTATGGCTCATTAGAGCTTAATTTGTTAATGTTTAAATGTTGTTAATTTCAAAAGACATCTATGAAGAGGTGTACCCTCTTCATAATATTTATATATAAGTTGGATGTGTAATGATTAGATAGTAAGAGCGAATAGGGAGATAATAGGAGATTTACAAGAAATACTTTTAGAATGTTTATCATATAAGACTATACTGTATGGACCATGATGCATGCATAATTTTTTCGCTGAAATCAATGGAAGATATTTAATTCTATGTGGCTCAATATTGGTGTCTATTGTTTGTTGATTTAAAGAAATTATATGGCTATCTCCACATTACTATTTCTTTGTTATTTGAAGTTGTGTATCCAAGTTGATATTTCAATTTCATCAAGACACATTTGTTGTTTTTGTGTAGTCAAGTTAATTGGTTTCTATCAAAGAATTAAAATACTTTTAATTGATTACAATAACTGGGGAGTAACTTTTGGATCAGTAAGAAGAGTAGGTAATTGATAAGATTGTCATACTATTTCCACATTGATGTTATCTTGTTATTCAAATTAAGGATATACTTATTTGTTAATACACATTTGTTGTCATTGTGTGATTCTGTTAATTGGTTCCTTAAGGATTAAAATCCTTTTAATAAATCATAGTAACCTGATAGGATCAATTGGATCAATAAGAAGAGTTTGTCAATCACATTCTTGCACGTTTATACAAGGTATAAACAAACCTAAGTGCCAAGCAATCAAAGTTATAACCAATACTAGTCACTTGTCAAAGAATTTAATTGACTTCGCTTACCCAATAAAGCACTGGTCCATTTCATTCATACATTACTTACCCACTTTGACATTCTAAATTATCAATTATCACATTAGAAGTAGAGTAGTTATCAAGCCTCCATCTATTTCACACTTTATGCCACTGTGGATAGATTTATAAATTCAATTAAGTCATACAAATCTAAGTCTACTTAAGCTATCAAGGTCTACCCACCTAGGTTTAGCAGAGCCTGAAGTGTAGGGAGTCATCAACCATATAGGTTAACTCCATTCATTGGTTCAAAAATGTTGCAAGTCTGATCATAGAGCCTGGAATCCTCTTAGGATTTGTAACCTACATTTTTTAGATCGAAAAGATTGGTGACTCTACTCAGGAAGATTCAGGAAAAATCAGTTCCAGCCTATCCATTTATAGAGTTAATAAAGTTTCAAAGTTGGTCTTCAACCAAAGGTTCATTATTTGTCATTTGCACTCCCCATCCGAGTCACGCACGCAACAGATTGGCGACTCTGCTAGGGAGAAGTCAATTCTAAATCCAAGCCTTCATCATAAAGTCAATACCTTGTACAAGAATCTGTTGGGAATAAGAAATTATAAAATTTTCTTATTTTTCTTAAAAGTGAGTGGTGACTATGTAAGAAAATGTGCATGACTGGGAAATACAAATACACATCAACAAAGGTAAACCCTAGACTTCAGAGCATTAAAGTATCTTACGAGATGAATGGTAGGAGATCTTTGCACCAGGAAAGCCCAAAGAAGAACAATGGTAGGTGGATAGATAAACATGGGTCTTCCCCTTCAAAGACTACTGCAAATAAGAGAAGGGACAAAGTGTCAAATGTAACTAATGAAGATAGGGAGAATTTGGTAGAACAACTCCTTACAATGAATAATAGTTTTAATCCATTGCACGAATCAAAATTTCATGGTGATGACTTTAACAAAGATCCTCGTACTCCTTTTGAACAAGAAAACACTAGTTGTCCTACTTTTCGATGGAAGGAGGACCCTAAGAAAATAGAGGAATTCAAAGCCCAATTTGAAGCATAACAAATTCAGACACAAAATGTCATCACAACAAGGATAAAAAAACCATGAGGGATCTATTGATTACACTACCGGTGATTTTGAGGGTATGACTAACCAAGAATTTCAAATACATTTGGAATGGAAAAGACAAAAACTTAGAGAGAGACAACAAATGATACAAGAAGCCCAAGAGATAGACTGACAAATGGCACAATTAAACATCTAGGCACCAAAACCACCAAAGTATGTCCCTCCACATAAATAGGGTGGTAATGTCAATTCACATGGAACATCTCAGAACACATTTGCACTAGGTACTTCAAAAGTACCTCACAATGCAGGTGGTAACCCAAGATAACACACCCAACATAATGTACCACCACAAAGATCCCAACCTCCAAATACTGGCAATGTTCCTCAACATTATCCACCACCAGGCCAACAATATGCCCCACCACATCAACATGTGCCATATCAAAATATATACCCTCAACAACACATCCAACAAAATTTCTACCATCGGCCTCAATATGGATATCAATACCATCCCAATCCACCACCTCTGAATTTGCAACCACAAAACCCCATGAGCACATGTAGGCAATTTGATTTAACAGGACACCAATTATATCCATACCCAATGGACAACAATTGGAGAAATATGGTTCCTAGAAATTCACTGGGAATAATGTGATATCAACTGAAGAACATATCAAAAATTTTAACACCTTCATACAAGATATTGCTATGGAATACGAGGATGTAAAAATGAGATTATTCATGATGTCACTAATTGAAGAAGCAAGGGATTGGTTCAATGGTTTACCTGATGCTTCAATTGATTCTATAGCAGACTTTCACAATTAGTTTCTAGAGCAATATGGGAATCAGTGTACCCCTAAATTTTCCCTTCTTGAACTAATAAGTATTCAGAAATACCAAAATGAGTCAGTTTATGACTTCAATAAGGGGTTTTCCAAATTGTACAATAAGATACCACATGTATCCAAACTGACTGATCCAACAGTCTTAAGCATTTATTTGAAAGCCTTTGATCCAAAAACGAGGTATGAACTCATAAATAGAGGCCCTAGAATTTTAACTAAAGGACAAAAGACAACATTGAAAATTGAAAATAACACAAAAGCTACAGGGATGACTGGAAAAAGGGACAACCTTAGAGTTCCCAAAAACTTTAACAATTCCCAGAATAAGCAAGATAATTCATACAGAAATGAAAGACCAAGGTTGCATGAT
Source organism: Sequoia sempervirens (assembly GCA_007258455.2). Taxonomy (NCBI): domain Eukaryota; kingdom Viridiplantae; phylum Streptophyta; class Pinopsida; order Cupressales; family Cupressaceae; genus Sequoia; species Sequoia sempervirens. Next base: position 166,050,712 of record VDFB02000013.1, on the reverse strand, counting down.
ATGCCATACAACACAAACTGGAAGGATGGAAAACCCATGACTGAAAAACCTAAGTATAAAGAAAATCCGGATCCCTTGAAGAAAAAGGAAGCCTACATGGTCAATAACAACCCTTGGTGTCAAGTTTGCAATTTGCCCCATTCCCAAGATCATTGTGTTGTAGCACAATCAATACAAGAAGAAGAGTTGCCATATGACAATGAAGAGGAAGATACTACAATATATCTAACTTCACATACCCTGCATCCAGTTGAACAAGAATACTCATCCTCGGGAGATGAGTGTTATGAGTGTTTTGTAAACAATCAGAGATACAATATTCACATGGCGGAACAACAAGTCTTCTTTGATCGGGAGAATGAATTAAATGATGAATCACAACCTCCTTGTACACCACCCAATCCAAGTAAATATAAATTGAGGAGGCCAATGGAGGAAGAAATCAAGGAGTTAACCATTGCCGTAGTAGAGCAAGCAAAAATCAATTATAGGCTGAGAAACAAAACGAAAAATGCAAATGATGGCACTCCAAGGGGATTGTTTGTGAAAGATAAGGAGACAATGCAAGAAAAACTAAAAAGGGTGGAAAATAAAGAACCTAATAAGAAGGAGCAAAACCATGTCGCTAAAGAAGAAGACAAAGAGTTATGCAAAAGCAAATAGAGACATGATGGAACAAATAAAAAGGAAAAAGAAGAAAATAAAGGAGAACCACTAGAACACAGGAGAATAGCCAAAACAGAAAATGCCTCTGCATTTGATTTTATGCAAGCATTGTATCAGGTGAAAATGTTTGTGCCACTATTGGAAATGATGAAGATAAAATAATTCAAAGATAGTGCTATTCAACTAATATCTAGTGGAACCAATAAAGATGTAAGCTTGGAGAATAGAGAAATCACTAAAATCAGTAATAATAAGCAAGGAGATGTAAAGGTCCCTGAAGTTTTTCTAGGTGATACACTAATGAATCCTCCATAGGTCGATCCATTTTTTACTACATTACTCATAAATAACAAGTTGGTGAGGAATTGTATGATTGATTTAGGAGCTGTTATTAATATCATGCTAGTAGGGGTCATGAAGCAGCTTGGCATGTGGGTGAATACTACGGGTGGTAAATGTTATGCTATGGATAGTAGACTTGTCCCAGTGGTAGGAATCATGAAGAATGTAGAAGTAAAGTTGGCCGCTTACCCACAAGTAGCATATACAATTGACATAATTATGACACACCCCCTCACTTTGGGATGCTCCTGTCAAGACAATGGACTGCTTCAGTAGGAGGGAATGTGCAATTTGATTTGTCTTACTCCACAATACCAATAAATGGTGAAGATGTTAAATTATACAGAGAACCAAGGGTGAACCAGATTGTGGAGTATGTTGACTAGAATCAGATGAATTTATTTTGCAATGTGGACTTGGGAAGTTTCATAATAGAGCATTCATAGCCTGAATTGTTGAACACTAATCCAATTAATAAAGATGTCTCCAAAAATGAGCATGGTGTGTGGCGAATGTATTTTGATGGATCATGTAGCAGATAATGTAATGGAGCAAGAGTGGTTTTAATCTCACCTAAAGGTACTACATTCAAATATTCATTCTTATTGACATTTGAGTGTACAAATAACATAGCAGAGTATGAGGCCCTGCTGATTGGACTAAACATGGTTGTTAAACACAAAATCAAACTACTGACTGTTCTTGGGGACTCTGAGTTGGTCATTTCATAAGTAAGATCAAAGTATGCTACAAAGAACAAAAACAGTATAGAAATTTTGTATGTGATACTATTGAGTTGTTTGATGCTTTCTCCATTGACTGGATAGATAGGTCTAAGAATTTGATGGAAAACTTCTTGGAAAATGTAGCTTTGAAAAGAGATGATGTCACTTTGGCAGGGATTTCACAAGTTGAACTCAAAACAAGACCTACAATCCCTTATAACATTTATAGTTGGAAAGTTTTTAATGATGATATTGATTTAATTAAGTTCCTACATTGCACTGATCAATATGAAGCCCAAGAAATTGATTTTAATGCATTTGTCGAAGAGGTAGATAGGAAAAAAACTATGTTTGGAAAGGAAGTTGTTAAGCTCAAGACTAATAAGATTCCTAAGGGACTTGTAGCATTAGAGAGAGTGTTTGATGGAAATGACTGAGCCCTTATGGAACAAACACCAGTAAAAAGGGAAGACATTGAAGAAATCAATCTTGGAATTGAACTAGCTCCTAAAAAGGTGTACATTGGGAAAAAGATAAGCCCAACAATCAAGAGGATGTTGATTGCATTATTGAGGAAATACAAGCATGTATTTGCATGGTCTTATGATGATCTCAAAGCATATAGAGAGGATTTGTTCCAATATGAGATCCCATTGAAACCGGATGCTAAACCTTTCAGACAAAAGAAAAGGCCCATAAATCCTACCTTAGAACCTAAAATGCATGAGGAACTTATGAAACTTAGGGAGGGGGGTATCATCAAGCCTATCAAACATTCATCTTGGGTCTCTAATTTGGTGCCTACCAGAAAGAAAAATGGAGATATAAGGCTTTGTGTAGACTTCAAAAATTTGAATGTGTCCTCTCTTAAGGACAATTACCCACTCCCAAACATGGAGGCCATGTTGCAGAGGGTCACTGGATGTGAACTGCTATCTATGATGGATGGATTTTATAGTTATAACTAGGTGAAAGTTAAGGAATCAGAGCAGTACAAAACAACCTTCACCACACCATTGGGAACATATGTGTATGTTAGAATGCCATTTGGACTCACAAATGTTGGTGCAACTTTCCAAAGAGCTATGGATGTTGCATTTGCAGATTTGATCAATGTAATAATGGTGGTATACCAAGATGACTTAACTACATATTCAAAGAAAGCAAAAGATCACATTGAGCATTTGGAGAAGATTTTCATCAAAGCCATTGAGTATGGCATTTCCTTAAATCCTAAAAAATTTCATTTCGCAGTAACAAAAGGAAAATTACTAGGGCATATAGTGTCCAAAGAAGGTGTAAGGATTGATCCAAAAAGGGTGGAAGCGATAGAAACAATTCCCATTCCTAAAATAGTTAAAGCCATCCAGTCCTTCTTTGGGCAAATCAATTTTGTGAGAAGCTACATATCAAAATTTGCTAAGATAGTGAAGCCAATATCAAAGATGCTGAAGAAAGGTGCAAAGATTGACTGGATAGTTGAAGCCATAGATGCATTCATATCCATCAAGAGAGCAATAAAGGAAGCCCCAATATTGAAGTCTCTTGATTTCAGTAAGCCTTTTTAGATCTTTTCATTTGCATATTATCACAAAATTGTTGCAATGATGCTACAGAAGAATGATGAGGGGTACGAACAACCTATTTCCTTTTTCAGCAATCCCTCCAAAATGCCGAGTTGAAATATGACATTGTAGAAAAGCAGGCATATGCATTAGTAAAAGCTATCAAAGCATTTAGATCATATCTGGTGGGAGAAAAAGTGATAGCCTATGTACCGAATGCTGTAGTGAAAGATGTGTTTGTACAATCTGAAGCAACTGGCCATAGGTGCAAGTGGATAAATAGAGTCCAAGAATTTGACATCGAATTTCAAATCACCAAGCTTGTAAGAGGACAAGAATTAGCCAGATTAATGTCTAAAACAAATATTGAAGTTGCTCAAGTGTGCAACCTGAATGATGAAGATAACATGGTTACTAGTATTGAACACACACCTTGGTACACTAATATTGTGTATTATCTCAAGCACATGAAATGTCCTAAAGGATTTAAGTATGTATTCATGAAAGGGGACCTATATTGGAAAAATAGGGATGGTGTTCTATTGTTGTGCCTAGATGAAGATCAAGCAAGACATGTTCTCAAGGAGATACATGAAGGAGTGTGTGGAGGGCATTTTTCAGCAAAGACCACTACACATAAGGTGTTAAGGGCAGGCTACTATTGGCCTAGAGTTTTCAATGATGCTTATGATTACACTAGAAAATGTGAAGCATGTGAAAAATTTTCTGGGAAACTAAAGTATCAAGGGGCATTGCCTTTGAGACCTCTGTAGGTTGAAGCTCCATTCCACCAATGGGGAATTGATTTCATAGGAGAGATTGCAGGAAAATCTAGTGGACACAGATGGAAATTGGTAGCCACAAACTACTTTACAAAATGGGTGGAAGTTGTACCTACTAAACAAGCAACTAGTAGGGTGGTAACAAAATTTTTATTGGAAAACATCATCACTAGATTTGGAGTGCTTGCAAGAATTGTAACTGATAATGGGATGTGCTTCAGATCAAATGAATTCAAGGGATTTTTCCAATCCTATGGTATAGTGATCTTATAATCTTCACCATATCATCCATAGGCGAATGGGCAAGATGAATCCAGCAACAAGAGCATCCCAAAGATCATAAAGAGAATGCTCGATAATAACAAAAAGGCCTGGGATTCCAAGTTGAGACTAGTTGTATGGGCAGATAGAATTACTATAAATAAGGCCATTGGAAAATCACCTTTTGAACTTGTGTATGGGACTCAAGCTAGGCTCCCTTTGCATAACTTGTTACTAGTGTGTAAATTCATCTTACAAGAAGACTTAGACATTCTTGAACCTATGGAAGAGAGGATGGAAGAGTTAATGGAGCTTGATGAGGTCAGGAACCAAGCCCAACAAAACAACATGAAGAGGCAATTACAAATGAAATACTTGTATGATAAAAGGGAAAAATAGAAAATTTGAAATAAATGATATGGTTCTCATGTGGAATGCCAGGAGTCAGGACAAAGGAAAGCATGGGAAATTTGAGGCTTTATGGTTAGGACCATTTGTCATTGTTGGAAAAGTTGGTGAAGATTCATATTACCTCTAGAACATGACAGGAGAAGAACAGGAATTTCTGATGCATGGACAATTCCTGAAGAATTTCTTTTCTTAATCTTCCATGCACAGTAGTCTAGGGGAAGGTCAAGGATTTCTAGTGCATGGAAAATTCTTGAATAACCTCCTAAACATAAATATTTTTCCATGCACAGTGGTAGAGGACTTCATTTCACTTCCATTTCCCACCATTCCTAGATTTACCTCCATTCCCATCCCATATCAAAAAGACACTTGGTCTGCTTCCCCAGAGACCTGGATTCATTCTATATCCATAGGGGGTATACATCCCTAGATGGAGCCACTATTAGAACTATAAAAATCTCACATTTTTAATGGCCTTCACCCACCTATTTCCCATGTACTACAAAATTTTTCCACACTTTAATTTAATAAACAATACAAATTGTTGAAATTTGTGTGACAAGATCCATTTCACAATCCATGTTCACCAATGATCCCATTAATTTGGCCTTTGACACATAAGAATTCCTCTGGTCATCACTAAGCAAGAGCTTTAAAACAATTGATCCATATTGGCAAGATCACGTGCAAGTATTTCTGATCAACAAGTCATAGCCTTTCAATTTGAACATTTGTTGTATATCAGCGAGAGGTGAATCAAGTCACAATGATCAAAGATCCCGAAGAATACATTTGTGCAGAATCAAGCAGATAATGCCTATCATTTTATCAATGAAGGAATATTAGTAAGAGCAAGGTAGTCTGAGTGAAGTACTCAAATCATTCTGAGCTCGCGAGTCATGCCGATGGATCCCCCATCAACAAGAAACATATGTTCTTTCGCCGATGAAGAAAAAGAACGACTATCAAAGAGACATATACAATTGGAGTGAGTCCCTCAGATATCTCAGACCACATGGGTTACACTGATGAAGGGGTTTTGGGGAGAGTCTCATCGACCTATCCAAATAAATGAAGTGGTAAAGGGAACACATCGGGAAGACCAAGTACATCAGTAGAGCATTTTATTCTCTTAGCGATGGTTCATGTCAGCCCAATGGTAACATAAAGTAAACAATTTTTTTTGAAAGGACTCTAGGTGATAATTAAAAGGGTTTTTGTGGTCTAGACCACCTTGACATCAGGAAAACTCCATATTTTCTCCCCGAAGTAATGAAAGTTGAAATATAAGAGAAGGGGTAGTTGTATAGTATCAGTAAGATCATTTGGTTGTCTTCCCAGCTAAGTATGAGAATCAAAGGGACACTCTACATCGAAAAGACATTCAGTTATGTCTTGGTGATCTGTTGCGAATGTATAAACAAAGGTGGAACCAAGTTAGATGCATAGATTGACCTAAGACAAGAAAGGTTTCACTGATGCAATCTTTTGTGTCATTCTAACATTACGAAATTCAAAAAACCTGTTGCATTCATTCTCAGAGATGGACATTAATGGTCGCACAAATGAACATTATGTAAATATTCTCTGATTGAAAGGAAAATAAACCAAAGGAATTTCCAGAAGTTGTAGCAGAAAGGATGGGAGATCAAACGAAACTCAAAGAATTCAGTGCGGTAAAAAAATCACAAGTAACCTTACAAACTTATTTATAATTGATAAATTATAATTCCATTATGTCACCTTGGAGGATTAAAATGGAAGGTACAAGTTCTATGAAAACAAAAAGTATGAAGCAACAGGGCAAAGGTAGTCAACTGAAAAATAAAAATTAGAAAACTGAAACAGGGGTGGAATCCAAAACAAAAGAACGAAAGTTGAACCAGGACCTTTTGATCAATTGCTTGGTTCAGGGCCGATGTAGAAGAGTTTGAAGACAAATGAAAACATATAGGAGATGTGTGGACTCCTGTTAGAGGATATGAGTTGTTCATGTTCCACTATTGTTAGAGAAATAGGTTTGAACTAGTGTGCAATCCCTGGAATTTCAATTTGGGAAAACTGGTTGTTCCAAATGTATTTGTGAATGTAGAACTCATGAAACTTTTGGCTAAGCATTACAACCCAGAACTTTAAGCTATCTGCAACTTGCAAGGTGAACCCTTCATACGTGTGTCTAAGATTGCACTTTGTGAATTTTTTAACCTAAGTGACACATGTGATGAGCCGATTGTACATGAAGATTTGGAAAAGGAGTATTGGAGAATGGATACAACTTATAAAGGATGGAGATTGACACTACATAGACCTAGGAAGGAAGGATACCTTGTTCCACTTGAAGACAATGATGGACCTCCTTTTCATGTCAATTTTATTTGAACCCTACCTAAAACACACATATTTCTCAGTGTGTCAAGTATTGGGGGTTGAAGCCTCTCAATTCATGTCTATAGGGCCAATGGTGATTGCAGCAGATGTACAGTGCCACAATGCAAGACCTTTTGAATATGCCTCACACATTTTCAAAGTGATTGACTCAGGGCTAGTGGCAATCAAAAATGGATCTCCCACACTACACTTCAAACATTATTCCATTATGTATAAGAGCAAATTTGCACCCTAGGTTCAATTCCCCTTTTTGCCTTTATACACTTTAGAAAAGCAAAGTTGGAGGCTTAAATTTACTTAAGCCTGCTATTGGCGGTGCACATGGAGCCTATTTTGTGTGTCGGTGGAGGCGTTTCTGTCGGGGACACCCGCGTGATGCACAGACGTTCGCACGATGCGCTTACATCCTTGGTAGATTCCTACGGTTGAGCTAGCAGAGGCATTACTCTTCCCATTGGCAGTGAAGTTGTAATGCCTCCTTCAGTAGATCGACCCAAATATGGCTGTTTTCTTCTTCATTCCTTCATATTCATTCTTTCAATTTGCATTCCAACTCTTGAACAGACTAAGCTTCCATACTCTCACTTTCACTCACTCCCAAGTATTCCAAGCATTCTATTGCAACAACATCACACTCCATCAACTCGGTAGAGCACATTTGGGACCATGCCATATGCAACAGAGGCTTGAGTTCCTCTCATTTTCTCCCCCAAGCAGCCTTGAGTGCTCTTGGTGGAGGTGGTAAGCTTCCCTCTCCTCTCCTCTATCATTTGGTGAGTAGCATAGTATTGCATTGTAGTGTTTGTGTTTTCATTACATTGCTTCTTAATCTCGTTCTTTTGGCTATCCGTGGTGGTGGAAACACCTAAACAAGGGTCTGACTAAGGCAGGCCCCTATACAACCACCCAAAATTTTCCCCTCTTGCTGTGTGTAATTGTGTGAGCTCCTAGAGGATCAACTGGCGAACGAGTTCATTGGTGAGATTCTCCTCAGCTTCATCACTCTTGCTTATTTACTTTATCATATTAGAGATTATATAATTTACTTAGTTCTGTCATTTTGGCCCTTTAGTTAGCTTGTTGGGCTGTCAGCTAGTTTTTAGTGACTTAAACTCATTTTTATTGCTGTTTGGCTATATGGATGACAACGCACTTTTGAGATGCCAACGTGCCATGTTGTCGTCCAAAGTCCGCGCTTCTGTCCTCAGACAGAGAGCTTTCTGAGACAAAGTGTTAAACCTAGAAACCTGCTTGCCTAGCCTCTTTCTGCATTTTAAGGTTGTTGAGTAGCTGAGAGGCCCTACGGTCCTCACTACCCTCACCTTACATATCCTAAACATTGCACTTAGCTGAGGTAAGTTAGGGCAACCTCTCGCATCTTGAACCTCCATGACCTGGGGTCTTGCACGCGGTGGTCCCCCTCTCTTACACATTCTCATGCATATGATATTGTAGTATGGATAGGAGTTAGGGATATGGCTAGAAGAATTGAAAATTAGACAATCTAATAAGGAGGATCAACCACTACCAGTGTAATTGTGGACTGTTATTTGGGATTGTAGATTTGTCAATTCTAGTTATGTTCATTTTGAGGAATATTTTGTCAAGATATTGTATAAATTTTCAGTCACCCCTGTCATTATTCATTAACTGATGAGATTAAAATATTTCTAAGTCCCAAAGATTTCAATGGACCTACAACTGTTGGTCATAATTGGGGCGATTGGTATTGTTATGTTGATGCCACCATGATTAAGGTATATGGTTTTGAGGATACACCTTTCCTTCTACCAAAAACCTTGCCAAATAGGATTGCATATTTGGAAATTTTCAGACTAATGGATTATTCGAATATTACGAACTTGAGTGCCTATGAGAAACAGGCATTCATGCCAAGTACATTATGCTTTGGAGACTTTACTATGTTTTCAAAGGAAGGGTATTATCTTATTTTAGATAAGTTATCACATTTCAATATGAAGAAGGCTCCACCAAGAAAGGGATTTGATCTTGAGGGATATATTGATTTTTCCAGAAAGAAAGCAAACTTGGGTAGATATGTTCATACACCCTATCCACATGATGATGTAATTAGGAATATGGAAGAAAGGGAGGCTGAATTGGCCATTGATAACTATAATAGAGAATTTGAACACAAGATAAAATAAATAAAGAAGTAGAGATGTTGTCCTCTGGTGATGAATCTTCTGATGAAAGAGAACCCCAAGGTCAAACTGACAAAATCTCTAAATTGAGAATGGAGGAGTATCAACCTCCCAATAGAGAACAAGAAGTTGAAGAAGCATTTGATACATATACTATGCAGTTAGCCTATAAATCTTTTGTTTCTGATGATTAGTTTATAAGGTCTCCTGAATTCAGATCATTCTTGTACAAGCAAAAAGGGAATTTGTCATAGATATCACACCTAGCAATGAAGCCCAACTGTTGAATACTTTAAAATTAGATGTGGAGAATGAGATGAAGGATATGACTCCAAAGAAAGGAAGGAAATTGTTGGAGTCTCGTGTAATGATTTTCCTGGGTTTAGATTTGAACTCATCTCTTATTTTTTATAGTTTTCTGTATAAGAATGGTGCTACACATAAGCTTAGTCTAGAAGGGGTTACAAAAGTATACACGGGATTGAGATATAACCCTGATGAGAACTCCCTTATGATTTGGGGTTTGTATCCTCCACATAAAAAATCTATGATTATTGATATTGAAAAGGATTTTGGTCATGTAATGACATTGAAGGTAGGAGAAACTGACTCTGTAGTCACAACAAACATTGGTATTAATGTATCCAAACTAAATAAAGCACAAATTCAGATGTTAATCAAGGAGCGAGATATGTACAAAATGAATAATGAAAAGATGATAAAAGAAAATGATTTCCTGAAGGACATGGTCAATGATACACTCAAGGGATCTACTAGATTGCTAACTCAAGGAGGGGGTTCCCAGTCAAAGAATAAGAGTGATGAATTAAAATCTACATACTCAAGTGAGTAAAGCCAGATTTGATGCACTCTCTACAATATTCCAGAAGAGGCACACTAACTTAATGGTTTGGATGAACAAGTTCTGGGTGGCCCATTCCAAGAGTTACACTGCAATTCAAGAACATAAGAGAATAAATGTCTAAATTTAGGAAAAGATCTAGGAAATACAAAAGAGAGGTACTTCTGATAGTGGAGCCATCACAACTATTGAGGATATCATGAGAAAAAACAAGGAATACTATAAGAAACTTCAAGCAGATGTAAAGGAGTTCATTGATGTTGCAAAGGAAGGAGTTCCTGCACTATTCAAAGATGATGGAGAGTTGAAAGACTAAAATGAATGGATGAAAGAATGTAGATTGATATTATATGGAGCCTTCGAAGTAGCCAAGAATGAGGAATCAACACTGGAGGAGGCATGTGAGTGTTTGGGGAAGATGGTCATCATGGAAATAGCTGCAAGGAATGCTACAGAGGATGCTGACACTCACTGAAGTTAGAAATGTTTAGATCACATAACACAAGTTCACTTATGGCTCATTAGAGCTTAATTTGTTAATGTTTAAATGTTGTTTATTTCAAAAGACATCTATGAAGAGGTGTATCCTCTTCAAAATATTGATATATAAGTTGGATGTGTAATGATTAGATATTGTGTGTGTGTCGAATGTGGAGAGTTATTCTAATGTCAACACAAACCTTAATGAGACAACTTACATTCAAAGTTTGAAGCAAGTAAAACTACTCTATTTCATAATACAATTAAACCTTTCAAATACATATCATTGTCCTCTATTTCTAGGGATTTATTAAACCGTTTGGCCCTAAGATTTCTATGGGCACAAAGGTTGTTAAAATGACTACCTAGAAAATGAGATTTGATGCTTAATATGCAAGCTAAGATGATTTCTATGTGCAAATGTGTGGTGGAATGATTAGGGTTATGCTTTTAAATGAAACAAAATGATGGAAAGGATAATGGATGCAACGATAAACGAAGGATGATGTTGATGATAGATGAACAAGTGGAGATGAGTGAGATGATATGAAACTATAGTGAACTATCCATGATTATGCATATGCTCAAATGCAAACATAAAACAAACTAACCTGAAATGTAACTATGATGCAATGGAGATGATAAAATGTAACTGTGAAGCAATTAATTAATCTAAGATGAGAATGCAAAGTAACACATGATACAAAAACTATGGATAAGACTCCATGAAAGCTCCAAGCTCCTACAAAAAACCTGCATGGTAAAAATACTCAAAGTGTGGATGAAAAATGACATTATAACACTATTCCAATTTGTATTTCAAAATAGCATCATAACATTACTCAAAAGGTGGATGATAAATGCCAAGGCAAGAGGGTGTATTTATAAGGTTTCTCAAGAATTTTGTGAGGTGGAACCTATCAACGGTCTAGATTCAAAGGAGAAATGATAGACGGTGGAGATGAAAGGAATTAATATGTTGTCTCCTTGACCAAGGGCAACATGCCATGTGTGTGGAGAGAATCACTTGACCAATTGGAAGCATGCCAAATGTATGGGATTCCAAGTGAGTGAAACAAAGACCCATGTGCTCCAAATTTGTTGGAATTGTGGGGGAATAAAGCCATGTTCTTTTTCTCATTGGTGGAAGTGTGTGAGGATAATTCTAATTAATAATTAGGCCTATTTATTTTCATGTGACCTTTATGAGGTGGCACACAAAAATTTGTAGAAATGTGCTCTAATTCTTAATTGGGATTAGGGAAGATTAATTAAATAAACACATTTAGGGTTTTTAGTTTATTTAATTTAGAAGAATGTGAATTAGGAGAATTAAAAGGAAAGTGAACAATATAAATAAAGTAATACCTTATTTATATGTAGTTGAAGTATTAATCAAATAGGTTGTATTTAATTAATTGAATATGATGACCATTTTTAGGTGTATACAGATAGTGAGAGCGAATAGGGAGAGAATAGGAGATATACAAGAAATATTTTTCAAAATGTTTATCATATAAGACTATACTATATGGACCATGATGCATGCATGAATTTTTTGGCTGAAATCATTGGAAGATATTTAATTCTATGTGGCTCAATATTGGTGTCTATTGTTTGTTGATTTAAAGCAATTATCTAGATGTCTCCACATTGCTATTTTTTTGTTATTTGAAGTTGTGTATCCAAGTTGATATTTCAATTTCATCAAGACACATTTGCTGTTGTTGTGTAGTTAAGTTAATTGGTTTCTATCAAAGAATTAAAATCCTTTTAATTGATTACGGTAACTGGGGAGTAACTTTTGGATTAGTAAGAAGAGTTAGGTAATTGATAATATTGTCATACTATCTCCACATTGATGTTATCTTATTATTCAAATTGAGGATATACTTATTTGTCAATACACATTTGTTGTCATTGTGTGATTTTGTTAATTGGTTCCTTCAAGGAAGGATTAAAATCCTTTTAATAAATCACAGTAACCTGATAGGATTAATTGAATCAATAAGAAGAGTCTGTCAATCACATTCTTACATGTTTATACAAGGTATAAACAAACCTAAGTGCCAAGCAATCAGAGTTATAACCAATACTAGTTACCTGTTAAAGAATTTCATTGACTCCGCTTGCCCAATAAAGCATTGGTCCACTTCATTCATACATTACTTACCCACTTTCACATTATAAATTCTCAATTATCACATTAGAAGTAGAGTAGTTATCAAGAATCCATCTATTTCACACTTTATGCCACTGTGGATAGATTTATAAATTCAATTAAGTCATACAACTCTAAGTCTGCTTTAGCTATCAAGGTCTACTTGCCTAAGTTTAGCAGAGCCTGAAGTGTAGGGAGTCATCAACCATATAGGTTAACTCCATTCATTGGTTCAAAAACGTTGCAAGTCTGGTCATAAAACCTGACATCCTCTTAGGATTTGTAACCTACAATTTTGAGATCCAATAGGTCGACCTGTTAATGCTTGATACAATTGCAAAAGTTAACAAATCCACATGAGGCAGTTAAGCCATGCCATGAATCTTGAGGGGAGCACTGACCATCTACCAACAAAATGGTTAAGTAAGCTAAGAGAACTCACACAAAAAGAAGATGAAACAATCACAAAATTTGATAAAAAGATTCAAAGATACAACAAGGAGGTTGGAAGAACCCTTAATAGAAAAACATAAAATTTAATGGTTTATATCCGGAGTGACACTAGAGATTAGAATGGCCATAAATGGGAAGAACTTCAATACATACCCAAGATTAGTAACTTTAGGATGTCGAATAGAAAACCAATCTTGGAGGAAATTTGAGAAAGAAAAATAAAATAAAGAGATGGAAAGACTACAATTGGAAATTGAACAACTAATGCTTAGATAAGGGATTATGGTGAAACAAGATAACCTTCCACAAAGAACCAACATATGGTGCACATATTGTGCTAGAGAAGGTCACTTGTGGAATGAATGCCCAAAATAAATAGGAGAAAAGAAGGTGAATGCATTAAGGGTAGATCTAAAAACACTACCTAAAAAGATTAACTTAGTCTACTGTGGAGTTTGTAGTGAATGGGATGAACATGGAACATAATATTTTCCATCCCAACTATTTAGATTAAGAGAGGATCCAAACCAATGGAACTATAATGACGAAAGAGGAATGACATACATAAAAGGCTTAGAAGAAAGACCACTTTATCTACAAGACCATGGATATAGAGTTCCAAAGTGGAGAAACCAAATAAATATAATCCCTACAAAATTAGGTAAAATATAGTGATAGAGGTCAATTCAAAGGAGATAGAGGTTGAGGTACATGGATAAGAAGATGTACAAATGTCACCTACTTCAATTATGGAAAATAGAGTCACTTCGTAATTGAATGTTGGGGAGATAAGAAGAAGCAATGTGGATTTTGTGAAAGTACCAAGCATGATATATTCAATTGTGATAAAGCACAAACATATTATAATAATGTGGCACCACAATTGAAAAGTGATGAACTAAAAAACTTAAATTCATATGGAGGAGCAAGACTCTTGAGAAGAGTACCAAAAGAACCTAATCAAACAACTAGTAGATGTAAAAAATTAGAGCAAAATGACTTTGAAACTACTAAGACAAGTAGGTTTGAAGAAGGATATCAAGTCAATACAAAACCAAACCACAAAAAGAAAAATAAAGCAGCAGTGGTTACTAGACAAGGAACTAATATTGCAAACAAAAGATAGACAATCATTGATGAAGAGAGCACTATAGAGGAAGAAGAGTTCCACCCAATCAAATAACCCCATGATCAAATAGTAGATCAATAAAAAAAAATTGTTACTAAGGAAAAACACAAAGAAGCGAAATAAAATGATTACTTCTTTGAGCAAGAGGTGGTCATATTAAAACAACTTATAAAAATGTCAAAACATTCTAACCTTTAGAAAAACTAAAACAATTTTCTAAGTACTGGAATAAGAAGCAATCTCAATCACCACAAATAAGAACAATAGGGAAGAATGATATGAAATGGAAAACCAGACCCATTATGATTATTATTAGTATAAACAATAAGAAACTTAAAATGTGATGATAGACTTAGAAGCTGACATAAATATGATTCCTAAAAGAGTATGGGAACAATTAGGCAAACTAAGATTTGAACAAACACCCTATAACATTAGTCTAGTTGATGGTACCATTATGAAAACTTTAGGGACTTGGAGACATGTAGAAGTAAGTGTTATGGGAGAAACAAACCATAGAATTTGAGGTAGTTGCCATCAAAGAAACTTTTGATTCATTTAACACACTACTTGGACTAAGGTGGTTTGTCAACACAAATAGAATTGTAGACTCAAGAAAAGAATAAATATAATTTTTCAACAAAGACAAAATAGTCCACATTCCCCTATGGAAATTCCAAATGAATCCTACACAAAGAAAGTAAATATAGAAGAATATCACAACTCTGATAATAAAAACATTTATACAATATCAAAATTTCCCACAAATGAAAGTTTTGAAGAACCAAAGTCAGACAGAGAAATAGAAATAGAGAGCAATGCTTATAACACAAATATTGAAGAAGTATTGCATGCATGGATGCAAGAAGATTTGGAACTACACTCCTAGAGGATTACCAAATTTTGAAGGATATTTATGCTAAGAACATTAGAGAATGTTCCACATTCTACTATAAATATAAACAATGTACCATGGAAAGATTGCAGCAAATTAGGAGATCACGAGGATAACATAACTAGAAGATCCCATCAAATATACCGAATATTACAGAGAATTTTTTATATTAAACTACCTAAGTACTCGAGTGTAGGAGTACATTCCACATATAGAACAAATATTTAACACTTCGGAGCTAAGGCTCAACATATTACAACACACACTTATTTGTAATGCTGCAAGATGACATAATACACATAAAAATTAGATTACTAGATGGAAGAAATTTTCAAATCTTAATTAAAACAAGATACCTACTAGAAGAAGGGGAATGCATGGATATACCAAAGTATGATGGTGATATCTTATCAGAAGAACATTTAAACACTTGTATTGAAAGGTGGGAGTTAAGGAATGAGTATGATGAAATATTATACGTTCAACTCTTCTACTAGACAATCACACTAGTTGACTAGACTTGGTATATAAATCAAGAAAGAAGAGGAGAAACTAAATCCTATAAGGAGCTTAAAATGGATTTCATACATACCTTTTCTTTTTACAATTAGGATAAATATATTCATACCTCATTGCTTAAGAAGAAAGAAATAATATTTAGACCAGACACAAATAACAAAGTAGTGATACCGTAGCCTATTTCCCCACCTCCACAAATAAAAGGAATAAAAAAGTATACTTAATGGTTGGACAACGAATCAAATTTCCTAGAAAGAATATGTTTTTAACGCAACAAGAAGACAATGATAAATATAACATGGATATAGAGGTCAATCAAGGGGAAAGGGAACTAGAATCCCCTATCGAATCTAAATAGAAATACTACAACCAACCAATCAAGCTTAGAGAAAAAATATTTCCAAGAAGGGAGACCCTAAACTCTCAAAGACAGGGGATTATTGGGATGAAAAGGTAGTAGCACAAGTTGTAGATATCCTATCAAATTTTAAAGAGTTGTTCCCTTGAACATTTACTGATTTAAAGGGGATAATTTAAGAAGAGGCAGGCGTAACAAAGATACAACTAAAAGAAGCCCGAGTAAAACAGTAAGGAAGAGATCATACTGCCTTAACCCAAACATGAAAAAGAAATTCAAATTTGAGTTAGATAAAATTCTTGATGTAGGAATCATCAAACTAGTAGAAGATTCAAAATTGATAAGTCTTGTGGTTGTGCAAAATAAAAAGAGAGGGGAGATAAGAATATGTGTTGATTTTAGGGAATTGAATAAAGATTGCATATATGATCCCTTTCCTACACCTTTTACAAAAGGAATATTAGAATCAATTTCTAGAAAGGATATTTATTCATTTACTGATGGATTTTTTCGGTTATCATCAAGCTAAAATAAGGGAAGAAGATTAGCTAAAAACTACATTTGCAACAAAATGAGGTTCTTACATGTATACAATAATGTCATTTGGCCTGAAAAATGCACCTACATTATTTAGTAGGATAATGATAAATGCATTCAAATACTTCATACATGACCTTTTGGAAGTGTACTTGGATGAATGGACAATCTATGGATTGATAAAAGAACATGTGCAAGTTCTTCTAGGATGATGTTAAATAGATGTCAGAGTATGAAAATAGCACTAAAATTGAATAAATGTATGTTTGTGGTACCCTATGGCACACTAATGGACCACATAATTTGTAAAGAAGGCCTAATGGTAGACCCCATTAAATTTACACTACCTCCTAAAAAATCTCCAAAAGTTAGAAACTTCTTTGGTTACACCAATTACCACTTTAATTTTTTATAAGAGACTATGCTTGTATTGTTGCACTATTGGAGGTGTTAACTCTCAAAAACGCATGCAAGATACCTTAAGAGGCTGCCAATCTCTTGATACGCTTTAGGGTAATAGACAAGATTGAAAGAATTCAACCTTCTACGCTTTAGGTGCTGCCAGACCTAGGTGGGTGTACCTCTCTGAATAATGCAGTCTTGACTTGTAATTATCTCTTAAAATTAATTTGTCCACAATGGCAATTTGATGTGAACAAATGAAATCCAATTTGAACACAGTGACAATATTATGATCTAAATCCTAAATGCTTAATTTAAAGATATAAAGAAGCTGAATGAATTCAAAATGATGAAGTGCAGAGACTAGTGCCTTGTTGGGTATGCATAGTCAAGTGAGATCAAGGTAAGCAACACTTTTTGGAAAAGACAAATTATCTAGCATATGTTTTGTTTACAGCTTGTATAAACATGCAATACTATGACTACTAAGTTCTACTTCAATAATCCAAAATGAGTCTCTCTGATTACTGTGTTCAATAAAAGGATTTAATCTTTGCTTGAAAGAACCAGTTGATTGATCACACAAATACAACAAATGTGTATCGATAAATCAAACATAAACTTGTTATGTTAATTTAAACAACCAAAAAAAATCAATCATGGAGACAACTTAGCAGTATTTTTGGTTTCAATTCAACAGATAATTGACACCAGAGAAATGCAGCAACATCAACTAAATCTCATAAATACCTCCATTATGAAATCATGCAATAATAGCCTCTGGTCTAATAATTTTACTCTACTGTATCTGCTTGTAGTATTATCAAAAATCTAATTTCTGGTCCTGCATTAACAATTACAACATGCTTATTTATACACCATCATGAGAACAAAATAAAATATTATGTCGGCCCTCCACAAGATTCAGGCTCAATTCAAGTCGGTCAGCAATGGTCACCAAGCATTCAACATGTCGGCCACAAGATTTTGAAATTCTATTTTTACTAGTAGAATAGTCGACCAGACACAACATATCGTTCTGCTGAAGGCAATTCAAACGCTTCATCCTTGTGCACTGTAATTCGCGTTCGCCGTGACCACCCATTTGGTGAGACTTTATAGCGAGTTAACTTTGTTCTGCCGAAAGCCTCGAGCCACAATATATCACCAAGACACAAATGTTCTCACACCGAAAGAAGCCACCCGTCCATGTTTGTCGCTATAACTTGTAACTGTCGGGGAAACCTTATGTAGACAACACCATGTCATACCGAAGTACCTTGAAGTCATTCGTGCTTGCCAAGACCAGAATATTTTCATACCGATGGAGTCTCCATATATCGGCGAGACCGAAGGTCACTCGCCAAGACGATATATCGAAAGCCAAAGAGTCACACCGTGCAACACGTTTTGTCCTATTCATCCTCGCTAAGACATAAGAAGTCTCCTGCCGAATTGTACATTTAATTTGACTTACTGTCGCTGTAGCTTCAAGATATCGGAGAGACCATGTACCGATAGTTTTATCTCCCACCAAAAGCAACTTAGAAGAAAACCTTTTGCATTTTCGATGAGACAAACTCGCTTCGCTGAGACCTCTCGCTATGGATCTCAACATACGCCGAAGGGAACCCAAAGTGCACTTGTCGTCGAGACATCATAACTTCGGCAAGACGTTAGACCAAACACCTGACTCCCGCCGATAAACCGTTCCAAGCACAAGTCGGGGAGACACGTTGAATTCGGTGAGACCTTATCCCGATAGCCATAACATACGCTGATAGACGTCTCCGTTGTCGCCAACACAAGAAGATCATTATGCCGATAACTGCCAGCAGAGGAAAACTCCAATTGCCGAAACAAGAAAAATGTCTTGCCGATAGGAAACAAACGTTTGCTAGTAGAAAAATGGATCGGGGAGACCCAAATGCTGTCACACCAAAACACTTGAAACAAAAGATATTAGTAGAAAAACACAGTGGGTCGGGGAGACAATGGGAGACCTATGCCGATATGGACCCAGAAATGAAAAATGCACAACACGATCGAAACAATAGGGAAATATGGCCAACAAAAGATGAAAAAAGCATACGGTAGGACCAAATCAAAAAAATTATGAATAAAAACACATGTAAAAATATCAGATTTTTACAGTTCCAATAGTGGCTCCATCTGGTGATGAATGATAGTAAGATCATTGCAAGGATCCAAAATATTTAGGTGAGCAGACCAGACATAAAATGAGGAACCAGTGAGCAGCAACAGAAATGGAAATGAAGCATGAAGGCATGAATGCAAAATGAGTGTAAGATGGAGGTGAATGGAAAATGAGAGTGGAATGGAGGTGGATGAAAACCTAAAACTACTGTGCATGGAAAATAATTTTTAAGAGGATACACAAGAGTTGTCCATGCACTGGCAACCCTCAATCCCCTGTGTTGATCAAGAGAAGAAAAACTTCAAGAATTTCCCATGAACAGGCAATTCCTAATCTTCACCAACCATGTTCTGTAGATAATATGAGTCTTCGCCCTTCTTTCCAGTAACAACAAAAGGTCCTAGCCAAAGAGCTTCAAATTTACCATGCTTTCCTTTCTCCTGACACCTTGCATTCCACATCAACACCAAATCATTTTCTTCAAATTTTCTATTCTTTGCCTTCTTGTCAAATAGATACTTCATCTATGCCTGTAACTTCATACTTTGATTCTGGGCCTCCCTCCTTACTTCATCAAGTTCAACAAGTTGCTCCATTCTATCTTCCATGGGTTCAAGAACTTCCAAATCTTCCTGTAAGACAAACTTGCAAACTGGTAACAAATTCTGCAGAGGCATCCTGGCTTGTGTTCCATACACTAATTCAAATGGGGATTTCCCAATTTCCTTTTTCATAGTGATTCTGTCAGCCCACACAACCAATTTTAACTTTGAATTCCAAGCCTTCTTGTTTTGTCCCAACATCCTCTTTATAATCTTCAAGAGACTCTTATTGCTAGACTCTGCTTGACCATTGGCTTGTGGATGATAAGGAGCTGCATAAGAAATAGTAATGCCATACTTATCACAAAAGCTTTTGAATTCATCTGACCTAAAGCACATCCCATTATCAGTGATTATCCTCAATGGTGTACCAAATCTGGTGATAATGTTGTCCATCAAGAAATTTGTTACAACTTTACTTGTTGCCTGCTTGGTTGGGATTGCCTCCACCCATTTTGTAAAATAATCAATGGCAACTAGTATCCACCTATGTCCTCCACTTGACCTCTCCTGTATCTCTCCAATGAAATCAATTCCCCATTGATGAAAAGGGGCATCAGCCTGTAGAGGTCAAAGTGGCAAAGCACCCTGATACTTCAATTTTCCAGAAAACTTTTGGCAAGCCTCACATTTTCTCACATATGTAAAAGAATCATTAAAAACTTTTGGCCAAAAATACCCGGCCTTGAGAATTTTGTGCGCAGTTGTCTTTGCTGAATAATGGCCTCCACAAACTCCTTCATGCATTTCCTTCAAAACATGTTTAGCCTGTGACTCATCCAAACATAATAACAATATGCCATCCCTATTTTTCCAAAATAGATCACCATCCATAAAAACATATTTGGATGCTTGCAACTTCAAAGTTCTCCTTTGAATGTCACTCAATCCATCTGGACATTTCATATATTTAAGATAATGCATAACATCAGTATACCAAGGAGTGTGTTCAATGCTTGCAATTGTAGCCTCTTCTTCAACATTGCAAATCTGATTTGCCTCAATATTGGTTTCTGTCATCAGTCTAGCCAAGCCTTGGCCCCTTACTAGCTTAGTGATCTGTATCTCCATGTCAAACTCTTGAATCTTGTTAACCCATCTACATCTTTTCCCTGTAACTTTAGATTGTGTTAAAATGTCTTTGACAGCTGCATGAGGGACATAAGCAATCACCTTTTCCACAACAAGTTACGGTCTGAATGCTTTTGTGGCCTTTACCAATGCAAAAGCCTACTTTTCCATTATGTCATACTTCAATTCAGACCCCTGTAATGATTTACTAAAGAAAGATACAGGCTGTTCATAACCATCATTATTCTTTTGTAACATAACAGTAGCAATAGTATGCATTGAGGCAAATGAAAAAATCTGAAAAGGCTTTGTAAAATCTGGAGATTTAAGAACAGGAGCCTCTTTGATAGCCTTTTTGATAGACATAAAAGCATCCAAAGTTTCAGCAGTCCAATCCATTTTTTGTCCTTTCTTCAACATTTTAGATATGGGCTTGATGATCTTAGCAAAATTAGAAACAAATCTTCTGACAAAATTAATTTTTCCAAAGAATGACTGTGTAGCCTTGACAATTTTGGGAATATGAATTTTATCAATAGCTTCAACTCTTTTAGGATCTATTCTAATTCCCTCCTTTGAAACAATATGCCCCAAGAGCTTACCCTCCGTGACTACAAAATGACATTTCTTTGGATTTAAACTAATACCATACTCAAGAGCTTTAATAAATACCTTTTCAAGATGTTGCACATGATCTTCAACCTTCTTTGAGTAAGTAGTCAAGTCATCTTGATACACCACCATGATAATATTAATCAAATCAGCAAATGCAACATCCATGGCTCTTTGGAAAGTTGCTCCAGCATTGGTGAGACCAAATGGCATTCTTATGTATACATATGTTTCCCAAGGAGTAGTGAATGCTGTCTTTTATTGCTCAAATTCCTTGACTTTGACCTGATTGTATCCAGAAAACCCATCGATCATAGATAACAGCTCACAACCTATCACCTTATGCAATATTGCTTCCATGTTGGGTAGAGGATAATTATCCTTGAGAGATGCCATGTTCAGATTTCTAAAGTCCACACATAATCTGATATCACCATTCTTCTTTCTTATAGGAACCAAATTAGAAACCCATGTTGAATGTCTGATTGGTTTGATAATTCCTCCATCCCTGAGCTTTATCAATTCCTCTTGCATTTTAGGTTCCAACGTTGGGTTTATGGGCCTTTGCTTTTGTCTAAAAGGCTTGGCGTCTGACTTCAAAGGTATTTCATACTGAAATAAATCCTCCCTGTATGCTTTCAGATCTTCATAAGACCAAGCAAAAACATGTTTATATTTTCTTAATAACTCAATCAACATTCTTCTAATTGTAGGGCTGATCTTTTTTCCAATGTATACCTTTCTTGGTGCTATTTCAGTCCCCAAGTTAATTTCTTCAACATCTTCCTTTCTGACTGGTGTTTGCTTCATAAGGGACTGATCACTTCCGTCATACACCCTTTCTAGTGCCACTAACCCTTTAGGAAGCTTGTTTGTTTTGAGCTGTAAGATCTCCTTGCCAAACACAGTTTGTTTCCCATCTACTTCCTCAACAAAGGCATTGAAATCAATTTCCTGAGCCTCATACTGATCTATACAATTGAGGAATTTTAAAAGGTCAATATCATCATTGAAAACTTGCCAGCTATAAACGTTATCAGGAACAACAGGCCTCGTCTTGAACTCAATCTGTGACACCCCAACCAATGTAATATCATCTCTTTTCAGTGCCACATTTGCTAAAAAATCATCCATTATATTCTTCGATCTGTCAATCCACTCAATTAAGAAGGAATCAAACAGTTCAATTGTGTCCCATGCAACATTCCTGTATTGCTTTAATCTTTTGTGCTTTGTTGCATACTTGGATTTAACTTGTGAAACAACCAACTCAGAATCACTAAAAATAATTAACAACTTAATCTTGTGTTTCACAGCTATGTTCAAGCCTGTTAATAAAGCTTCATACTTTGCCACGTTGTTTGTACATTCAAATGCTAACAGAAAAGAATATTTAAAAGTAATACCTCCAGGAAAAACAAAAACAATCCCAGCTCCATTACCTTCTTGGTTGCAGGGTCCATCAAAATACATCTTCCAGACATCATTGCAATTCTGTGCAACATGTTTTTCAATTGGATCACTATTAATCAATTATGGCTGAGCTGGTTCTATTTTAAAACTCCCTAGATCAACATCACAAAAATAATTAATTTGATCCTGTGGAACACATTCAACAAGCTGACTCATTCTTGGCTCCCTGTACAATTTAACTTCCTGGCCATTCACTGGTATTGTAGCATAAGATAAATCAAATTAAACATTTCCACCTACAGCTGCAATCCACTGCCTTGACAAAAGCATCCCGAATTGAGGAGTATCAATGACTGTTATGTCTATATTGTAAGCTGCCTGTGGATAAGTAGCCAATTTGACTTCAACACCTCTCATAATTCCCACCATAGGTACTAGTCTATTATCCATTGCATAGCACTTCCCTTCACATGCAGCAACCCACATGCCCAGCTGCTTCATTACTCCGACTGGCATGATGTTTATAGCAGCACTAGAATCTATCATGCAGTTCCTCAGTAATTTATTATTTATAAGCAATGTGGTGAAGAATGGATCCACTTGTGGGGAAGTTAAAACATCACCCATACAAACTTCTGATTTATTTAACTTTTCCTGGCTACCGACTTCCTCAGAATTCATATGTTTTTCATTCTGATTTGTAATCAATTGAACAACATTATCTCTGTATTCTTTAATTTTCATTAATTCAAGTAGTGGTACATACATCTTTACCTGAGATAATGCTTGTGTGAAGTCAAAAGAGGAGCTCTCTACCTTGGTAGCCTTCCTCAATTTTGGTGCTTCTCCTTTGCTTTCTTCTTTTTCTTTTTTATTAAGCTAGCCAGGTGTCTGTATATCTTTATTTAATTCCACAACTTTCTGCTCTTGGACAGGCTTCTTTTCAATCTTATCATGCTGCTTGTTTTCAAACTTCTTTACAGTTTCCTGTGTTTCCTTTTGATCTTTTATAAAAATTCCCCCAAGAACTCCATCTAGCTCATTTATTTTTCTGTTTCTCAACCAGTATTGACTTTTGGCTTTCTCAACTGCAGCAACAGTGATCCTTTCTATTTCATCCTCAGTAAGTCTCCTCACATTGCATTGAGCAGGCGCTGCAACAGGATGTGGCTCCGTGTAATCTTCATCATAATCATAAAAAATATGTTGTTCAGCCATATGGACATTATACTTCTGATTGGAGACATCATATTCATATCCTTCATCGTTTGAAGATGAGTTTCTTTCCTTAGCATGGTGAAAAACATTTGTAGTCAAATATACAGTGTGATCTTCTCCATTATTTTCCCTCAGCATTCCTTCTTCTTTCATCCTTTGAGCTACAACATAATAGTCTAGAGAATGTGGCTGATTAAAAACTTCACAAAAATAATTATTATTCACCATGTAAGTTCCCTTCTTGCTTAATGGACCAGGAGTCTCTTTGCCTCTTGACCTGGCTCATAAAGGTTTCACATCTTTCCAGTTTGTATTGTAAGGCATATCATGCAACCTTGGCCTTTCATTTCTGTTTTCATTTCTGTATGTATTCTCTTGTCTGTACTGATAATTATTGCTTTGCTGAGGAGGCCTCGGGTTGTCTCTTTTATTAGTTATACCAGCAGCCTTCCCGTTGTTTTCAATTGTTAAAGCGATCTTCTGTGCTTCAACCAAATCTCTTGGGGCTCTACTTCTCAGTTCATACCCTATCTTAGGATCAAATGCATTTAAATAAACACTTAGTGCAATAGAATCTGGCAACCTTGATCCAGGAGGTACTTTAGTATGCAACTTGTTGAATTTTCGATTGAAATCATAAATTGAATCATTCTAATTTTTCTGAATTCTCATTAATTCATGAAGAGCTGCATCTGGAGCATTTTGATTTCCATATTTCTCTAAGAGTTTGTCTTGAAATGCTTGGAGAGAATTAATTGAGAATGCTGGCAGGCTATTGAACCAATCCCTGGCATCTTCAAGAAGTGACATCATGAACAACTTCATGTGTAAATCTTCATAAGGCATATCTATGTCTTGGATGAAAACATTAAAACCTCTTAAATGCTCTTCAACTGTGATTGCGTTACTCCCTGTAAATTTGGGCACCATATTCCTCCAACTGCCATCCATAAGGTAAGGATACAACTGAAAACCAGCTAAATGAAACTATCTAATCATGGTTGCATGCTGGTGAGGGGGAGGAATAGGCGGGTGCTGATATTGAGGCATGTGATTATTATATTGTGCATTATGCTATGGGATATAATGCTGACCAGGAGGTGGATATATACCTGTATGCTGTGTGGGAATGTGAGGTGGATGATTTGGCTGCCTATAATGATTCCCAATTTGATTTTGAGGAGCATTTTGTTGATTGGAGGGCCCTGTGCCATGATCACCCTACTTGTGAGGTGGGACATACTTTGGGCCACCGGCTGTTTGATCAACAATTTGGGCTTTCTGTAATTTAGCCTCCAATTCCTTTATCTTCTTCTCTTTCAGCTCCAATTGTGCTTTTACTTCATCAGGAATCGAGAGCTCATGGTTTCCTTTAGGAGTTTCATGATTACCCTCCATCCTTTGATCATATTCATTCTGAATTCTGAGTCGTTCAGGCTCAAGTCTAGCTTCAAACTCAGCCTATTTCTAAGAATCGTGAAAAGGAAAAGGATTTCTTTGATCATCAGGGATACAAAGTTCTGCACTTGAATCATCTCTCCATGTATCAAAGCAATTGTATGTTTCACTTTGTGTTCTTGGTGCTTTACCTTTGTTTGTTATGCACATGTCCTCATTTATCCTCTTTCCTTTATCAACTCTATCATCCTTATGTATCCACTTATTGCTATCAGCAGGGGCTCCATTATGACCTCCCCTGTACTGAGATCTTCTTCCATTCATGATGAACAACTGCAAACTTTCTATCAGAGTCGCCACTCACTTTTATCAAAAATGAGAAAAGGTTTGATACTTTTTATTCCCAGTGGAGTCTGTGCAAGATTTCTGACTCTATGATTAAGGCCTTGATTCTGATTGTTCCCCAGCTGAGTCACCAATTTGTTAGCTCTCAAAAACGTAGACAAGATACCTCAAGAGGCTGCCAATCTCTTGATACACTTTAGGGTAACAGACAAGATTGAAAGAATTCAACCTTCTACACTTTAGGTGCTGCCAGACCTGGGTGGGTGTACCTCTCTGAATAATGCAGTCTTGACTTGTAATTATCTCTTAAAAGTAATTTGTCCACAATGGAAATTTGAGGTGAACAAATGAAATCCAATTTGAACACAGTGACAATATTCTGATCTAAATCCTAAATGCTTAATTTAAAGATATAAAGAAGCTGAATGAATTCAAAATGACGAAGTGCAGAGACTAGTACCTTGTTGGGTATGCGGAGTCAAGTGAGATCAAGGTAAGCAACACTTTCTGGAAAAGACATAAATTATTTGGCATACGTTTTGTTTACAACTTGTATAAACATGCAATACTGTGACTACTAAGTTCTACTTCAATAATCCAAAATGAGTCTCTCTGATTACTGTGATCAATAAAAGGATTTAATATTTGCTTGAAAGAACCAGTTGATTGATCACACAAATACAACAAATGTGTATTGATAAATCAAACATAAACTTGTTATGTTAATTTAAACAACCAGAAAAAATCAATCATGGAGACAACTTAGCAGTATTTTTGGTTTCAATTCAACAGATAATTGACACCAGAGAAATGCAACAACATCAACTGAATCTCATAAATACCTCCATTATGAAATCATGCAATAATAGCCTTTGGTCTGATAATTTTACTCTACTGTATCTGCTTGTAGTATTATCAAAAATCTAATTTCCGGTCCTGCATTAATAATTACAACATGCTTATTTATACACCAGCATGAGAAAAAAATAAAATATTATGTTGGCCCTCCACAAGATTCAGGCTTAATTCAAGTCGGTCAGCAACGGTCAGCAAGCATTCAACATGTCGGCCACAAGATTTTGAAATTCTATTTTTACCAGTAGAACAGTCGACCAAACACAACATATCGTTCTGCCGAAGGCAATTCAAACGCTTCATCCCTGCGCACTGTAATTCGCGTTCACCGTGACCACCCATTTGGTGAGACTTTATAGCGAGTTAACTTTGTTCTACCAAAAGCCTCGAGCCATAACATACGCCGATAGACGTCTCCGTTGTCACCAACACAAGCTGATCATTATGTCGATAACCACCAGCAGAGGAAAACTCCAATCGCCGAAACAAGAAAAACGTCTTGTGGATAGGCAATAGATGTTTGCTAGCAGAAAAATGGATCGGGGAGACCCAAATGCTGTCACACCGAAACACCTAAAACATAAGATATTAGCAGAAAAACACAGTGGGTTAGGGAGACAATGGGAGACCTATGCCGATATGGACCCAGACATGAAAAATGCACAACACGATCAAAACAATAGGGAAATATGGCCAACAAAAGATGAAAAAAGCATACAGTAGGACCAAATCAGAAAATTTATGAATAAAAACACATGTAAAAATATCAGATTTTTACAGTTCCAACAGGAGGAACTATTGAAAAATAAATATAGTAGGAATATTGGAGTGGAAAATTTCAAGTTGCATTTGACACCCTAAAATAGAAAATTATGGAGGCACCCATCCTAATATTTCCAAACTGGAGCATATCATTTAATGTGCATGTGGATGCATTTGGGATATCAATAAGAGCAATATTGGATGCCCATTAAGTATTGTAAGTGATTAGGGTAAAAAATTTGTAAATAAAATAATCGTGGAACTATTACAAAACTTTATGATCACTCATAATAAGAGCTCACCTTATCATCCTCAAAAAAATAGAACAAGTGAAGCTCTAAACAAGATAATTGGGACATCACTAACTAAAATGTACAATGGAAATAGGTCATATTGGAATATAAAAGTACCTACAGTACTTTGGGCGTACTGCACATCCTACAAAAGTACTAGCAAGTTTACACCATTCCAACTAGTATATGGAACTTATGAAGTTCCCACAAACTTCATAATCCCTTACCTATGCACCAAACTTACATTGCAATTGGATGATGATGAGCCTTTAGCATAGAGAATAAATGAGTTAGAGAAATTAGATGAAAATAGGCTCATAGCCTTATATAACCAATAGTTGGAGCACAAAAGATAAAAAGCATGACATGTTAGAAACCTCTAGCTCAAAACTTTCAAAATAGGTGATTTAGTCTTTACTATATGACAAAAAATTAATTTAAAAGAAAGGGAAAGTAAAAGCAAGGTGGCTAGGACCTTACTACATACATGGAATTGTGGAATCTAGAGTAGTGAGACTAAGGAATTAGATGGAGACCATATCACAGGCTATGTGAATGGAGCAAGACTTAAAAATTATCATCAACTGAAAGGATGAATAATATAAAGGGAAAAATAACATGTTATTATAAACCAATAAAAGAGAAAATCAAATTGTTAATAGTCAAGGGTTATAAACAACTAGAAAAGCCATGAAACTTAATAGGAAAAAGCAATTAATGACTAAACAACTTAGAACCCTAAACTTATTTAAGACCCACTTCATTCACTAAATTCTCACTTTACATTCAAACACTTCAACAAAATAGTAAACTAAGCTCTAGAAATTTCAAACCTTACAAAGCTACAAAGAAAATATGGCAACCCAACCCTCGTAAACATTTCTAAGAAGCCACTCCCAAAATACAAGTATTTATTTAAGGAAATAGAAGTGGATAAAGATGGATAATTCTCAAGAATTCTAGTAGACGTGGTATACATAGAATATGTAAGGAAGTATATCCACAAGCTGATAGCCAAGATCAACCATACAAATTTTGAAGAGCTCCACCAAACATTACTAACTCAAGACCAGAGCACATATCAACCACAATACCAAGAGATGGGATGAAAAAACCTAAACATATGAAAATGCTACCCAAAATTCTATGCTGAACATGACTAGATTAGGATAATTTTGAGTAGGGTACACGATGGGTTCATCTATCTAGACAAACCCTACCAGATGAAGCAATTCATTCCATCATAGGGTTAAGTATGATAGGGGAAATACCAACAAAGAAATCATTCAAAAGTAATAGTGTAATTGAGCTAATTAGGGATACACTAGAATTTCACATCTTGAATGTGAGAGAAATCACAATCCCTATAGTATGGTACACCACCATGGGTATTACCTATAAGATATATTATTCAAATTGAGAATACTCAGCTAAAACAACCATCATACACATCGCATACCAAATGGTGGTGGAAGGGAATTGGTACAATTTCTGGTATGGTACACTACTCATTTTCCTAGTCTTTTATTTTATTCATAACTACCTACATTCAAAGGAAAATCATGACAAAAATATCATAGTAGTGACACAAATCAAGTACCAAACACAACAATTTAAAGATAAACCAACCTAAATTGCTGCCTACTGGTGCTTTTTTGAAAGCCTTCAATAACAAATGCAAATTATAGAACATATCCCATATGAGTCCATCAAACAACACATTAATACTATAACTTTCTTGGTAGACAAAGAATACACATATATGGAGCCAGTAGAGCCAAGAATGACATGGATACCTAAGCTCCCATATTAAGTCACATAGAGGGAAGTTGATGCTTATGCCAGAAAAAAATCCTAAGTAAACCAAAGGACACAAATGTAGAGAGATTTGGGACATACAAATAGATCATGGAAAACATACATAAGAAAAATATAGAAGAAAAGTTGAGAAGGAACAAATAACTACATAAAGTGTGGGGGATCCCATCGAAAAGGCCAGTACAACCATCTTCCTCTACACCACTCCTAAAAATAAGCAGATTGGTAGCAAGAAGGTCTAATAGATTACATAGAGCTATTAACGCATAATCAAAGAGACCTACCTCATCTTCACAAACAATGTCCACTCCAAACATCCAAGAAGTCTCAAAGACCCTAATATAGACAAGTGTGGAGAAAAGGACTAAAAAGTAAAGACCAAAATAACTAGTCAAAAGAAAGATAATGTAGCTTTTAGAAGAAGAGAAAGAAGCAAAAATCAAAGAAGTACAAAAGCCTCTAGAGCAGAAGAAAAAAAGGGAGAAAGTTGTGGAAATTCCAAATAAAAAATTATCAAAACAACATCAACCCTAGATAATTGATGTCACAGCCAACATAAATTCCATAATCTACCATGGCATGCTACCACAAGTACTCAACATGTATGAAGAAATAGATGTCAAGAATACAAAAAGAATAATCCAATGCCTAGACGAATACATCAAGAAATTTAACAAGAGCTAGTAGAAAGTTATGGAAGGGTTGCTAGAATCAACTATTGTCGTAATAAGGGAGAAGAGGGAAAAAAACCTAAAATAGGAAGAAGAAATAAGCGAAAAGGCGCTATACGATATGAGGCTTGATTTGACCCCACAACAAAAGGAGAAATTGGCACAAGCATAGGAAAATGAGCTCTAAAAAAAGAAGAGGGTAGATACCCTAATGGAAGGAGAGAAAATAGAAACAACCAAGGTGCATAAAGAAATAAAGGAGCTAACCAAGAAGCTCCATGACTCCCTCTTGGAAGAAGAAAGAAAAAAACAAATAAAATCTCCTCTAGAAAGCATCCAACCAAGTGTGGAAGATGATTGGGGACTAAAAGTAAATACCATAGAAGCTTCTACATCCACATCCCCAATACAATCGATAAAGGACTTCGTAGCACAACAAAATTAACTACATCCTGCATCAACACCACAACTACTTTAGTTGTAGTAGTGGGTTCCTAAGCTAACTTGTCAAATATCTCCCCAATATAAAAATTTCATCTTGGAGATATATTTCATGCTACCACCAAGGAAGAGATCCTACAACAACACATGGAAAGTATGGATCAACTACAAGAGGTAGTGAGCATACTGTAGAATAACATATGACAAATACAAAGGGATACTTCCCTTCCTCTTTCATAATAGCTCAAACAATTGGTGTGTTAGAATTGTAAAATTTTGAAAATTTTATGTCTGTCTATACTCATAAGTTTCCTAAGAAGCCCATACCATAAGTATAAGAATCTGCTTTGCATAACATATTCACCCATGTTCTAGTTAGTTTTTATCATTTGGTCATATAAAATTCACCTGACCCTGAGCATTTGAATGTTTAAATCATATCGGCATAAGATGATGCGGGTATCTCCAATCCATAAATCATTTTATATTAACGCATATATTTTTTCAGTATATCGGCAAGAGGTTGGGAATGTCATACCGATAAAATCTCATTTGAGGATACACATCAGGAAGATGCAGTTCACAGTCTCAAATGACAAATAGATCATATCGGCTAGATAATAATAATCGAGGTGATAGTGAGAAGTCATATCGAGCTTATATATGTCTTAACACTCGAAGCACAAGGAAATATGTCGGCCAGACCAGAGCCATCAGAGTAAAGTTCCTAAAGTCAGCCCAAGACATTCATCCGGTCTTGCCGATGAAGCAAAGGAGGATTATGTCAGTAGGATAATGTTATCGGGATGAGTTCAAGGACTCCTGCTGACCCTCCATGACACACAGACAAAATTGTATTGGTAAGGAACTTGGCAATATGTTTGGAGGGAATGATCATCAAAAATACACGATTCATGGTCTCGCTGATGAAGAAATTCATTGGCGAGACAAACTTCAATGGAGAGAGATAAGAAAGTTATACCAAGTGTAGTTCCATTGGCAAGAAAATCATTATGTCTTAGTGATCAGAATTGATGAAGAAAACAGACTGGCAGGATTGGCTTGGGGATCTTATAGATAAAGAACGAAGGAAATATCTCAGCAAGATACATATCTTTGGAGTAAGTTGAGGACTATTTTCCCGACTTACAAAGTCACAGTGATAGGTCTGCATCGGTGGGAGTTATAGCGATATACTTAAGACCGAAGGGATAACTCTCGAGGAGACTCATAACACTGGTGAAACTACATGACATCTTAGCAATATATAATCTATTGAAAGAAAAGATACAAAATAACTGTTGGGGAGACTCAGAGTGTTGGGGAAACTACAAGATGTCTTAGTAGGTGTTTAATGAACTTTGGTAAAAGACCAAATAAAAGGATCGCCCAAGATTTGAAAATGTCTTGCCGACAAGATTACATGATGTGACAGTGAGAGTTTCGAAAAAAATTGCTACACTCGTGTTTTAGCTAAAACATTAATGGCGCCACAGAGCATAATTAATTTCATGAATCAAGGAGAATTCAATTGAAAACATTATTGCGGAATTGATAGAGGAAGGAGAGGGGCGAACAAAGCACCAGGGAATTCTTTCAATTCGAAAAATTCGAGCAAAATACAGTAAGTTCTTCGTACCTTAATTTTTGCAATTTTGAAGAATGGAAGCCACTAGTTCAGGAAAACCAAAGGGTAGAAAACATGGGGAAAGTAGTTAGTCTAAAGGGAAAAAACAAAAAACCAAAATTGAGCCAGAGGGCACTAAGTGAAAGCTAAGTCAAGATCTTATCGACCAATTACCTAGCTTTGGACCTAAAGCCAGACGATCTACACAACTTAGGGTAGAAGTGGATAAATTAGATGACAAATGTAAGCTCATAGGATATATTTGGACTCCAATAAGAGGTTATGAACTGTTTAGCTTTCATTACTATCGAAGGAATCATTTTGAACCAGTATGTAACCCATGGAAGCTTAATCTGGGGAAGTTGGTTTTCCCTAATGTATTTGTCAATGTTGAATTGGTGAGATTGTTGGCCACTCATTATAATTCAAAACTCAAAGCCATCTGTGACCCATCCAAGAACCCATTGATACACATATCAGAGGATGCAATAGGAAAAGTCTTTAAATTGGAAGGGGTATGCAACGAAAATATCATATGTGAAGAGTTAGAAAAGGAATTCGAGAGGATGGAAACAATTTATAAATGTTGGAGATTGCCCTTGCACAGAATTAGACATGGCGGAAAACCAATTCCGCTAGAAGATAGTGAAGGACCCCTATTCCATGTTGATCTTTTTGAGCCCTATATGAAATACACTTATTTCTTGGTAGGTCAAGTATTGGGAATGGAAGTCCCTAAGTATATGACAATTGTGCCCATGATAATTTCAACAGATATTCAGTATCACAACTCTAGACCTTTTGATTATGCCTCATACATTTTTAAGGGGCTTGATTCTGGGTTGATGGCAGTAAAAGGTGGAGCCTCTATCTTACATATTAGGCATTATTCATTGTTGATGCATATAGTGTTGTATTTTGGACAGGAGTTGGGGTTGAGGCCTCAGGAGATGAAAATTTCACAATTTGACAAGGAAGGCATGTCATTACCTATTCAATTATGGATTGCTATTTGGGACAACAGGTTTGCTAATTCTAGTTTTGTACACTTTGAGGAATATTTTGTAAAACCATTGTACAAATTTTATAATCATCCATGTGCATATTCTTTGTCTGATGAGATAATGAGGTTTCTCAAGCCTAAGGACTTCAATGGGCCAATTAGCCACAATTGGGGGGATTGGTACTGTTTGGAGGATGCTACCATGATTAGGGTATCAGGACATAATAACCCAACCAAAATAACCCTGGACAAAATAACCTGGCCAAAATAACCCAAGAACAAAATAACCCAGGGTCATAATAACCCATGGACAAAATAACCCGTGGTCAAAATAACCCATGGACAAAATAACCCATGGTCATTTTAGATGAAGCTAGTAAACTAGAAATGACATAAAATAAATTATAAATATGATTGTGAGGCACCATAGAGGCTATTTAGGTCATTTTTAGACCATATTTCCATTATATACCCCTAAAATAATCTTAAAACACCTTTAATATGCTTATGTGAAATTTCTATTCAGCTACTCAAGATGATCTTCCCATAACCAATAATACTATTGAGGGATGACACAGAGAATTTAGTGAATTGCTTCAAGCATCGCATAGCTCAGTCTGGAAATTCATCAAAGTAGTGAAAAAAGAATAGAGTCTCCAAGAGAATAGAATAGAGAAATATATGGTTGGATACACTGGGCAACCAAGCAGGAAAAAATACTGTAAACTCAAAGAAAGACTAAAAAGATTGGTTTATGGTTATGACAACCATAACATTTTAGATTAAATAAGAGGCGTCACTCATAATTTGACACTTTAATTGAAAATTTGAAAATATTTTTTTTTTAGCAACATACATGTAATTTATAAATTTTGTTTTCCTTTCTCTATATTCTTATGGGGATATTTTGTCCATGGGTTATTCTGACCATGGGTTATTTTGGCTTGGGTTATTATGACCCTGGGTTATTTTGTCCCTGGGTTATTGTGACTGGGTTATTCTGTCCAGGGTTATTTTGGTCGGGTTATTATGTCCCGTAACCCATGATTAGGGTTTATGGATTTGAAGATGCCCCATTCATTTTTCCTAAAACAGTTCCGGATAGGATTACATACTTGGAAATTGTTAGGCAAATGGACTTTTCCAATGTTATGAATTTGAGTTCTTTTGGAAAGCAGGATTTTATGCCCAGTACACTATGCTTCGATGATTTTACTGTATCGGCAAAGGAAGGGTATAATCTGATTCTTGATAAGTTACTACAATATAACATGAAAAGAGGACCACCGAGAAAGAATTTTGATCTAGAAGGATATATCAACTCTGCTAAATGAAAGATAAAATTTGGGGGGTATGAACATGCGCCCTATCAATTTGATGATATGATTAGGAACTTGGAGGAAAAAGAAGCAAAAATGGTGGTTGAAGAATATAATCAAGGGTTGCAAGATACAGAGCTGTTGTCTTCTGGGGAAGAGACATCTGGGACTAATGTACCACAAGATCTACCTAATAAGATGTCAAGATTGAGAACTCAGGATTACGCCTGCCCTGCCAGGGAATTAAGTGTTGAAGAGAGTATAAATATAGATGCAAGACACGTAGAGTATAATTCATTTGTAGCAGATAATGAATTTATAAATTCTCTAGAATTTAAGGCATTCCTATATAAACAAAAAGGAAAAGAGATAAGAGAAATGGTTGACAATGTCACACCAGGTAATGAAGAACAGTTATTAAATGATCTAAAGATGGGTGTGGACAGAGAGATGGTAGGTATGACCCCTGAAAAGGGAAGGAAAATGTTAGAAAGTGTTCGTGTTATGATTTTTCTAGGGTTGGATCTCAATTCTGCATTAGTCTTTGAAATTTTCATGAAAAATAGTAATGCTACACATAAGCTCATCCCATAAAAGGTGACAGAAGTATATGCAGGGTCAAAGTACAATCCAGATGAAGGGTCATTAATGATTTGGGCCTTGTATCCACCTCACAGGAAATCAGTTGTCATTGATACTGAGAAGGAATTCGGGCATGTTATGAATCTAAAGGTTGGGGAGGCTGATCCTGTGGCAACAACAAAGATTGGGATCAATGTAGCAAAATTGAGCAAAGCTCAAATACAAATGTTGATCAAGGAAAAAGAAATGTACAAAATGAATAATGAGAGAATGTTGAGAGAAAATGACCTCCTGAAAGATTTATTAGGAGTTACAATGGGATCAACCAAGCTGCCCACTCATGGTGAGAGTTCACAAGCAAAAGATCATTGGGAAGGATCAAGTGCATATTCTCAAGGGAAATATGATGCACTTGTAGCTGTAATTAAGAAAAGACAAGCTAGTCTAACAACTTGGTTGAATAAGCTCTGGGGAATACACTCACATAACTTTGCTACATTACAAGAACATGAGAGAATGGATGGTAGGATCCTAGAGAAGCTCTAGGAAATAAACCAGAGGGATGCTCTTGATGATGTGGCAATTGAGGTTGCAAATCATCTTATGAATAAGCACAAAGACTTCTTTGAAGAAATGTGAGGGGATGCACAGGGATTAATTGATGCCACCAAAAAGGGATTGACTGCATTCTTCGATGATAGAGGAAGATTAAAAGAAATGACTAGGTGGAAAGGTGAAAGTGAGTCAATATTGCAAGAAATCTTGAAGATAGCTACCGTGAAAGATATAACACTGGATGAATCATGCGAACAAAATGAAAAGATGTTGAAAATGGAGATCACGATCTGAAATGGATTGGGAGATGCAGATACGCATGAGCGCCGAGACTCTTTGGACCACTTGTCAAAGATTCATTTATGGCTTAACAGAGCCTAATTACCTTTTTTAGTTTATTGTTTTTTTAACATAAGACATTTCTAAAAGGACGTGTCCTTTCAAGCAGTTGATGTATAAATATCCATTTTTGGTAGCAAAAGGGATGGAGTGAATAGGAAAAAGGATATAGAAGATTGCAATGTTCATAATCATGAGACTATGATGCATGTTTGAAATTATGGAGTTATCAATGAAAAATCATTTGATGTGGTGGCGTATTTCTGGTATCAATTGTTTGTTGTGCTAATTGATAGTGTTGCTGAAGTTGTCTCCAATGTTGATGTTTTCTAGTTATTTAAATTGATATAACAAGCGTATATTCAATTTATTAGTGCACACTTGTTGTATCTGTATGGTTTGATTAACTGGTTCTTTCAAGGAAAGATTAAATCCTTTTAGTCAATCATAGTAATTAGGGAATCTCATTTGGATCATTAAGAAGAACTTTGTAGTCATTTTCTTGCATGTTTATACAAGTTTTAAACTCGAATTTATATGCCAAAAAATTAGAGTATTTGCTAGAAAGAAGTTACTCATTTTAGATCTTTCATTTTCACTCCATACACCCAATAAGGCACTAGTCTCTACCACTCCACCGTTTAGTTTTATTCATTTCTCACATCTCTTAACTGAACATATTAGTTTTAGCCTTGATATTGCTTATACAATCTATACCAAAATAAAACTCATTTATCCACTCCCATTTTCCATTGTGGGTATATTACTTTAAGGAATAAACATAAGTCAAGTCTGCCTCATCATATAGGTATACCTGCCTAGGTTTAGCAGCATCTAAAGAGAAGAAGGTTCAAATCATTTGGCTTTGTCTGTTACCTTGAAACTTATCAAGAGACTGGCAACCTCTTGAGGTATTTTTCCTGCATTTTTGAGAGATAACAAATTGGTGACTCTGCTGGGGAGTCAACTCAGAGTCATGGCCTTAGTCATAGATTCAGAAATCTTGTATAGACTTCGTTGGGAATTAAAAAGAAAAACACTTTCTCACTTTTAAAAAGAAAGTGAGTGGTGACTCTGACAAGAACATTGCATCAATTCAACATGAATGGAAGAAGATCCCAACACAAAGGTCCCACTGGCAACAGTAAGTGGCCACATAAGGATGATAAGGGTAAGAAGATATCTGATGACATGTGCATAACAAACAAAGACAAAGCATCAAGATCACATTGTGAGACATATGACCGTTATGATACATGGAGAGATAGTTTAGGTGGAGAACCTTGTACTCCTGAAGAAAAAAGAAATCCTTTTTATAATCCTTAGAAATAGGAAGAATTTGATGCTAAACTCGAGGCTGAAAGAATCAAGTATCAATAGGAAAATGATCAAAGAATGGAGGGTAACCAAAATGAGCCCATTGATAATGTAACCCCTCAAGAAAGTTACGAGTTCTTGATTGACAAAGAATTAGAAATACAGTTGGAGTTTCAGAGACAAGAAGTAGAAAGAGCAAAAGCAGAGCAGGAACAACAGAGGCTCCAAATGATAAAGGAACTCCAAGACTTGAAATTGCAGAAAGCCCAAATTAATGCTCAGACAACTAGTATTTCAAAGTATATACCGCCTCATAGGCAAGGAAACAATAATGCAGGGCCTTCAAATCCACCAAAGGCTTCTCAAAATCAATTAGGAAATCAATACAAGCAGCCAAACCATCCACTGCATATCTCATCACAACATACAAATGCACAACCACCTCATGGTCAACAATATGTGCCATACCTCATACACAATACAATAATCCATTGTACCAGTATCAACACTTGCATAACCCTCCCCCTCAACAATACACAAAAATGATTAGACAGTTTGATTTGACAGGGTTTCAATTATATCCTTACCCTATGGATAGCAGTTGGAGAAGTCTTATTCCTAAGTTTATAGGGAGTAGTGCAATTACTGTTGAATATCATTTGAGGAGTTTTAATGCTTTTGTCCAAGATTTGGATATGCCATATGAGGATTTACATATGAGGCTGTTCATGATGTCACTCACTGAAGAAGCTAGCGATTGGTTCAATAGCCTACCAACAACTTCTATTGATTCTATCCAAGAATTTCAAGATTGATTTCTCGAACAGTATGGAAATCTATGTGCACCAGATGTTACTTTTCATGAATTAGTAGGGATTCAAAAAAATCAAAATGAGTCAATTTATGATTTTAACCAGAGATTCAACAAATTGCAGAATAAGATATCACCTGGGTCAAAATTGGTAGACCCTACAACATTGAGTGTTTATTTGAAAGCATTCGATCCAAAAATAGGGTATGAACTAAGGAATAGGTTTCCAAGAGATTTAGCTGAAGCCAAAAAGATAGCACTAACCATTGAAAACAATAGGAAAGCTACTGGGATGATTAGTAAGAGAGATAATCCTAGGGTTCCTCAACAAGTCAATAATTATCAATACAAATAGGAGAACATGTACAAAAATGAGAGGCCTAGGTTACATGACATGCCTTACAACACAAATAGGAAAGATGGAAAACCTGTAATAGATAGACCTAGGAACAAAGAAACACCTAATCCATTAAGGAAGAAGGGAGCGTATATGGTCAATAATAATCTTTGGTGTGAAAGTTGTGATGGGCCACATTCCCTAGACCACTGTGTTGTAGCCCAAGAAATGCAGGAAGAAGGAATGTTAGTAGGTAACAGTGGAGAGGATCACACAGTGTATTTGACCTCAAATAATTTTCACGTAGTTGAGGAGAAATATTCATCTTTAGAAGATGAAGGCTATGAGTACGATTTTCAAATCAAAGGTGCAATGTCCGCATGGCTGAACAAGTTTTTTCCGATTATGAAGAAAATCATGTAGAACAACACTCTGCTGAGGTGCCTGCTCAATGCAATATAAGGAGACCCACTGAAGAGGAAATAAAGAGGTTAACCATTGCTGCAGTTGAACAAGCAAAGAGCAAGTATTGGTTAAGAAATAGGACAGTGAATGAAAATGAAGGTGTTCCCAAGGGAATATTTATGAAAGATAGAGAAGTAACACGAGGAGTTTTGATGAAAAGAAAAAATAAGCAACATGATAAGAATGAACAAAAGCTTGTCCAAAAGGAGGAGGATAAAGAGTTACACAAAGAAAAGTAGAAGACTGATCAAATGAATAAAAGGGAAAAGGAAGAAAACAAAGGAGAAACATTAGAGCAAAATAAAACGATTAAGGCAGAGGGTTCTTCTTTTGATTTCTCTCAGGCTTTATCTCAGGTAAAAATGTCTGTCCGATTGCTCAAGATGATGAGAATTAAGGAGTATAGGGATAGTGCTATTCAATTGATATCAAATGGAAATGAAAAAAATACAAGTTCTGAAAATCAGATATCCACTAAAATGGTTAATAAGCAAGAGAAGGTGACTGTCCCAAAAGTTTTCCTAAATGATGTATTAATAAATCCCCCACAAGTTGATCCTTTTTTCACCACGCTACTTATAAACAACAAACTGTTGAGGAATTACATGATATACTCTGGTGTTGCTATCAATATTATGCCAGTTGGAGTTATGAAACAACTTGGCATGTGGGTGGATACTAATGGAGGGAAGTGCTATGCAATGGATAGCAGGCCTATTCTAGTAGTAGGTGTTATGAAAGATGTTGAAGTCAAACTAGCTGCTTATCCTCAGGTGGCCTATAAAATAGATATAACTATAATTGATACCCCTCCTCAGTTTGGGATGCTTCTATCAAGACAACAAACGACAACAGTTGGGGGAAATGTCCAATTTGATTTATCTTATGCAACAATTCCAGTGAATGGTCAGGAAGTTAAGTTGTACAGGGAGCCAAGGATGAACCAAATTGTAGATTGTGTACCTCAAGATCAATTCAATTTCTTTTGTGATGTGGATCTTAGGAATTTTAAGATAGAACCAACCCAACCAGAATTAGTCAATGCTGATCCAATTGATAAACATGTTGCAAAAGACTGTGATGGTGTGTGGAAAATGTACTTTGATGGAGCATGTAGTCAAGAAGGTAATGGAGCAGGAATAGTATTTGTTTCACTTGAAGGAGTTACACTTAAATATTCATTTTTGTTGGGATTTGAATGTACGAAAAACATGGCAAAGTATGGAGCTTTATTATTAGGTTTGAATATAGCTGTAAAACATAAGATCAAGCTGCTAGCTATTATAGGGGATTCTGAGCTAGTTGTTTCTCAAGTTAAATCAAAATATGCAACAAAACACAAGAGGCTGAAGCAATATAGGAATGTTGTATGGGACACAATTGAGCTATTTGATGCTTTCTCCCATTGAGTGGATAGATCGGTCAAAAAACATAATGGCAAAATTTTTAGCCAATGTAGCACTAAGAAAAGATGACATTACGCTGGGTGGAGTGTCTCAAATTGAGTTCAAAACAAGACCCGTTGTGCCTGACAATATATACAGTTGGTAGGTTTTTAATGACAATACTGACCTCCTGAAATTTATTCACTGTATAGATCAATATGAAGCTCAAGAAATTGACTTCAATTCCTTTGTAGAAGAAGTAGATGGAAAGTAGATAGTATTCGGGAAGGAGGTCTTACAACTTAGAACTAATAAGCTTCCCAAAGGGCTAGTAGCATTGGAGAGGGTATATGATGAAAATGATCAACCCCTCATGAAATAGACACCAGTCAAGAGGGAGGATATTGAAGAGGTCAATTTAGGGACTAAGCTAACACCAAGAAAAGTATATATTGGAAAGAAAATAAGCCTGACAATTCAAAGAATGTTGATTGCATTATTGAGAAAATATAAACATGTGTTTGCATGGTCTTATGAAGATCTCAAAGCATATAGGGAGGATTTGTTTCAACACGAAATCCTATTGAAACCAGATGCAAAGCCATTTAGGTAGAAGTAAAGACCTATTAACCCAACATTGGAACCAAAAATGCAGGAGGAATTGGCAAAGCTTAGAGATGGGGGTATCATCAAACCAATCATGCATTCAACATGGGTTTCAAACCTGGTTCCTGTGAGGAAGAAGAATGGGGATATCAAAATATGTGTGGACTTCAAAAATCTAAATGTGGTATCCCTCTAGGATAATTACTCTCTACATAATATGGAAGTTGTACTACATAAAGTAACGGGGTGTGAGTTGTTGTCTATGATGGATGGGTTCTCTGGTTACAATTAGGTCAAAGTCAAAGAATCTGAGTAGTACAAGACAACTTTTACAACCCCATGGGGAACATATGTTTATGTGAGAATGCCATTCGGTCTCACAAATGCAGGATCAACCTTTCAAAGAGCTATGGGCATAGCATTTGTAGAATTGATTAATGCTGTAATGGTAGTATATCAAGATGACCTTACTGCTTATTCAAAAA
The DNA here is from genome assembly GCA_007258455.2 of Sequoia sempervirens. Lineage (NCBI taxonomy): Eukaryota > Viridiplantae > Streptophyta > Pinopsida > Cupressales > Cupressaceae > Sequoia > Sequoia sempervirens. The sequence goes on along the minus strand of VDFB02000013.1, from coordinate 166,009,123 downwards.
GGGCTGAAGATCATGTAGAACATCTAGAAAAAATATTTATTAAAGCTTTAGAATATGGTATTAGTCTGAACCCTAAAAAATGTCATTTTGCAGTCACAGAGGGAAAACTCTTAGGACATATTGTGTCAAAGGAGGGAATTAGAATAGATCATGAGAGGGTTGAGGCCATAGATAAAATCCTTATTCCTAAAACTTCCAAGGCCATCCACTCATTTTTTGGACAGATCAACTTTTTTAGGAGATTTGTGTCTAATTTTGCTGAAATTATTAAGCCCATATCAAAAATGCTAAGGAAGGGACAAAAAATAGATTGGACTGCAGAAGCATTGGAAGCTTTTATATCCATCAAAAAGGCCATCAAAGAAGTCCCTGTCGTTAAATCTCCAGATTTTGCAAAACCCTTTGAAATATTTTCATTTGCTTCGTTGCACACTATAGTTGCTATTATGTTACAGAAGAATTTGGAAGGTCATGAGCAACCTGTGTCTTTTTTCAGCAAGTCATTGTAGGGGTCAGAATTGAAATATGATATAATGGAAAAACAAGCATTTGCATTGGTAAAAGCCACAAAGGCTTTTAGACCATATCTTGTTGGAGCCAAAGTGATTGCTTATGTCCCTCATGCAGCTGTTAAAGATATCTTGACACAGTCAAAAGTAACAGGAAAGAGATGCAGGTGGATTAATAAAATTCAAGAATTTGATATGGAAATACAAATCACCAAATTAGTAAGAGGTCAGGGTTTGGCCAAGTTAATGGTAGAAAAAAATATTGAAGCAAATCAAATTTGTAATGTAGAAGATGAAGGAAATGCAATTGCGAGCATTGAGCATACTTCGTGGTATACAAACATCATGTATTACCTCAAATACATGAAGTGCCTTGAAGGATTAAGTGATAATCAGAGAAGAAATTTGAAGCTGCAAGCATCTAAATATGTGTTCATGGAAGGTGATTTGTTTTGGAAAAATAGGGACGAGATGTTGTTATGTCTAGATGAGTCACAAGCTAAGCATGTTTTAAGAGAGATGCATGAAGGGGTCTATGGAGGCCATTATTCTGCAAAGACAACTACACATAAGATTCTCAGAGCAGGTTATTACTGGCCAAAAGTCTTTAATGATTCCTTTTCATACGTAAGAAGATGTGAAGCATGCCAAAAGTTCTTGGGGAAAATTAAGTATCAGGGAGCTTTACCACTTAGACCTTTGCAGGTTGAAGCCCTTTTTCATCAGTGGGGGATTGATTTTATTGGGGAGATACAAGAGAAATCAAGTGGAGGACATAAGTGGATACTGGTAGCTACTGATTACTTCACCAAATGGGTAGAGGCAATCCCAACCAAGCAAGCAACAAGTAAAGTTGTCATCAATTTTTTAATGGATAACATTATTACTAGATACAATACACCATTAAGATTGATTACAGATAATGGGATATGTTTCAGATCTGATGAGTTCAAATATTTTTTCAGTACACATGGTATCACTATTTCTTATGTGGCTCCTTACCATCCACAAGCTAATGGTCAGGTAGAGTCCAACAAAAAAAGTCTTTTGAAAATCATAGGGAGAATGCTAGGTCGGAATAAAAAGGCTTGGGATTCAAAATTGAAGATGGCTGTGTGGGCTGATAGGATCACTGTGAAAAAGGAAATTGGAAAATCCCCATTTGAATTGGTATATAGAACACAAGCTAGGATGCCTTTACAAAATTTGTTACCAGTTTACAAATTTATCCTTCAAGAAGATATAGATATTCCAGAACCAATGGAGGAAAGAATAAGGGTTGCCAGTGCATGGAAAACTCTTGAAAAAACCTCTCAGAATTTTCTCCATGCATAGTAGTTCATAAAATAAAAGGAATAGGAATTTCTAGTACATGGACAATCCTGAAATTCCTTCATTTAAAATAAACTCTCTCCATGTACAATAGTATAGGATCATGTTCATCTCCACTTCATTTCATTCCATCCTTCTCACTAATCCATGACCTTGAAAGTTTGGTCTGCTCATCCAAAGATCTGGATCCTTGCAATAATCTCACAATCATTCATCCCCATATGGAGCCACTGTTAGAACTGCAAAATTTTGAAAATTTTATGGCTGTCTATACTCATAATTTTCCTAAGAATCCCATACCATAATTATAAGAATCTGCTTTGCATAACATATTTGCCCATGTTCTAGATAGTTTTTATCATTTGGTCCTATAAAATTCACCTGACCCTGAGCATTTGAATGTATAAATCATATCGGCATAAGATGATGTGGGTGTCTCCAATCCATAAATCATTTTATACTAACACATATCTTTTTTCAGTATATTAGCGAGAGGTCGGGAATGTCATACTGATAAAATCTCATTTGAGGATACTCATCAGGAAGATGCAATTCACAGTCTCAAACGAAAAATAGATCCTATCAGCTAGAAAATAATCATTGGGGTGATAGTGAGAAGTCATATTGAGCTTATATATGTCTTACTGCTCGAAGCACAACGAAATATGTCGGCCACACCAGAGCCATCGGAGTAAAGTTCCTAAAGTTAGCCCGAGACATTCATCTGGTCTTGCCGATGAAGCAAAGGAGGATTTTGTCGGTAGGATAATGTTACCAGGATTAGTTCGAGGAGTTCTGCTGACCCTCCATGATGCACCGACATAATTGTATTGGTAAGGAACTTGGTGATATGTTTGGAGGGAATGATCATCGAAAAGACATGATTCATGGTCTCGCTGATGAATAAATTCAACGGCGAGATAGACTTCAGTGGAGAGAGATAAGAAAGTCATATCGAGTGTAGTTCCATTAGCAAGAAAATCATTATGTCTTAGCAATCAAAATTGATGAAGAAAGCAGACCGACAAGATTGGCTTGGGGATCTTGTCGATAAAGAATGAAGGAAATATCTCGGCAAGATACATATCTTTGGAGTAAGCTGAGGACTGTCTGCCCGACTTACAAAGTCACAACGATAGGTTTACATCAGTGGGAGTTATAGCAATATACTTAAGACCAAAGGGATAACTCTCGAGGAGACTCATAACACTGGTGAAACTATAGGACATCTTAGTGATATATGATCTATTGATAGAAAAGATACAAAATAACTGTTGGTGAGACTCAGAGTGTCGGGGAAACTACAAGATGTATTAGCGGGTGTTTAATGAATGTTGGTAAAAGCACAAATAAAAGGATCACCCAAGATTTGAAAATGTCTTGTCGACAAGATTACATGATGTGACAGTGAGAGTTTCGAAAAAACCTGCTACACTCATGTTTTAGCTAAAACATTAATGGCGCCATAGAGCATAAGTAATTTCATGAATCAAGGAGAATTCAATTGAAAACATTATTGTGGAATTGATAGCGGAGGAAGGAGAGGGGCGAACAAAGGACCAGGGAATTCTTTCAGTTCAAAATTTTTGAGCAAAATACAGTAAGTTCTTTGTACCTTAATTTTTGCAATTTTGAAGAATGGAAGCCACTAGTTCAGGAAAATCAAAGGGTAGAAAACATGGGGAAATTAGTCAGTCTAAAGGGAAAAAACAAAAAATCAAAATTGAGCGAGAGGGCACTAAGCGAAATCTAAGTCAAGATCTTATCCACCAATTACTTGGCTCTGGACCTAAAGCCAGATGATATGCACAACTTAGGGCAGAAGTGGATAAATTAGATGACAAATGTAAGCTCATAAGAGATATTTGGACTCCAATAAGAGGTTATGAACTGTTTAGCTTTCATTACTATTGGAGGAATCCTTTTGAACTAGTATGTAACCCATGGAAGCTTAATCTGGGGAAGTTGGTTTGCCCTAATGTATTTGTCAATGTTGAATTGGTGAGATTTTTGGCCACTCATTATAATTCGAAACTCAAAGCCATCTGTGACCCATTCGGGAACCCATTGATACACATATCAAAGGATGCAATAGGAAAATTCTTTAAATTGGAAGGGGTATGCAATGGAAATATCATATGTGAAGAGTTAGAAAAGGAATTCAGGAGGATGGACACAATTTATAAAGGTTGGAGATTTTCCTTGCACAAAATTAGACATGGCGGAAATCCAATTCTGCTAGAAGATAGTGAAGGACCCCCATTCCATGTTGATCTTTTTGAGCCCTATATGAAATACACTTATTTCTCGGTAGGTCAAGTATTGGGAATGGAAGTCCTTGAGTATATGACAATTGTGCTCATGATAATTTTAGCAGATATTCAGTATCACAAATCCAGACCTTTTGATTATGCCTCATACTTTTTTAAGGGGCTCGATTCTAGGTTGATGGCAATAAAAGGTGGAGCCTCTATCTTACATCTTAGGAATTATTCATTGTTGATGCATATAGTGTTGTATTTTGGATAGGAGTTAGTGTTGTGGCCTCAAGAGATGAAAATTTCACAATTTGACAAGGAAGGCATGTCATTACCTATTCAATTATGGACTATTTTTTGGGACAATAGGTTTGCTAATTCTAGTTTTGTACACTTTGAGGAATATTTTGTAAAACCATTGTAAAATTTTTATAATCATCCATGTGCTTATTCTTTGTGTGATGAGATAAAGAGGTTTCTCAGGCCTAAGGACTTCAATGGGCCAATTAGCCACAATTGGGGGGATTGGTACTATTTGGAGGATGCTACCATGATTAGGGTTTATGGATTTGAAGACGCCCCATTCATTTTTCCTAAAACAGTTCTAAACAGGATTGCATACTTGGAAATTTTTAGGCAAATGGACTTTTCTAGTGTTATGAATTTGAGTTCTTTTGGAAAGTAGGCTTTTATGCCCAGTACACTATGCTTCGGTGATTTTACTATATTGGAAAACAAGGGTATAATTTGATTCTTGATAAGTTACTGCAATATAACATGAAAAGAGGACCATCGAGAAAGAATTTTGATCTAGAAGGATATATCAATTCTGCTAAATGAAAGATAAACTTTGGGGGGTATCAACATGTGCCCTATCAATTTGATGATATGATTAGGAACTTGGAGGCAGAAGAAGCAGAAATAGTGGTTGAAGAATATAATCAAGGGTTGCAAGATACAAAGCTGTTGTCTTCCGGGGAAGAGACATCCGGGACTAATGTAACACAAGATCTACCTAATAAGATGTCAAGATTGTGAACTCAGGATTACGCTTGCCCTGCCATGTCATTAAGTGTTGAAGAGAGTATAAATATAGATGCAAGGCACATAGAGTATAAGTCATTTGTAGCAGATAATTAATTTATAAATTCTCCAGAATTTAAGGCATTCCTATATAAACAAAAAGGAAAAGAGATAAGAGAAATGGTTGACAATGTCACACCAGGTAATGAAGAACAGTTATCAAATGATCTAAAGATGAGTGTGGACAGAGAGATGGCGGGTATGACCCCTTATAAGGGAAGGAAAATGTTAGAAAGTGCTGGTGTTATGATTTTTCCAGGGTTGGATCTCAATTTTGCATTAGTCTTTGAGAGTTTCCTAAAAAATGTAATGCTACACACAAGCTCAACCCGAAAAAGGTGACAAAAGTATATGCAGGGTCAAAGTACAATCTAGATGAAGGGTCATTAATGATTTGGGCCTTGTATCCACCTCACAAGAAATTAGTTGTCATTGATACTAAGAAGGCATTCGGGCATGCTATGAATCTAAAGGTTGGGGAGGCTGACCCTGTGGAAACAATAGAGATTGGGATCAACGTAGCAAAACTGAACAAAGCTCAAATACAAATGTTGATCAAGGAAACAAAAATGTACAAAATGAATAATGAGAGAAAATGACCGCTTGGAAGATTTATTAGGAGTTACAATGGGATCAACCAAGCTGCTCACTCATGGTGAAAGTTCACAAGCAAAAGATAATTGGGAAGGATCAAGTGCATATTCTCAAGGGAAATATGATGCACTTGTAGCTGTAATTAAGAAAAGACAAGGTAGTCTAACAACTTGGTTTAATAAGCTTTGGGGAATACACTCACATAACTTTGCTGCATTACAAGAACATGAGAGAATGGATGGTAGGATCCTAGAGAAGCTCCAAGAAATAAACCAGAGGGATGCTCTTGATGATGTGGCAATTGAGGCTGCAAATCATCTTATGAATAAGGACAAAGACTTCTTTGAAGAATTGCGAGGGGATGCGCAAGGATTAATTGATGCCACCAAAAAGGGATTGACTGGATTCTTCGATGATAGAGGAAGATTAAAAGAAATGACTAGGTGGAAAGGTGAAAGTGAGTCAATATTGCAAGAAATCTTGAAGATAGCTACCGTGAAAGATATAACACTGGATGAATCATGCGAACAAAATGAAAAGATGTTGAAAATGGAGATCACGATCTGAAATGGATTGGGAGATGCAGATACGCATGAGCGCCGAGACTCTTTGGACCACTTGTCAAAGATTCATTTATGGCTTAACATAGCCTAATTACCTTTTTTAATTTATTGTTGTTTTAACATAAGACATTTCTGAAAGGATGTGTCCTTTCAAGCAGTTGATGTACAAATATCCATTTTTGGTAGCGAAAGGGATGGAGTGAATAGGAAAAGGATACAGTAGATTGCAATGTTCATAATCATGAGACTATTATGCATGTTTGAAATTATGGAGATATCTATGAAAATGATTTGATGTGGTGGCGTAATTCTGGCATCAGTTGTTTGTTGTGCTAATTGATAGTATTGCTGAAGTTGTCTCCAAGGTTGATGTTTTCTAGTTATTTAAATTGATATAACAAGCATATATTCAATTTATCAGTGCACACTTGTTGTATTTGTATGGTTTGATTAACTGGTTCTTTCAAGGAAAGATTAAATCCTTTTAGTCAATCATAGTAATTAGGGAATCTCATTTGGATCATTAAGAACTTTGTAGTCATTTTCTTTCATGTTTATACAAGTTGTAAACTCGAATTTATATGCCAAACAATTAGAGTTTCTACCAGAAAGAAGTTACTCATTTTAGATCTTTCATTTGACTCCATACACCCAATAAGGCACTAGTCTCTACCACTCCACCATTTAGTTTTATTCATTTCTCACATCTCTTAACTGAACATATTAGTTTTAGCCTTGATATTGCTTATACAATCTATACCAAAATAAAAATCATTTATCCACTCCCATTTTCCATTGTGGGTAAATTAATTTAAGGAATAAACATAAGTCAAGTCTTCCTCATTCATATAGGTATACCCGCCTAGGTCTAGCAACACCTGAAGAGAAGAAGGTTCAAATCATTTGGCCTTGTTTGTTACCCTGAAACGTATCAAGAGATTGGCAACCTCTTGAGGTATTTTGATCACGTTTTTGAGAGCTAACATGGTGGATGGCCTAATATCAAACTTGCAGTCACAAAAGGCCAATATAAGGCACAAAGCTAAATAGGAAATTTTAAAGAAAAAAACAAATGAGGCTACAAAGAAATTTGCAACAACATATTCCCAATTAGAAGTGTAATTAAAATCATAACAGAAGCTAATATTATATACCATTTTTGTCTTCAGTGGCCCTATAATCCTAAATGTTTATCCTATTCTAAAGATGCAAAACAACTATTATGCAATAAGGAAAAACACAAAAGACACCTCAAAGATTAGCCTAATGAATTGTTAACATAAAGAAAATAGATGAAATAATGCAATTGCTTATATCTTCTCCATGTTGATGAATACCTTGGTTGGCCCTTGATGTTTAAGATCCTTGTGTGCTCCTTGGATGGCTAGATGCAAGATTGGTAATATGACTAGATGCAAGTGCAAATGGTTAAAATGGCTTGGCTAAATGAGTGAAAATACTTATGAATTGAGTGCTCAAAATGACAGCATAAGGATACTAAAATGACTAAGTCCTCAAATGCATTAGAAGAGGGGGTATTTATAGAGAAATTTGAATTCTCTAGAGAATTCAATGGTTGAGATTGAGCCACCAAGGTCAAGATGTAGGGCTATGGTGAGTTGAGGACTCAAAAGCCCTCACATCTTGACATGTGGAATGTGAGATGGCCTAGGATAAGATGATGTGGAGGAAGGACAAGTACCTTGGGGGGTGAGAAGATTTCTTCAAAAAGGAACTTCTTGTCCCCAAGTGAGGATGAAAGTGACATTTGAGGAATTTTGGAATTCCTCAAAAATCTCCATTGGAAAAGAGAAAGTGGTTGGAGAAATAAATGTGAATTAAAAATTCACAAGTTTGGGAGAATCTAGTGGATAAGAGAGGGTCTCCAAAAAGGTGGGAGTTTGTCACATGTGGATGAGGTGACAAGTCAAATGTTCTAGAAGTTGCATGGGGATAAGGTAAGCCTTGAAAGGATAAAATGTGAATTAAAAATTCTCATGGGGAGGAGAGAGACCTAGGATGAATAAATGTGAATTAAAAATTCACATGGGAAAGAGGGTCAATGCTAAGAAAGGCAAATGAAAAGGTTGACTAAAAAGGGGTGCTAAATGTGGCTAATGACTTTGATTAAGGTTGTGCAAATACCTGATTAGGATAATTAATGAGAGATTAGAATCAAGTGGCAAATGTAGAAGGATGTGACATTAATCCCTAATTAAGAGGATGCACATCTTAATCATGAATTAATTAAATTAATCCAGATTAGAAAGGGATTATGGAGGATGTGACAAGGAGAGAGAGAAAGGTAGAATTTTAAATTGATTTTATTCAAAAGGTTAAATGACTAAATTAAATAAATTGATGTATTTATTTAATTCAGAGAGGGAAAATATGCAAGGTAAAACGTTTAATTGTTAAATTAAATACTTTAAGGACCTTAGGCAGAAAGTGTAATACTAATTAAATAAATTAATATTGACGGAATGGATGAATAAGGAGGTGAATTTGATTGTATGGGAGCGATCAAATTTGGATGTCTATAGGCCCAACCTCATCAAGAATCTTAAAGATCATATCACTTAGCTTGAGGCCCAAATAGTGTAGATTGCCTTTGCATATAACCCACTAAAATATATGGTTGGTGTGATAAGAGCATAAACAAAAAATATGCATACACAACTACAACAAGTCTAGAATCAAAGGGAGAAAATTAAGATGCAGATTAAATATTTAAGAGAAACAATAAGTATAAATTTGGCACACTTAATAGGAATTTTGGGAGAAGCCAAGAATACAACACAACAAATAAAAATACCAAGTAGTCTAGTAGAGGTAGAGGCAGCACACATCAACACCCAAGGACACATCGAATTCCTATAGAGAGCAAAGGAACAATGGGACACTACACTTGCATAGTTGAAGGTAATCTACAAACACATTATTCCCGGGAACTAAACATCATGTCTTAAGGAAAAGAAATTATTTTAAAAGGGGGATGATGTTAGCAAGGTCATAGGACAACACCAAATCTTACCGCAAGCTACCACATAAAAATTGTGGAGCTTAAGGTTGAAATAGGAGGTTGAGTAAGAGGTGTTCAATAAGGGTCACATCTCTCTAAGAGACAATGTACAAATACATGAATGTAATAGATGTAATAACATAAAAAGTACTCCCTAACATGGCCTTGATTTAGTGTTGTAATATGTCTAACATATTCATATTAGGTCTTGGGCCCTTGTGAACTAAATGAGCTTATTGGTGCCTTATTTAGAGTGTTGTAACACAATTTCACACTTTTCTAGGGTTTTATTAAATAATTGGGCTTCTTATAATGCCTTAATTAGCCTTATTTTACATCCACAAGCCTTATTTAATGTATCTTTATGAGGATAATCCTGACAAAAACCAACATCCAATCATAATTCAAGTTTTTTTAGGTTGTGTGGCCTAGATTTAGTGATCTGGGATTCATACACTACTGGATTTGACACCATTTTCCGACGGGCGTTCGTCGGTCATTCAACAAATCTTTGTCGGAAGAGTGACGCAATGGAAAAAATCTTTCTGTCGTTGTTTTTTTGTCGCAAGGCCGACGACAAATTAAACGTCGAAATAACGGCGAAGAATCGTTGGTCGACGACATCGTGAAATACCTCAGGATTTCATCAGAATATGGACGAAAAATTTGTTTATCCACCAACGAATTACACCAGAAGTTCGTCGCCAGTTCGACGAAATGGGCAAGCAGTAGCATCGAAACAACAGAAGATGTTCGTCGAAATTGCGACGAAATACTCAAGTAGTAGCGCCGAAAGAACACCAAAAGTTCATCGAATGTGCGATGAAATAGGCAAGTAGTAGCATCAAAACAACACCAAGAGTTCATCGAATTTGTGATGAAATTAGCAAGGAGTAGTGTCAGAAGAACACCAAAAGTTCGTCGAAAGTGCGAAAAAATTAGCAAGGAGTAGCGTCGGAAGAACACCAAAAGTTTGTCAAAAGTGCGATGAAATGGGTAGGGAGTTACGATGAAATCGTCGTCGCAGCTATAGCAACTTTGTTGAGCCTTTCTGTTGATTCATCAGTGGTTGTCGTCAAAATTGCGACGAAGAAGCAAAATTTAAAAAAAAATAAAAATTCGTGGAAATGTACCATTGCGGAGACTGACGACTGATCATACATACAGACTGCATATTGGTTTGATGCTTCAAACAATGCATTTCTTATATTGAAAAATGCATTACCTTATTGAGCTTCTCATTGTTTTGAGTGTAGTTTAATATTCTCTACTTAACAAGGCCAACCACGTGATGGTGGAAGCTCATTTGGCCCCTCGCCCCCCTCACATCACTCTCAATTCCCAATACCCAATAATATAACATTAATCATTGATTCATCAATAACATATAACATTCATTCATTCATCCATTAATAACATATAACATTCATTCATCCATTAATAACATATAACATTCATTAATTAACATATTCACATTCATTCATTAACATATAATATTCATTCTTTCATTTTTTACATATTATCAAAAATATGGTTGTCATGATATGATTACAATCACTTTTTTTTGTTTCTTTTTCAAAGCTACATAAAGCTGAAGTGGAGTATCATTTCTAAATCAATATTTTTCCCCCCTTTAGTTTTTCTACCCTCTACTTGTGATCTTAATGTACGCATAGTCATCTTCTCATGACATGGATGCTGCTTCAAGGGGGGATTTGTTGCAATAAGAAAGAAATGTTAAACTGATATGTTTTATTATTATTGTTACAAGTATTTAATTAATTAAAAGAACATTAGAGTGGTTCTCTTTACCTAATGGGTCCACATCATGTTCCTAAACTTTTTTTATAGACTCATGCTCAACATGTTGAACACCTTCTAAATCCTAATCTGTAGTTGAAACATGAAAGGTTACATTAATTAATACACCAATTGAAATTAAATATGTTAAAGAGAACATGAGGGTGGTCCTCTTTACCGGATGGGGCCACATCATGTTCCTGATCTTCTCTACCCTGATCATGCTCAACACGTTGATCACGGCCTACATGCTCTAAAGTTGAAACACAAAGGTTACACTACTAATACACTAATTGCAATTAAATATGTTTAAAAGAACTTTGGAGTGGTCCTCTTTACCTGATGGGGCCACATCATATTCCTAATCTTCTCTAGCATGATCATGCTCAACATGTTGTTCACACTCTACATGCTCTAAAGTACGAGGATGCACACCATGACTTTCATCTACACCTTTTGCTCCACCCTCACTAGGCTGCATTCCTATGTCATGTGTAGTATATATTATCATTGCTTGAATGTTTAAAACAAATAGGCATGTTATTACTTTATGGTGGAAATTAATATTGAATAGATTGCACAAGTATTCAATTTTAAATAAACTTTATTGAGTTTATTTACCTGCATGTCAAATGCAATGGAATATTTTGTTTTTCCAGTCAAGACTCTTAGGCATTCAGCCACGGCTCCATAGCCTTGCTAGAAGGAAATCTTCAAGTCCTCTTCTATGGGAACTCTGTTGAATTCAAAGCCCTACATTTTTGCAGAAGATCATGAATTTTGCTTCTATGGTGTGATAAAACTAAAATTGTTTTCAATTTATTATAATTTGGATGCAATATTTCATTTATTGATACTTACAATTCGTGTGGCTAATTTCATATAACCACCAGAGCCAAGTTTGTGTTGCCCGTGCTTTTCTAGTCTTGCCTTTGTTGCCTTCGATGTGTCGGGCAGCCTATGAAAAGTTTGGAATATGTTAGATTATGTAAAAAGAAAGAGTAATCAGTATATAATTACATTGTTGATAGTATCACACATAACATACTACTTTTAAAAAAATAAACAATGGCATTTCCATAACATACAGACATTAAGAGCAAATAAAATACAGAGTTCAATCCATGAATTATAGAAAATAGATATTTGTTGGTTATATTCATATCATCATTACATTATAGAAAAATACTCACAACTACATAAATATTGATGGTGATAGTTGTCTATGCTACCACATTTTTTCATACATGTCTGAATTAAAGCATTTTATCAAACAAGCTTCAATCGCCTTTCACGCTATGGTTAAAAGCCTAAAATAGGTTCTTTCAAACAAGCTATTAATGCTTTAATCTATCAAGGAATAATAGTAAGCAATAGCATAATAAGGCAAAGGAACTGTTTCAAAAAATGCCTCAAAGAAATGTGGTCTCATGGTGATGGAATGCCATGCCAATCCATAGCAATTTGCTTGTCATGGCATTCGTTATGGCATTCCATCACCATGAGACCACATTTTTTGAAGCATTTTTTTCAAATAGTTCACTACCATTTCTATGCTACCACATTTTTCATACTGCTATGGCTAAAAAGTAAAAACCCCAAATAGGTGCTTTCGAACAAGCTATGGATGCTTGGAAAAAATCTACCAAAGCATAATAGTAAGTAATAACATAGACAAGGCAGTGAATTGTTTGAAAAAATGCCTAAAAGAAATGCA